>CAWUFW010002669.1:1800000-2102970 GCA_963921515.1 Calotriton arnoldi | reverse complement strand
ATCTTGCTTTCTTCACCTATGCACTGCAGAGGCTCCTGCTGTCCATCGACCATTCCCAGACCTGGCAACGATGGTGGAACATGACAGCATCCGACGGTACCGCTTCACCAGGCAGCTGATTGAGGATTTGGCAGTGCGGTTGGCCCCACATTTGCAGCCTGGCCGGCCGTATCCTACAGCGCTGACCCCCAAGGTGAAGGTGATGGCAGCCCTACACTTCTTTGCCACCGGTACCTTTCAACACACTGTAGCAACTACTGGTGGGATGTCACAGACTATGTTCAGCCGTGTGCTACGCGATGTTTTGGGGGCAATGTTGAGATACCTCAACCAGTACATCTATTTCCCAACACGTCAACGACTCACTGACGTCAAGAGTGACTTCTATGCCCTGGGGAGGATGCCACATGTAATTGGCTCCATTGATGGGACACATGTGTCTTTGATACCACCACAGGCACATGAGCAGGCATACCGCAACCGTAAACATTACCATTCGATCAATGCTCTGGTGGTATGTCTTGCAGATATGACCATCTCACATGTGTGTGCCCGTTTCCCTGGTTCTGCACACGATGCCTACGTGATGAGGAGTAGTCGCATCCCGAGGATGATGTCACAGATGCCGAACCAGCGTGCCTGGCTTGTTGGTGTGTACTGACTTTGTACCATTGTGTGTGTTCTGCTATGTTGTTTTCCGCACACATTTTCAAATCGGCTAATGTGCAATTGTCTGTCTGTAGGTGACTCGGGATACCCCAACATGCCGTGGTTGCTGACACCCCTCAGGAACCCTGTGACACCAGCCCAGATGCGCTACAATGAGGCACATGGTCGGACGAGGAGGGTGATTGAGCGGACCTTTGGTCTCCTGAAGAGCCGCATCCGCTGCCTGGACAAGACAGGAGGGGCCCTCCCATATGCCCCAGCAAAGGTGTGCAAGATTGTCATCGTCTGCTGCATGCTACACAACCTGGCAGCGCGGAAGGAGTTGCCTCTCATCCTGGATGACGATGACCAACGTCCGCCACCTGTGGAAGATCCTGGCCTGGGTCACGATGCCAGTGAAGATGATGATGATGATGATGGTGATGTCCGCACACAGCTCATCACCAACTTCTTCAGCTGAATGTGAGTCTCCAGAGGGTTGTAATGTCAATGATTTGAGTTTGCATGATATGTGTGTGTGGTGCTCTGGTGCTGTTTGAGTGTGGCCATGTGCTACTTGACTGGATGCGTGCAGCGATGTGTCCTTGCAGGTGGTCTGTACTGCCCAACAGTGTTGACATGCTAACTTGGTTTTGTGTAGTTATCTCGTGACATGTATTAGACATGAGTATTGCCGTTCTGTGCTGTTCTTCAGTGGTTTTGACTGTGTGTCATGTCTGTCCTTCACAGGGTGCTGCTGGAGTTGTCTGATCAACTTGGATCCCCGAATCCATGATTCAACTTCCAAGGTGGAAGCAGTCGTTTCCCTACAGGTGATGTGCCACACACCCCTGGACTTTCTATCTTCTGCACTTTTTGACTTTGTGGCCACAGCCAGGTTGGATTAGCTTGCATTTGTAGTGGAAACTACATGTTGGAAATGTGTAATAAACCTGTGCTTGACTTTGGGATGTGCGTTGTCTGTAGTCACACATCTGACTGACATTTGCTTACTGCACCTGTTGTCTAGTTGACAGTGACTGTGAATAGGTGGCGTGTCTGTACATTTCACTGTACTGCGTTGCAACATCAGTATAGGCGATGAGTCTGATGGCCCTGGTGTGTATGTGTTTTGTGGCCCTAGTGGTGTGTCTCCCTCATATGTGTCACGTCGCCATGACTGACATGACAGTGTTGGACTTGCTGTAGCAGTTAGCATGCACAGTGTAATTTAGGAGATCAACATCTACATGAGAAAAACCACGTTGGAATCACAACAGAGGCAGATATGGTGTATTGGTGAGTTTATTTACATACAGGTGTGAGGATGGTGCACAGGATGGTGGGTGCTGTACATAGAAATTTGGATCCAAAGTTCCCATGTGAATTGGAAGTCTTGGTAGCTGAAAAGTCCAGAGTAAAGTCCACAGTCATCTGATACATTTGGTCAACTAGAGCTCCCCATGTCATGTGGGAGAGATGGCTTAGCTTCAACAGGGCGTGCAGTATGCACACAGAGGAAAAGTTCCAGAACAGGTGTTGGCTTCCTGGGGGATGTAGATGGCCATCGGCCTCTCAGTTTGGCCTCCTCGGACGGCCCCTCTTCTTGGGGGGGACCCTCAGGTGCAGGCTGCGGCGGTGCAGGGGACTCTCTGCCAGAGTCCTCCTCCCTCCCTGTGGCATTTGCAGTTGTTTCAGCAGCAGATGTTGTGGGCACACAGGGAGGTGAGGCCATGTTGGTGCTGATCTGGCGGAGGCATGTCAGTATGTCCCTATGCACCGCTGTCAGTTGTTCCAATGTGTCCCACTTGGACTCCATGCCACACATGTGTGTCTCGACACGTGACATGTGTGTCTCGACACGGGACATGTGGGAGTCCAAGCGGGCATGATGGGCAGCCTGCTGCTGTTGTATGTCCTTGAGGATCCCCACTACCTGGCTGACCTCTCCGGTGCTAGTCTGGTACGCATCCGCGATGCGTGCCAGTTGTGGGTCATCATACAGTCCAGACCCCTCTGCAAGGAGAGACCTATGTCTCCCACCCCTCACACCACCCCATGCGATACATGCAGGACCTGCAGTGGCACGCACAGGTGACCGTGGGCCCACTTGGGTGTTGTTCCTGGGCTCGTTGTCAGCAGCTCCAGTTTGGGCCTGGGTCCGTGCGCTGTTGTCATCTGTGGTCCTTGGTGTGTCCGTGTTGGCAGGGGTGGCCTGTGTGTTGGCAGTTGTTGGAGGGGTGGGTGCAGGGGGTGCAGATGTTGGTCCTGCTGATGCTGCATGATGACTCACACCGGAGGGTCCAGCTGGTTCTTCGCCATCCGAGGAGTGCAGAGGCTGATCCACACCAGTGAGCTCAGTGTTCCCCGGAGCCTGGGACAGGGAGTCCTCCTGGTCTGCTGCTGTGTCCCCATCATCTCCTGCTTTGGGGAGAGACACAGATTGTATGTTATGTTTCTACTGGCATCAATTGTTCAAACACCTGACAGTTGTGACTGTACCTCTGGATGTGGGCCAGGACATTGCATTCTCCTAAATAGTGACAGTCAGTGAGTGATATTGGTGTAGCACATTGTCCTGCCAACCTGTGGCATGTCAATGTGAATGTTGAGGTGTGTGCATGACCAGCATTGGTGGTATTTGGTTACCATCCAGGCCTCCTTCTCCCCCAGCCCAGTTATCCCACCATGCAACGTGCTTGCATTGCAGGGAGTGCAAGTTGCCTTTCAGGATGTCAGGCAGTGGTGTCCTGCTGTTTGTTGTTGCACAGTTCCCAGCAGGGCCTTGTGCTCCCCACAGCAGTACCCAGTGTCAGCCATCTTGTGAGTCCTTATCCACTCCCTGTGATGTGAGCATGGTTGAGAGTGGTGTTTATGGGCCAATTGTGAGGGTGAGCAATATCTGTGCCTACAACTCCCATCATGCTATTGCCTCCACCCCCTTCCCAGCATGGCCATCCTTCCTTCCTTTTGACTCTGCTTCCCTGTGGGGTGGGGTGCCTGTGCTGACAGGATGGCTGGGAGTGTTGTCCTGGCAGTTGTTTGGCTACAAGTCCCAAGAGTGTCCCTGTGCTTCACACAGCATAACCCAGGGTGGTGGTTCTTTGTGGGATCTTCAGTTAGGCTGTGAGGCATTGCATTCTCCCAGGTGGGTTATGTGGAGTTAGTGTTGAGGGGGTGTGTGAGGAGAGCTGCTTGTAACTATGGTCAGTGCTGTGAGTCCTCCTTCCCACCCAGCCAGATATCCCACCATGCAACGTGCTTGCATTGCAGGGAGTGCAAGTTGGCTTTCAGGATGTCAGGCAGTGGTGTTGTGCTGTTTGTTGGTGCCCAGTTCCCAGCAGGGCCTTGTGCTCCCCACAGCAGTACCCAGTGTCAGCCATCTTGTGAGTCCTTATCCACTCCCTGTGATGTGAGCATGGTTGAGAGTGGTGTTGATGGGCCAATTGTGGGTGTGACCAATATCTGTGACTACCACTCCCATCATGCTATTGGCTACACTGACTTGACCAGCATACACAGGATTCCTTCCTTTGAGTGAGCTTCCCTGTGAGGTGGTGTTCTAGTGGTGGGTAAATATCTGTGAGTGTTTGTTGGTTCTATTTGTGCCACTGCCTTGCTGTATTTGTTGTTAGGTTTGTAGATGTCATGACACAGTTACATGTCACTATGAGATGGCAGGTATTGTGTTTGTCTGACTAGCATTCACATCTTGGGATGAATATCTTTTGGTTGCTGTGTATTTGCTAAGTGTGCATGGTTTGCCTATCCCCTTGACTGTGATGTGTGTGTGTTGTCACACCATATTGTATATATTAGTTGTGTACTCACCAGGCTCTGGGATGTCTGTTAGTCCGTATACGCTCACTGGTGGTAGGATGTCCCGCACCTTCTCCTCCCAGGGCCTGAGGTATACTGGTTTTGCAGGAGGGCCACTGCCGGTGTGCTGGCTGAGGAGGTAGTCCTTTTGAGTAGGTCCCGGACCCTCCTGCGCACATCATACCACCTGTTCTGGATGTCTTCCTTTGTGCGCAAACATGGTGATTGTGCGTTCACCCTGTCGACAATCCTCGCCCACATCTTGGTTTTCTGCGACATGGGGGTCTGTTGTACCAATGTACCAAACAACTGTGGCTCTACCCTGAGTATCTCGTCTACCAGGACTTCCAATTCACAATCTAGGAACTTATGGTTCTTCTTTGGGGGCATGGTGATGGGTGGTGGTGGTGATTGATGTGTGTGTGTGTGCAGGTGGGGGGTGTGAGTGTAGGTTTAGCTGGGTGTGTGTGAGGGTGCTATTTGTAGGTGTGGTAATGGTGTGTGGTTTGTGTGATGTATGAGCTGTGAGTGTGTCTGTGGTTGCTGTGTGATGGTGTTCTGTGCTGGCAGGTCAGTGGAATTTGCAAAGGATCATGGTAGGGATTTGTGGCCTTTATGTAGGTGGAGTTGGAGGTGTGTCCTTGTTCCATTTTTTTTCCCTCCCTCTATTTATTGGCTTAGTGGTTGCTTGTTTGGCCCTTTTTTTCCTAATTTTTCCTTGGTGTTTTTGGTGCATGTACGAGTCGTTCTTGTGTCCGAGTAGGACGCTGCAGTTGTCTGGTGCGATCTTGTCCGACTCGTTCCCGCTGTGTGTCAGCTAGGTTTCATATGCGGCGTACGAGTCGGTCGCGTAGTATTGGGTTGCTTCGGCTGGGTTTTGTATGCGTGTCGGTCGTACGGCTTGTGCTCCGGGCGAGTCGGTCGTGTTTTGCACGCACAGCATCGTACTACGCGGGTCGGAGTTCGCGGGTACGTTTCGTTCGGGTTCAATCCGAGTGCGTGTCGGTCGGTTCGTTTCGCGTGATTTCCCGGCCGGATGGCTTGTTTCCGTCCGGCTCGGTCGGTCGTTTTTTATTCCGTCCGAGTCTGTCGGATTTCACATTCATTTCATCGTACTACCCGGGTCGTGCGGCGCCGGTCCGAGTCGGTCGGACTAAATTCCCGTACCGAGTCGGTCGGTACGTTTTCCGGCCCGAATCGGAATCGGCCCCTTTGTCTCCATGACTGCGCTGAAATAATGTCTTTAAGGGCAAGCATATATTTATCGGCATTTGTAGCTGTAACAATTTGTTCAATGGACAAGGCTGCTGGTATGCTGGACCGTGCAATAAAGTTGATGTACTCTTCAGCTGTTTTCGATATTGAGCTGCGCCGATGTAAGGGTACTTGTGAAAAGTAATCTGCAGGGTTTTGGTTCTCGCCTGGCTTTTGCACAGTTGTATAGTCGTACTCCTGTAAACGCAAACCCCACCTTTCAATGCGAGGGGGCATATTAGCTTTTGGATTTCCGAATATGGTGAGCAGTGCTTGGTGCACAATTGAAAAAAATGCGATGAACAATTGCTAGTGTGGGCAACAAAAACCCAAAATAAGTGATATAAACATCAAATAGACAGTGATATCCCAAAAACTGATATTAAATCATTTATTATATATAAATATTGATAAATATTTTTGTAAACATTTTTTATATTGTTAAAATGTATTCATTTTTCTTTGATAATTATTTACAGTAGAGACAAAATTCTTTGTATACATTACACATATCACATAAGATGATACAGTGAACGTTGTTGTAACTCATCTAGTTAATACAATGTATAAACTAGGCTGATTTATATTTTAATCAATACAGTATATGTTTAGTTTTTCTTCTATCTTATACAGATAACTTGCATAATGATTTTGTGAAACTGGCGATAGGATGTACACACACTGCTTGGTGGCCTGTTACAATCGTGAAATGCTTTCCGTAAAGAAACACATTAAAGTGTTTGTAGACCCACACCACAGCCAGACTCTCCTTTTCTGGCTGAGAATAGGCACGTTTTGTGTCAGTCAGACTTTGGCTAGAATATATCACAATGTGTCAATCAATCAATCAAAATTCCTTTATTTCACAATCTTTCAATTGCATATAAAGTACAAAAGTATAAACAATATCATCATACACAAATTCTGTCATAAGAAATACTTTCCATCTAAGAACGGTAAAAACAGTTGTAGTTAAAAACGGAATCCATATAACATTTTAAAAACATGTCATCAACTTTGGCTCTTCTCTAAAATGACAAGTGTGGGCTGAGTTCTCCTCAGCCTGAAGGCTGACCACAAAAACGACGTGATACAATAGCATACAAACTGATCCCCAAGCATTTGGATGAAATAAAGTGCTGCCCGACACTGTCTAACATTATGTCTCTTTCCAAGAGGCAAAATGAATTTTCTCCTAGGCTCATCATAAAATTTACAGAAGAAAACCAGATGGAGACCTGATTGTGGAGATGAACCATCACATGGGCATGGAGGTAAATCATGTAGTGAGTACCTGCTACCCGGGTACCCCAGCATCAAAGGAATGTAATTTAGTCAGAACCTTACTAATATGAAGCAGTGTTGCAAGATGGGAACCTGTGCCAAGTAAGAATGCATGTCCAAGGGGATGGGAGGGGGACAATTGGTAAAGATTCACTGAAGGTTTCAGATGGTGGGCCTCCCTTCTTTCCGCGTGGCTTTCATGCAGAATGCTTCCTTCAGCTTCGCTTTGGTAATCAGCCTACAACTGGATGAGTTTTTGCAGAATTCCGAAAAGCCCAGTGCCCCTAAGATGGTTTTTACATAGTGCAGCAATTTAATTTGATCAACGTGATCGAAGTTTAGGCAATATTTTGGTTTAATTTTACAGTCTCTCTCCTCCAGATGGATTGTCACAGTATAATTGGTGCTAAACGGATCAAGTCACAAATTAATGGGGCCCCCAATTCAGTGTGGCAATTGTAATTGGAACATGTCTGTGGGAGGGAGAGTAATCTTTTGTAAAAAACATCCTCAATACACTGCAAGGTGTCAACATTGGCCAATCCCCAAATCCCTGCCCCATAAATGGCCACTGATATTTGACCTTGTAGATAGGAGCATATTATGGGACCTGATGGAGCAGGCGGGTGTTGATCCCCATCTAGTGGATCTGGTAAAGTGCATGTTGGTACTCCACGATGAGGGTGCGCTTTACATGGAATGGGGATTGTACAGCCCCAATACATGTGACTAGAGGGGTGAGACAGGGTTGCATATTAGCGCCTTTCCTTTTTTTATTATACATCAATTCCCTAGACACCGCTTTAAGGGCTTGCTGTGACGATGTTCCTAGGATTGGCATGCAGGCCGTCCCTGAGCTGCTCTATGCGGATGATGCAGTTCTTTTAGGTCTGACTGCAAATATGCCCTCCAAAAGCTTCTGAACGTGTTTAGTGATTTTATGCTAAGATTAAAACTTAAGGTAAATCAGTCAAAATCCTTTATCATGACCTGCGGTCCAAAACACATCAAGTCAAAAACTTTTTTTATTGGGGGGACACAAATTGAAAAAGTTCCTTTTTTCAACTACCTTGGTATTTTATTGGAGGCCAATGGATCATAGGACAGGTTACTTATCCAAAGGGCTCAAAAGATGCGTGCAGCCGAAGATGCAATATTCAGATTTGCAAAAAGGTTAGGCCACAAGCCGGTATACGAAATGGTCCAACTTTATAAAAGCAAGTGCCTATGGTGGGCACTTATGGAGCCGGAGTCTGGGGCTGTACTGCCTGCACAAAACTTCAAGTAGATGAAAATAGGTTTCTGTGTAGGCTTCTGGCCATTCCTAATCCTCTTCAAGCCTTATTTCAATTTTGAAATTGGGTATAGGGTTCATGGAGGACTGGATCTCCATGGCACCCCTTCTGTTATGGATAAAGCTATGGAGCTCCCTGAATGCAGACTTCTTGCAGAAGGTTTTACTAGATTGTTTAAAATTAGATAACATGACTGCTATCCCATGGTTGGCTTATGTGCGAAACACCTTCTATAGCCTGGGGTATAGTCATCTCTTTGAGTCACTGCAAAGTAGAACACCTGATCTTAAAATGGAAGTCAAGGAGTACTACGAAACTTACAAAGATGGAATTAGACTAGAAAAATCCCTTGATATGCCTACAGTTACAAGATATATGCAGATACCCACATCATCTGATATTGAGCCTTATCTGATCTTGATAGCAAACCCATAACACAGATTTTATCTCACTAGATTTAGACTAAATATAGTTAATTTCATTGTGGCTTTCCCAGTAGTGGGCTCCTGGTTTCTCTCCCTCACATGATGCCCCTGTGACTGTGTTACTGTTCAATCAACTGTTAATTTTATGTTCTTTTGTACTTTATATGACTCTGTTAGATTGTGCTTTTTATGCCCTGCCCTACTACATAAGCACTTTAATTCTTCTGCAAAGCTTAGAATCACACAATGTTTGCACTGCTGTTCTCAGTTATATCATTGCTGCTATCAAATTGAGAAGAATCTATGCATTTTAATGATTATCTGTTTTATGATGCTTTTAGAGTGTTATTTATATTTTATGAAGATGTAAATGTTTCATCTTGTGCTTTTATGGTCCTAAAATGATCAAATAAATATGATTTTGATTGATGGCCACTGATATTGCTTTGGCCTTATACACCTTCAGAATGTCTGGGATTGGTTTAGACCCAGTTTTTTAATAAAGCTGAAGATGGCCCTTATACTTTTTTCAAAGGATAGGCCTCTATTTACTACCCTGCTATTCCATGTTAGGTTTTCATCAAAACAAATCCCCAAGTACGGAAAGGTATTGACAACCTCCAGCCTGCATGCTTCTATGTGAAATGATGGTTGTTTCTTTAGCTATTGTCTTGCCACTAATATTTGTGTTTTTGCCTCATTAACTTTAAGGTCCATTTGTTTCATGAAGCTAGTGTAAGCATCAATTAGGGTCTGCAATGCTCTACCCATTCTCGCAATTAAGACCACATCATCCACATATAGGAGGATGGGAAGAGGAGCGGCATCTATGTGTGGAATATCCATTGTAGACCCCAACAGTGTGGCCTCCACCCTATTAGTGTAAAGCGAGAAGAGGAAAGGGGCAAGTACGCAGCCCTGACTAACTCACCTCTCGATTGTGAATGGTTTCATGCAGTCCCCTTCCCTACCGTACCGGACACTGGCCGATGCCTGTGAATACATCTGACAGATGAAGATTATTATAGATTCGTCTATGCCCATTACTTTCATAACACTCCATAATTTGGAATATGAGACGCAGTCGAAGCTGCTGAGAGGTCCACAAAGGCCAGATAAATGTGCCCCTTCCTAGCTACCGTATATTTAGCCATCACCAAGCTTAAGTTTAGGCACTGTCAATGGTCCCCCTACCTCGTTTGAAACCCTATTGCACTGCAATTAGTAATTCATGGTCCTCAGCCCAGTCCTCTAGCCTGTTTAGCAATATTCAGGCCATTAATTTTGTTGTTCCGTCTGAAAGTGAAATGGGCCTATAATTCCAAGGCAAGCTTTTGTCCTTTTTATATATAGGAATTAATATGCTCTTCTTCCAGGATTCTGGAGGACCCACTTTAGCTATGATATTAAAAATGTTTGTCAGGGAAGGGGCCCATATATCTTGATGAACCAGAAACACATCTATCAGCACCCAGTCCGGCCCTGGAGCTTTGTCAGGGGCAGTCTTTGCTACTCCCTGTTTAACCTATTCTATATCAAAAGCCAGTGATTCGTTGGTAGAGAACGGGGATGTCTTCATCGGCCCTGGAACAGACTTGTTCAAAGATTTTACTAAAATGGGCCACCCAGACTTCCTCTCCGATATGAAGCTCTAATATTGAAACTCGGTCTTCAGCTAGGAAGGGTGCATTTATCTCTTTCCAGAAAGCCTGACTATTATTTGTTGTTGCTGCTGCTCTAAGCACATCTCAGGCTTCCTCTCTTAGGGTTTGGATCCTAATGTGTCGTGCCACTCTGTATTGCTTGTGTAGGGTTTGTACTACTTTCGGGTATCTTGGGGTAAACCTCAGGGCAGCATGTAAGTTATTTAAGGAACGGGTACATGCGGTGTCAAACCAGCCAGAGGTTGGCACCTGGTTATGGTGTGTGGAGCGTGTCATTTTTATTTTTATGCAGTCTAGTATGCCTGCAAAAGCCTTCATTAACTGCTTTGGCTCCGGATTATCGTCTAAACAGATGAAAATTTCAGTGTTCATCTCGGCCAATATCTGCAGGAAGAATTCCTCTTTATTAATTTTCTCCCACTTAAGAGTATAGCCGTTCATTCTAGCAATAACCGGTTTTGGCACCTTGGTTGTATGCTTGTTGGACCCGTCCCATTTGAAAGAGCCTGTCAGGAGTGCGTGATCACTAAAATTGGTGAAATCACTGTTTATTTGTGAGAACCAATCACTGAATCCCTCAGAGGCCACTATATAATCTATGGTGGATCCATTAATCTGGTCCCCAAAGGTCTTTTCCATTTGCCCTGTCTCAGGATCACTTTTAATTAATATAAGTAGACTTCTGGTTATTAGTAATCTGTTCATCGTATTCCCAAGTTGATTATGAGAAAAATGGGGAAGGGCTTCCACTTCCCCATCGACTATGCCGCATAGCACCATGGAAAATTTATCACAGGCATGGGTGTTAAAATCCCCCACCCATAAGATATTCAGCCGGTGAGAATGTGCATTACATAATGAATCCAGTTCCTTTTCCAAAAGGGCTGGGACCGCCGCCATATTTCCCGTAAAATTGTTGTTATAATAATTATAAACCAATCTCAGTCTTCACAGCCCTTACAGAGTAGTATATGGAAAAAAGGGGAAGGTTCTACAAATTTAAGCACATTAAGATTAAAAGTCTTTGCAACCAGAGTTAATATGCCATCACTTGCTCTTCCCGCCCTTGTTGGCCGGGCCATTGTTAGATATCCATCTAATAGGATGGTATCCATGGCCTAGGTTTCCTGTAAACAAACTAGGTCATGTTTGTCCACAGTACCTCGCCAATCAGCATTCCCCAATTTCTGCCCTAGTCCTTCTATGTTCCATGACATGAACTTTATGCTCAGAATATTGTTTTTTTATTTTTTTCATCCCTGTCTTTGTGCGGGGTAAGGGTCATTTAGAGTTGGTTCCCTCCCAGTGGACGGGGTGCCACATAGTTAGTCACACTCTTCTAGACCTTCCAAGGGGGCAAAGCGATTGTGTAAGTTCGTGAAATTTGGGTAATGGCGATGGTCCCGTTATGGTGGTAGTTATTACTTTCATGGGTGGCCTGATGCCTTTGCCCTATCTCCTTGGCCTGTAAGGTGTTGGGTCTGTAGAAAAAACCGATAGGGAAAGTGGTAATCTGAGATCCGGTGAGGGTTGTGATAGGAAGGGTTCTCAAGAATTCTCCTACTATTGTAAAATCATTAAAGTTCACTACAATACAACCCCTCCTATGGTTTTTGGAGCGTGTCCCACCCAGTCAACTCTCCTGGCCATTATAACTAGGGCTCCCGGTTTTATGGTATTTATTTTTTTGACATTTCCGTCTGTATTTATCCATATTTATTTTTTGTCAACTTTATCTGTATTTATCTATATTTATTATGGGTTTTGTGACAAAAATAAAGCTGAAACTGGTATATTTCAGCATTTATTTAACCAATAAATATGCAGTCACTCTTGAATGCCTGCTAGGTTTCAGTGATATGATCACCCATAGAAGATATATCAATGCACTTATATGAAAATATGCAGATTTCAGTATCAGCCTTGTGCATATCTACTGTTGTTTAAGCTTCTTTACTAAAATTCCTTTTTTTTTAACCCCCTTACCTATCAATCCACACAGTTATTGGCCTGGCAGTCATGGCAAAGTGTATTTAGAATCACTAAAAAAGCACCCAATTTCCGTTTTTATCCACATTTAAAAATAAATACAGACAAGAAAATAAATGGTTTTCTGTCTGTATTTATCTGTAAAAATCAGTAAAAACGTGAAACAGGGAGCCTTAATTATAATATGTTTGCTGAGATTATCTGAGAGCATCAAGTTTTTCTTGAACCAGTGGAGGGGTTTAGCCATGAGTTGACCTGTACATTCCTTTTGGGTCCCTTCCAGTACGAGGACCTTTACCAGAATAATAACGTATCGGCACGCCTCATGGGGGAGGTCTAGCCTACCCCTGTTCTCACCGTCTGATAGCGGTTTTGCCATCCTGACCTCCCTTGTTGCGTGCACGATCGTACTTGTGCTTCCAACTGTTGTCAGCTGTCCACTAGTCCCTCTGCCTTTGTTTCTCCCTGCAGGTACCCTCAAAGCGGGGGTGGGGTAATTTGTGTGTGGGGCCTCATTTCAACATCTTGGATGAGCATGTCATTGGGGCCCTATTTTCGCCCATTGGTGCCGCACTGACACTTTTCGATGTAGGTTTAATCTGCTTAACTACGTCTGGTTTATTATGTTTTAACAGATCATTTAAACCTTCTTCTATTTTTGTCAATCGACCTAAGATCAGTTGCAGAATACGGGTAAGAGTGTGCTCCAACCTACTACATAGATCATCAGTAGTATTCGCAGGTGTGTCAGTGGAACTTGTATTGTTGATTATTTCATCCCTTATGACTGGTTACGTGAAGTTGGGCTTCTTTCCCCTCAGTGATTTTTTATTGCATGCGCCTCCCCGCTTTCTTTTTGGTGGTTGCTCTGAGGGGGTGTTAAAGACTGGCTCTTGGGGAGGAGTCTGCTGTATGTCCAAAGTAGAGCATGGTTTTTCCGCCCAGTCCTCCACCCCCTTACCCACAATGTTGGTAAGGTCCATAACATGAAGGCCCATATTTTCGGTGGAGAGAGTTCTAACCACTTCCAGCGAAAGACGACGTTCAGTTAGTTCTATTTCTTTTGATAGTACATTTGCCGCCCTTGTTAAAAAGGAATCGAAGGTGTTAATAGTCTCACCTCCTCGTTCATGTTGTTTTGTCTTCCTTTTCGCCATTACCTCAGTGTGACACTCGATCAGTAGCCGGGCGTTAGAGGGGGGGCCCAGCCCGGCCTCTTACGGACGCTGACAGGCACAGATGGGCCTGCCCTTGGCCCGGGCTTTGCCCGGGCACATCCTGCGCCTTCCCTCTGGAGCAGCAGCAGTGAACCCTGGGACGTGGAGTCACACCAGGGCAAAAGGAGCAGGCGGCGGTTATCGTGTCCTGGGCCGCGGGGGTCGAGTCAGCGCATTGGGCGCGTTGATAAAGCAAACAGAATGGCATGGTGAGCAAAAAAACGATGAATTTATGCCCAGATCTCTGTACTGGGGTGAATGTAGGACATTGTTCTGCATTCTGTCCATCAATTGTTCTTTTTGCATTTGTCACCCTGAATGGAACGGGTATGCCCAGATGTGGGTCCCGTGCTCTCCATGCCACTGGAGTCAAGCTATCCTGGCTGATGAGGGGTGAAACCCCGAAACCGGTCCTAGGATGCTGGTTTCCAGTCCAGGGAGGACCTGGCCTGGCAGTTCGGGCTGGACTGTTCCCATGAGGCACAGGGTCAAGACTGATTTGCATATGGCTGGGTTCAAACTGGAATGGCATGGTGAGCAAAAAAACAATGGATTTAGACCCAGATCTCTGTATTGGGGTGAATGTATGACATTGTTTTGCATTCTGTCCATCAATTTTTCTTTTTGCATTTGTCACCACGAGTGGGACGGGTATGTCCAGTTGTGGGTCCCGTGTTCTCCATGCCACTGGAGTCAAGGTATCCTGGCTGATGAGGGGTGAAACCCCGAAACCGGTCCTAGGATGCTTCTTTCCAGTCCAGGGAGGACCTGGCCTGGCAGTTCGGGCTGGACTGTTCCCTTGAGGCACAGGGTCAAGACTGATTTGCATATGGCTGGGTTCAAACTGGAATGGCATGGTGAGCAAAAAAAGATGGATTTAGGCCCAGATCTCTGTACTGGGGTGAATGTATGACATTGTTCTGCATTCTGTCCATCAATTGTTCTTTTTGCATTGAGCACGTTGATGGCACCTCCCCACTGGAGCAGCAGTCGTGAACCCTGGGACGTGGAGTCCCACCAGGACAAATGGAGCAGTTGGCGGTTTTCGTGTGCACAATGTGTCTTTGAGCATTTGAATGTCCATTATGCTGAGCAAGGATTGGTCCCAACCCTCCCAGGCTCGCATCAAAAGTAATCTCAGTGTGCAATTTAGGACCAAAGTAAGCCATCTCAGTGGCATTTTCAATAGCATGTTTTATCCTTTAGAAGCTTTGGCTGTATTCAGAGGACCATCAGAACGAGGCATTTCGTTTAGTCAGGTCTCTCAATGGGGCACTTACTGTGGCAAAGTCATGAATGTACCTTGAACAATAGCTGGCCATGCCCAAGAAGGATCATGGCATGGTGGCATCTTGTGGAGGTTTTGTGGCTGACGGTGCTTTTACTTTATCTGGGGCAGGAGTCATTCCCCAATCAGAGAATATGTGCCCAAAGAACTTGAATTTAGTTTTGTGAACTTCACACGTTTCTGCTTTTAGAGTGAGACCTCCATCTGTAACTGGGACACTTGTTTGAGAGCCTTATCATGCTTCTTCTGTGTTGTTCCAAATACAAATATATCATCACTGTAAGTGAAAGCATGTGTAACAGGTTGAATTATTCTACATATGACATCTTGGAATATTTCTGCAGCAGATGACACTCAAAAACTCAACCTTTTGTATCTGAACAAACCAATATGAGTAAAAAAAGTGGTAATGTACATACAGTTTTCTTCCAATTCGAGTTGATGGTATCCCTTGTTCAGGTCAAGGCGGGAGAAAACTTTGGCTCTGTTCAGCTGCATGATCATTTCTGCAAGTGTAGACCCGGATGTCTCTTTTTCTCAATTGCTTTGTTGGCCTGGTGCATATCCACCCAAATGCACACTGCACCTCCACTGTCCTTTTTTGGCACTACCACTATGAGCGATACCCATGGTGTGGGACCAGTAGAGCACTCAATGATGTTGTGCTTCAACAGTGTTTCTAGTTCCTTTTCGACCCCTTCCTGCAGGTCAAATGCTGTTCTGCGGTGTGGCTGTGCTACACGCCAGATGTCTTTGTTAATGTGAAGTCGCACCTTCATTGTCCTGAGCTTTCCTAGGTCATGAAATAACAATGGGAATTGACTCACAATTTCAGACTGTGTATGTAGGTTATACTTTATGGATATTGATCCCATGTCAGCAGCAGTTGCAAAACTGAATAGACATGCACTGGACAAAGTATCTTGAAGAACGTGAATTGGGGCTTGCACAGACATCTTTTTATGTCATAAGGTTGCTGTGAATGATCCTTGACTCTGCAACAGTTTCGAAACAGCCCATGTGTACACTTTCATGTTTGACGTGTTGAGTTGTGGTACGGTTGACAAATTGTTAAACTGTTCAACTGGCATGATGTTGATCGATGCACTGCCATTAAATACATAGGGTATGGGGCAACCGTTGACATTTAGTGTGATCTTAGGCTGTGTCCATATGAATTCTTTTATTTAGTTGACCCTCTTGTTTTTGTCATTTGTTCGTCTTCTTTGCAAGCAGCAAAACCCACGTGTGCATGTGGCTTTTTGGCAGATATGATCATCTCACATTCACTCTCTTCACTGTCGTTCGATTGTGACGTCAAAGAACTTTTTTTGGATGAACTTGATGATGATCAACTTTGTTTAGTTTACTCCTGTTGCAATTGAGGTTGCTTTTCGTCTATGTAGGCATGGCGAGAATGCTTCTGGAACTTTCTGGCATCCATTTTCTCATCTCACCGTGATGCACATGGGTTCTCTTTTGCCCTGCAAACCGTTATGAATTGGTTTTCCTTTCCGCAACCTTTGCACGTCTGTCTGATGGCTGGACATTTGCCCTGTTGTGGAAATGAAAATCCACATCAGAAACACAGCTTTCCTATTTTTGAGGATGTCGACTTACGTGTATCTACTTTGTGTTTGTGTTTGCTTTTCATGATTAGTGCTGATTCATTCTTTGTGGTTCCAGCTTTAATATCAGCAGCTTGCCGATCTCCTCTTTCCTCGGCAGTCAGAAAGGCAGCCATCAATGACTCTGAGGCGCATGGCTTCATCATTAAATTCACTAAATTTACAATGTTTGATAAGCACAACAAGTCTCTCAACAAACTCATCCATCATTTCACCAGCTTGTTGTCTCACTTGAATGTAAATGTACTTTTCATAGTCAACGTTTGGCATTGGATTGAACTTGGCTTCTAATGCTTCTTTGATTTGATGGTATGAGATAGTCGCCGTCTGTGAGATTTTCTTTATCACTTCTTTTACCCTGTCACCGGCAAGGTTCTTTATGCACTTAGTGATTTTCTTCTCATTTACTTCTTCTAGGACATCTATGAAATAATCAAACGTCTCAATCAATGTGGTCCATCTGGCGCCAATATGCTGCTTTTTGGTGGTGTCGAATGACAGTGGGGGATTCAGGAAAGCAGCTGCGTCATACTTCACGCTCCCGTCAGTAGCCACTGAAAAATGTCATAGTCCCAAAGGCCTTCCCGGCATCTACAGGAACTGTACCTTCTGCATACACAACCCCTGTACTTTCACTTGAGTTGTTTCGCCCGATTTGAGATCGTGTGGCACTTCCCTCAATCAATCCGGTAAGTATGTTTGTACATTGGTACCTGGTTGTCACTGCCTTTAGCGTTTTTGCATTGTACCTGGTAGTGGCTGCCTTTAGCATCATTTTCCTTTTTGTCATACCTGGTTGTGACTGTCTTTAGCGTTTTCACTCTGTATTGATGATGCCTCTGTATTAAGCTGTGGCGCAGTATTTCTTCTTTCAGCATTACCAGTGAGTTCCTGGCAGGCTTTTGAGGATACTCCTCGGCAGGGCCTTTGACTTCTTCGAGGGCCGTACATGGGCTGGAGCGGGGCTTCAATTCCATTCACGCCAACTTCAAACTACTTCTCATCGAAGAGGCGCATGTGGCACACACAAGTAGTTTGCTGTAGCATTGCAAACCCTCAGGGAGAGGAGTCTCGTTTCTTCGGGGAACAGATCCTGCACTCGTCGCCAGTTGTAGCGTCCTCCCCAGCCCAGTAGCATGCAAAATGAACATGCCACACATGGAACTCGTAACTGGCATCTTTATTCACCAGCATACAACATTCAACTGATCTTCTCATTATCTCCTAATGGTTAATAACCACACTTTAACACCTCCCCTAATGATTACGCAATTCTCTCATTCAGTCTGCCCAGAACCACGGGGTCCTGTTGCTTATAGTCTTAAGACACTACAAATGGAAAGAAGGAAACATTGGCAATGTAAAGTAGGGAACCACCTGCCCTATCACAGAAGGGCACATCTCAGTATCTGTTTCTCCACTACTACTGGGTGAAAATTCTACCTTCTCCAGTTCCACAAGTGTATGCATTGACCAGTTTAGGTGTCCAATTGTTGGTCACTGAGCCTGAACCTGCTGTCTGTGTTGAGTATACTTTACAGTGTTACAGTATTCTGATGGGCTGCAGTTCATTTGAAGGAATAAGTGCCAGGCAAGCATATTGTTCATCTCCTGTTGCCCTTCCCGGTGTAGTGATGTATCGGTTTTTCCAGGGCTTACACTAGATTCCTGAGCCAGATGGTCTCTTGAGCATCTTGGGCATGGGTAATGCTCCAATTACTTACTGGTAATCTTCATTACTTTTAATCCTACTTGGTCTCATCCCAGTCATTATCTTTGAGGTGTCTGCCACCGCTGTGACTGAACCAAACCAGTAATAACTGAAAAGGCAAGCCCCCTCCACCCTTTTTGGGTGCCGTAAAGGGGCTGGAATTCCCAGACTCCTCCTATTACCAAGCTCTGTCAAAGGCCGAAAGGATGGAGAATGGATAGGATGTAATGACTATGCCAAGTAGAACTAAGTGTAATGAATATTACCAGTAAGCAATTGGAGCATTACCTCTAAACCCCTCTTCCCAATACTTACTTTTGGGGTATACCAAAGCCAAGGCCTTGACCAATTAAAACTTAAACTGTTAAGTATGTAATTCCCAAACATGTATTCATACCAGTGGAGGATTATCACAACTGTGTGACAAACAATAAAGTCAATAAATGAAACCATAGCAGATATAAGGACCCCAACACCAAAATAAGTTGCTGAGACTATGAGATTGTTTATACATGAATGTTTCACAAAGGTATGGACAGATGACCAGGTAGCAGCTCTATGGATTTTCTGAATAGAAACTCCATGTAACTCGGCCCCAGAAGTTGCCATTACAATTGTAGATCTACCCTGGACTGAACCTTAACAGTTTCATCTGCTCAGAGTCATTTTGTAACTCTATTTTCTACTCCCGATTGTCCATATGTCACAAACTAGTGATCTGATTTTACTCATGTGACCTGTCAAAATAAATCAATAGTGCTCTTTCAGCATCCAAAGTATGGGACACTTTTTACTCCACTGAGGAAGGAGATGGATGGAAAGAGGGAAGAACCCCCACCTTGTGTCAAATGAAAAGAAGAATTGACTTTAGGTCTAAAAGAAGAGTCAGATCTCAACACAACTCTTTCCTAAAAGAAATCTTAGAAAGCAGCATAATACATCAAAGCAGAAATTTCACCAATGGAATTGTGTGGCGTTGAATTGTATGGTGTGGCATTGTGTGGAGTTGTGTGGCATGGTGTGAAATTATGTGGAGTGTAAATAAAGGGCACGTTGCGGAGTTGAATTGTGTTGAGTGTAATTAAGTGTATTGAAAAGTTATGAAAATAAACTAAGCCCTACGAAAACAAAAGTGCAGTAGTATCTAGCCTTTTCAATGTCCTTTGATATGCACTGTTTTCTGTGCACTGACGTGCCCTGCTGTAGGCCAAGAGACTCTCCAAGGCGGTTGCTTCAATCATGTCTGAGGAGCCCAAAACCAAATGTCTGGTGGGGGCAGCTCCTTCTATAACAGTGGGGCTTGGTGGCTTTCACAACTGCAAGGAAGCATCGCTGCTCCCGCGCCCACCCTTCCATGTGAGTAGGAGGACCCCCACGCAGAAGAAAAATCTCTGACATGTGACTCTGAATGGGCAAAGAGAGCCATGTGCTCAAGCTCACACGCTAAACAGGTGGTCTTGTTGAGATGGTGGTGGGGCAAAGGGTGGGCGTGGCCTCATGCATGAATTTAAAACGAACTGTGGGATGGGGTGGAGAATGGAGAGAGGGAGGAAACAGGGTCTGGGTTGGGACGGGAGGAAGGAAAAGTACAAAGGTTCTTACCGTTTTACTGTAAATTGATATTCTATTTTTTTACAACACTTCTAAAAAAAACTTGTCATGAAATGAAAAAGAAAAAAAGAAAATACAATAATGACCTAACACCCATCGTTATCTTTTGTCTTGTTGTCTTTCTCACCCACCTCCTTCACTGCTGTCACAGAACGTGTTGACACAGGAGGCCACAGCAGCCGGTCGGCTTGTAAAGTACAGGAGACAAATGGCTGGCACCCACTGCTGACTCTTGGCCCCTAGACATATGTCTAACTGCTGTGGCAGAGATGCACTTATCGGAAGTGAGTTTTAAAACACTTAATGACACAACGGTTTTATGGAAGCCGTTTATAAAACACTTTACAGTCAACGTGTTTGTAATGCAAACCATCACCGTCTTCAACTAGTGTTATCGATGCAGTGTCTTTCTTTCAGCCCAACCGTGTAAACAACTTTGAAGCACTCTGCAGACACACCTAACATGAAATCGTATAAAGCACTTTTAACACAGCTATTTTCCCCTGGACAGTTTAGGGACGCATTGACACAAACTGTCTGCAGAGTACTTTAGAGTTGAAGCATGTTTCACACAAATGTGTCCAAAGCTACAAAACCTTCTATACAAACTATTTAAAGCACTGTAAGATTCAATGTACCCAACTGGTGTTTCTTTAAGTATTTTAGACCTATAACAGTCTTTTTAAGAAAAAGTAACTGCAAAGCACTTCAGAGACACTACGCCTGCCACGCGTTAATATCATACGCAAATTGCAGACACGTTTCCTGTCATAGAACCTCCTCCCAAACACCTCACAGACACAGCGTCTTTTATACAAACTGTAGAAAGCACTTTAAAGGCATCGCTGTCTGCAGGGAAAACGTAAAGGCAACCCACAGAAAATAAGCAGTGTTGTGAGGGTGCAGTACCACACTAGGTGTCCCTTGGGACCTCTTTTGGCCACATATGGTAGTACACCCTGCAACATGGCTAGGCAAAGAATATGGCGCAGCGGTGAGAGCTGACAACTGGTGACCTGGAGATCCCGATTTGAGTCGGCTGTGATTATGGGCTGATTGTTTAATTTCCCAAGCTCATGGCTATGTGCGTTATATAAATAAAAACCTTTGTAAAGTAAAAAAACGAGCAAAACAGCAGTGGCCTCAGAGGGGTGGTGGGGGCCTGCGAGCAGTGTTGTGGATGGGGTGAGGGGGAGGCACTGGGGAGATTAAGGGATATGAAGCAACCAAAGCAGCGTTGTGGGAGAGAAGAGGGGGGCACAAGAGATAAAGCAACAGCAAGTAAGTGATGCAACAGAAGTTTCATTGCACAAGTAAACAGAATAGTTAACGAGCAAAGAGGCAGGCCAACTAAAAGAAGGAGTTCTCTCTAAGTATAAATAACCTGAACAGTAAGAAAACATGTAAGAGAGGCAGTCCTCATGGGAGGATACAAAATTCCAAAAGGAGGTAACCTAAGTGTATTCAGCAGTGAAAAGCCAGCATTTCTAAAGGACAGCAACAGGAACCAATGAAAAAGATGAGTGTTTTTTCAAGCCTATATCCTATATACAGCATGTACCTTTTTCCATATTTGGAAGAGCAAACTTCTGCAAGCAAAGCCAACAATGGCCACCAAATTCAACAATTGTAGAATCAGCAAAAAGGCAAGCAGTATCCAGCATATACACAAATGGAATTGTAGTAGTATTTGAAGTATTAGACAGCAATCCATTAATATATTAAGGAAATTCCTACGTATATTTCCAAGGCGAAGTTTAAAACACAAAATGAGTACTTTACAAGGTTTGGATCCTGGCAAGCTGAGAAAGCATACAAATTTGCAGGGACACTCACTAGCTTGTTTATCAAAGAAAGTGTGCCAAAGCACATTTCATCATTTTAGGATGTTAGCTGTACACCACCAAACAATGTGAACTTTAGTTAGGGGGCTGTATTATGTGAAAACTCCTGCTTTATGCTTAGAAAAAATGAATAGGTTCCTGTCTTCAGTACCGCCCACCTGCCACAGCCTACAACGTCCAGCAGGCACAGTGCCACGAGGTGCTGCTGGTCATCCGCTCGCGCCAGGAGGCGCTTAAAAGCCCGCAGGGGATCCCGCAGTGCGGGTTCGTGTCTACACTGCCGCCCACCTGCCACAGCCTACAACGTCCAGCAAGCGCAACGCCCGAGGTGCTGCTGGTCATCCGCTTGCGCCAGGAGGCGCTTAAAAGCCCACAGGGGGTCCCGCAGCGTGGGTTCCTGTCTTCACTGCCGCCCACCTCCCATAGCCTACAACGTCCAGCAGGCGCAGCGCCACAAGGTGCTGCTGGTCATCCGCTCACGCCAGGAGGGGCTTAAAAGCCCGCAGGGGGTCCCGCAGCGCGGGACGCGCCCGGGCAAAGCTTGGGCCAAGGGCAGGCCCGTCTGCGCCCATCCGAGACCGGAGGAGGCCGGGCTGGGCCACCCATCTAACACCTGTTACCCTCCCATCATTTGCCGTTGCAGCTGAAAGTTTCGCTGTGATGGTGAAAAAGAAGCCTACACCTACGGCTACCACTGGGGTAACTATAGCCACCTTGGACTCATTTCTAACTAAAGCTACTAATGCCATTTCTATGGAGATTGCCATAGCTGAGCGAAGGCTCTCATTGGGGGCTGGTGCCTGTGCTTCACTGGAGGGCTCTGAGGGCATGATTCTTGTTCCCGAGTTTAATATTAATTCTGGAATAGTGGGCCCGGGACTCCAGGAAGCTGGTAGCTCGCTTTCAGAGGTCCCGTTGCCTCCGACGGATAATGCCACAGAAAAAGCTACGGCTAACCCCATACCAGCTACTACCTCTCTTATAGTGAAGCCTCCAATTCTACCGCCGGCAAACGGAAAGAGGAAAAAAGGCCCATCCATAGAGTCAGCTCCCCCTAAAACTAAAAAGGCAAGGAAGTCAACCCCCCCGTCAACTTTCGATATGGACTCCGTCAACCCGATCATATCTCGGCCCCCGTAGGATCTTTATGCTTTATTATCCCCTTTGTTTCAACCAATTTTGTCCAGTTTGGACTCTATCGTACAGAAATTACAAGAGCTTCTGAATCACAGTTCTGTTTCTAATAAAAAAACTTCTCTTGTTAACGATGTTTTACAACACCCAGAAATTATTTCTAATACTCCTCCTCTGTACTCACGGGCAGATAGCCATTTAACTGCGGGCAAACACGGGTCTGGGTCCGGGCGGCAATAACTCCCTGTACTTCAACGCCTCAAACTAATGTCAGTTTGACGACAACAAGTGCCAGAGACATCCCACAGGTGATTAGATTTCCGAATGGTACGCCCCAGGCCCTTCTCCCCCGGTTCAGTCCAGACCGTCTATCAGAAGCTTGCAGAGAGAATTTAATCAGTCACAGGGTGATTCCTGTAATCAAATATTGAATCTCCCGCCTGCAGCTTGTCCATACGTCTTAGTACTGGTAAATGTTCCAGCACTTAGAGCCGCCCAAAGAGAATCTACTTTACAACTAATGGACAAATCTCTGCATTGGC
Source organism: Calotriton arnoldi (assembly GCA_963921515.1). Taxonomy (NCBI): domain Eukaryota; kingdom Metazoa; phylum Chordata; class Amphibia; order Caudata; family Salamandridae; genus Calotriton; species Calotriton arnoldi. The sequence goes on along the minus strand of CAWUFW010002669.1, from coordinate 2,079,617 downwards.
TCTCTAATCACACAAGATCTGGACACCTAATACAGAATAACTTACTAATGGCGAGAAGAACACCATGGATCGGTCTTACTACAAAGGCCTTTCAGGGTGACTGTATTGTGCTAAATTTTGATAATCCATTTATTGTAAGAGATTTACTTTTTCAACCTTTGCCGGCTCACAAGGTGCCTACTAAAATCTCCTTTGTACCCCTGGGTTTTTTCTACAATCCACAGAGTTTACAATGTGGGTCGGTCCCTACTAGCACTATGGATCTCCCTGTTCGTGATAATTCCTCTTTGGCGAATCACATAAATCAGCCAGGTTATCTCTCTTATAACAGGTTTGCCCCCCTTTCAGGCTTGGATTCCTGTGATTGACTCGTACCTGTAAATCAGTCACCACACATGCCACCTGAGCAAGGGGAAAATGGGGGCGCTGTAAATGTTGATTGTTTGTCACTTCAGGGGGTGCCGGATCCACACTTTATTCAGAGCTATGATCACACAGTTTTACCACGCCTAGTGCCCCACGGTATTCATTATGATACAAACTCCTTATCTTACACACTCCTGTCCTGGACTATAGCAGGCTACAATAGCAAGCGAGAAAACGCAGAATGGCTTTCTACCATTACTAACTTTCACATTATCTGCATACAAGAAACCTGGGAGACCGAATCAATCTCCATTAATGGATATCGCTCGTTCCAAACATCAGCAATACCCGCCACAGGGGGTAGACATAGAGGGGGTTTGCTCACACTGATTTCTAATTCGGTCGTATTCAATATTTTAAATTTTATAAATATATCACCCTATTTTCATATTTTAATAATTAAAGGTTATGACTCCTGGGATCTTTTGCTGGTGAATTATTATAATAATAATTTTCTAAACCCCGATGTGGTCCCTAAACATTTAGACAAGCTACTAGAAGATCTAGTGGAGTCCCACCCTAATCCTTTAAAACTCATCTGGCTCGGAGACTTTAATTTAAAGCAGTGTCCAAAAAACACTAAGGAAACATGTGGGATAGTGGATTTTAGAGAAGATTCCATTATACACTTTCAGCATGATATACAGGGTGATGTCGTAAATACCATCTTGATGAAGTGGCAAGTGGAGGTCCGTAATGAGTTAGATTCAATTACGGGGCAGCTGTTCCCCACATTCTATAGAGCAGAGTATTCCTCCACAATCGACTATATTATTTCCACAGACACCCTTGAAATACACTTTATAGAATTAGAGCCACAATTCACAGCCCTTAGTGATCATGCCATGCTTTCCTGTGCCCTATGTTGGCATGCTCCAAGATCGCGTAATGGCACTAGAGTCCCCGAACCCATCCTAGCCAGGAAAAATGGCTTTGCGCTAAAGTGGGACAGAGTCGATGATAGCAAGTTTTTTGCGGATCTTCTCTCTGGGCTATTAATCTCGGCTTGGACCCCTTGGCAGGTCAAACCCAGGTAGTTGAGGTGTAATCTTTTAATTAATATGAAGTTACAACTGACACGCCCACTGTCGGCAAAAGCCATCCCACAGCATCAATGGTTTGATAAGTCCTGTGTCACAGCCTCAAACAAACTACGGTTAGCCCTTAAAACTATACCAAGGGATAGAGGTCTTATCCGTACTTTGAGGGATGTTATAAATCTGCAAGAGTTTCTAGGTTAAAGCAGCTTAAATCTGAGGCCTGGTACAATTTAAAACGAGCTTCTGCACTTCGCGATAATAACGCATTTTGGAAGGTGATTAACACTCCTTTTTTAAACAATCGCGGCGGTCCCTCTACGGGCATACACATTGACGAAGACTCCTGGATAAGGTACTTCCAGGAAATCTTTAAACTTTCGGACGTTTCAAATTTGCCAGATAGTTGTCCACCTTAAAAGCCGCTATTCTATCTTTCATTTGAGCTTGAAGAAATTATACTGGCACTGACTCAATCGCCATCTATGAAAGCGTCAGGGCCGGACGGGGTCCCTATGGACATATTCCTATTGAATATCCCCCTTTTGGGCTACTCTGTTAAATGTGGTTTTTAATGTAATCGCACAGTCTGGTCCCCTGCCCTCTTGGAAACAATCTGTTATCATCCTAATCTGTAAGAAAGGGGATTCCTCCTCCCCTGCAAATTACCGACCTATATCTTTACTTGACAGTAAGGCCAAGCTAATGGGTAGACTATTATTAAATAAATTGGAAGCTTGGGCGGAGGATAACAAGATCCTCACGGATGTACAGTATGGTTTCAGGAAGGGCAGGGGAACCATTGACCAGTGTCTTAATTCGTCTTTGATGATAGGAAAGTATACTGTGGCAAAAAAGGGCACTATATATATGGCCTTTATGGACCTTTCTAAGGCCTTTGATTGTGTCGTGCATAGTAAACTTTGGCTCATTTTGAAGGAAATGGGAGTAAACGAGGCAAATATAGTGTTCATTAGGGATTTATATAGCGATGCTACCACCATGGTTCGGTATGGGAGGCATGGCGAATGCACTAATTCCTTCAAGATTGAAAGGGGCGTCAGACAAGGGTGCGTCCTGGCACAGTTTCTGTTTGCCCTTTACACTAATTAATTAAATACTGCTTTGTGTAACAGCGCGAAAGATACTCCCCATTTTCTGATGACTCCCCTACCAATTCTGCTTTATGCAGATGATGCCGTTTTGCTGGCAAGGGCCCCTCTGGCTCTTCAAAATTTGATTGTACACTATTCTGCTTTTATGAATAAATTGGACCTACAGGTTATTAAAGCAAAAACCCATATCATGGCATTGGAGGGTCCAAAGAAGAAGCAGTTTAGCCTCCATCTGGGTGGGGCCAAAATAGACCAAGTTCATTGTTTTAATTATTTAGGGGTTGTTTTTGATGACAAGCAGAATTGGAAGGAGATGTTGCAGACGCTATCAAATCTTATGGCCCAAAGTACTGCTGACATCTTTAGGTTCTCTAAGAAATTAGGATGTAAACCATTAAGGGAAATGTCCAAAATCTATCTGGCCAAAACTGTTTCAATTGCCACTTACGGAGCGGCTATATGGGGAATATCGGAGGTGGGTGCACTTCAAATCATAGAGGACAAATTTGTTAAAAGATTGCTCTCACTCCCTTTAGCAGGGAATAATTTTATTGCTCACAAGGAACTAAGTCTGCATTTTTATCACTGATGCTATCAAATTGGCCCCACTCACTTTATGGCTCTCAGTCTGGAAAAGAAGCTCGGTTGATTTAAACCAGAAGATCCTAATAGATATTATGAACTTAGATCTTGCCCACAAAATCCCTTGGCTTTCATATGTTCGTCAAACTCTTGCCTCCTTGGGGCTTGCATACTTATATGACACGCCGTCCTTATGCCAAAAATTCCCTAAAGCAAGTTTAAAAGATATTTTTATAAAGAAAGCAGTAGTAGAAAGATGGGAAAGATACAGAGGCAAACAATCTGTTAGGATCTATGACAGACTACCTCACATTCCCTTAGACCATAATTCTTACCTTGTGTTTGTAGAGGATATACAGCATCGCCATATCTTGATTAGATTTAGATTAAATTATATTCCGTTAATGTTGGGCCACCCAAATAATGTTTTTTCTATAAATGATTTACCCCCTTGCCCTTGTAATGATAAGGCAATTCAATCTACTGAGCATTTTCTCTGTTATTGTTCATTTTAAACACTAGAGAGAAAGAATTTTATAGTGCCACTTTTAACTAAATTTTCTCTTCGTTCTTCTGCACTTGCCCTTTCCGCATTTTATCAATTAGAAACCGCGTTTGTGTGTTTCGCTGTGTCATCATTTTTATTGGCAGCTATAAGATCTCGGAAAGCTCCATAGTACCTATCTGATAGTATTTTTATAATGATTGTTTAATTAGAAACTAGATGCTGACTGTTATTTTTCAGTTCTTAATATGAACTTTTTAAGCTTAATTGTGCATTGGCTGTTTTGTATTATAATCACTTTTTAAAAAAAATAATTTCTTTTTCTTTTTTTTTTTTAAACCAGGCATATACAGTTACATGAGTTAATACTGTTACATTGTATTTATATTTACAGCAATAGTCACAGTAGGGTACTTTGCCTTAGACATTTCATATTTACATATTTATAGATTCTTTCCTATCCTCCTTTATTATTCATCCATAACATTAGGGGGTCCCATATCTTCATTCCTTTCCTCCTTGCTTTTTGTCCTTTACATTTATATAAGGAAATTTCCTGCCGACTAATATTCAGTAATCGGTGCAGCCATTGATGGTATGTAGGGGGCTCTCTATCTATCCATGCAGTAGCTATCAGCAGATGCGCTACTGCTAATGTTATAAATACAAAGTCCCTCTGTGATATATCAAGATTTGCCCTACTTTCGTAGCCTAGTAGCATCGTAACTGAGGTAATCTTTATTTGTTTATTCATTGTCTGTAACCAGAGGTCCTCTATACCACTTTTTAAAGATGCCAACTTCGTACAGGAGTAGAACATGTGTATAATATCCGCCGGTCCGCTTTGGCATCTCGGACATTTATCCGTCTCCCTCTTCCCCCAGCTGAAAAGTTTAGCTGGTGTGTAATACAAATTATACAGGGTTTTATACTGTTGAGCTTTTAGGTTGGCTGACAAAAAGATCTTTATCCCTAGTTCAAGTGACATGTCCAAATCAACCTCCCCGTCACCCGTCTTTTCTACCCATTTTGATTCAGTTTTATCCATATCATCTGGGAGAGTCTTCAATAGTTCCTGATAATAATCTCTAATCCTACTATCCTGACATTTCATAATTCCCACGATTGGAGTTTCCTCCAAATTGATAGAGCCCTTGGGGAGGCTTCTTATACAGCTCTGTACCTGCATATACTTAAAGTGCGAGTTCTTATTGACACCAAACCTCTGAGCGAGTTCTGAAAATGTTGAATATTCATTGTTGTGGTATAGATCTGCCACCCGCTCTATGCCCGCCTGTTCCCAGTTTCTAGCCATGCCATCATATAATGCTTGCGGTAGCAGATCTGAATGCCATAGCAAGGTAAATTTGTTATATCTGGAGATGTTGAAGAGCTTATTTATCTTTTTCCATACCTTCCATGCCCCTTTGACACACTTAAAGCGTGTTTTTTTTATGGTAGCTTGGTTCCAGTTGCCTTAAAAAGAGCCCTTCTGCATCCTTCCCGATAGCCAGCTGATAGATTGTGGGTAAACTCAGGATCTCATCTCTACTTTTGCCTGGAAGGAGTACAATACCCATCTGGTGGAGGGCAGTGGCCCAATAATACAGTAAAATATTGGGGACTCCCCAACCACCGCGCTCTCTTGGTAGTGTCAGATACTTCAGTGCACGACGTGTCTTCTGGTAACCCCAAATAAAATTGGTAAACATGGCGTTGATTTTATTTATTTTACTTTCTGCTAGTTCCAGTGGTATTGCTCGGAGTAGATATAGTATCTTCGGGAATATTTTCATTTTTATTACATTAATTCTGCCTATTATTGTGAGATGCAGTTTATCCAGCCGCTTAAGTTCCCCATTTAGTTTTCCCATAACCGGATCAATATTAGCCGCCCAAAGACTATCCATACAAGATGTTATATTAACTCCTAAATAAGTAGCCACCTCACAATCACTTTTTTTAATCACGGTTCCTTGTATTATATGTAATGACATTTTACCTGTACTTTCATGCATTCTTTACTGTAATGCGAAATAAAGTTATTTGATGATGATGATGATGAATAGGGCACTTTTGCATGGTACTGTGGCAGAGGTATAAAAGGTTTGTGATGATGTGCAGTTTCGTTTCTTTGGTCCAGAACAGGACTGTAGGGAAATTGAAGAGCTGCTAACAGGAGGAGTTGTACAACAGGACACAGGTACCACAGTTGATAGTTTTGATAGTTGATAGTTTTGAAAAAGAGATTACAAAATTTAAGACAGTATGTGCTGAAAAACCAGAACTGGTTCCCATTCCAGAAGCACTTCAAGGTTTAAATATTTATGTGTCCATTCTTATCCAAACTATACATCCATTTCAGGCTATAGTACGTATGAAGCCAAAGTCAGGCAAGTTACACCCAACAGAGCTGCAAAAAGGTCTAAAAGGTAGAGTAGTGTATTTGCCATTAGATGTCAAGAAAAACATTGAAATGGTAGGGGTAGATAGAGAATTAGAGGAAGGACTAGTAATTCTTGTAAATGGTGTGCCTACCAAGAACAAGAAGATATGGCAGGAGTTAATAGATGTAACCAAAGTTTAAAAAAAGCAACATTATATCTGGTACATAACAATGTTTACTATAGAAATGTGGAAAGCCTGCAAGATATCACACATTTTTGGGATCAGACATTTCCATCAACAGGTCAGATTGGGAAGGTGGATCAGTCCAGGACAGATTAAATTTATGACCATTATAGCATCCACCCTTTGCTTTCTAAAGAGGTTATTGGTGATACCATTGAGCTGTTTCAAATGAAGGAAGCAGAAGGTGCTCCATTAAGTGTGTGGGAAAAAAGTTTAGAAACTTGCTGTCTCCCACATCTTTTTCCTACTGGAGTCGGTGGCAGGTATGACGAGCGGCCTGTGCAAATACCTGCAGCTGAGTATAGATGTAGTAGACTTTATTCAGAAGACCCTAGATTTAGTCAGTGTATTCCGCATATATTTCACCTATTATTTGAGAGTGACTTGTCTGGCCTTTCATATGCTGTGAATCATATTCTAAAAACAGGAGTTAATTTGCATAATATATCAGCAAGAGAACTTTTGGAAAAAGTTCAAGGAAAAGAGGAGCACTTGGTATACAATTTAATAAACCTAATGGCATGTCAGCGTGGGACTAATGAATATTGGTATCGGCGTCATGATGAACTCAAGTGCATGTTGAGGAACCTTGGAGCACCTACTTGGTTCCTGTCGCTGAGTTGTGCTGAATATGCTTGGGATGACCTGCTAGAATTCTTGCAGGAGGTAAATTCAAATATAAAAGACATTCATCTGAAGACGCCAGGAGAATTGTGCTCACTAGACCCTGCAAATGTTTGCCGACATTTTAATCACAGATTTCAAGCAATGATGGCTTTCATCTTGAACAAAACAAAACCTCCTCTTGGTGAAGTGATTGATTTATTTAGACGTAAAGAGTACCAAGCCAGAGGCGCTCCCCATATTCACATGCTATTGTGGGTAAAAGATGCCCCAAAGTTTGGAACAGACAGTGATGAGTCTGTGTTGTCTTTTATTGAGCAGTATGTAACTTGCTCCATCCCAAAGGGGAGTAGTGACAACATTTTAAGACAACAAGTTCTACGATTCCAAAATCATAGATGCGGAAAATACTGTCAGCGAAGATACAGAGCAAAAGGGAAATTTTATACAAGATGTTTTCGATTTCCATAGCCTGTCATCTCACAAGGAAGAGTCAACAGCTTTTTGTCTGCAGTCAGACATGCACTTACAAGGAAATCACCGAAAAATACATACAACCTAAGAAGAACAGATTCCTCCAAGTACATTAATGACTACAACCCTGTGATTCTGAAGATGTGGAAAGCAAACATGGACATGCAGTTTGTTGCAGACAATTCAATTGTTTTTGCTCGGTATGTTACATCTTATATAACAAAGTCAGAGAAAACTGAAATGAAAGAGATGTGGTAGGAGATTTCAGCAGAAAAGAGTCTTACGAAGAAATTTACAGTTTTAGTTTGAAAATGCTTTCTCACAGAGAGATAGGCTCCTATGATTATGTAGACCGGTTAAGCTCAGATAGTTTGTTTTCTAAATCTAGAGGAGTTCTATGGGTGAGTTTAGGGCTTGCTAATACTCATAACAGAGTACTGAAGTATTTTCCTGAAATTCAATATCTTGCAAAATTTGAGCCACACAGTACAGATTTTCTGAAGAGTAACATGCTGGATACGTACTATCCAAGAAGAAGTCATCATCTGTAAAGGATGTGTCTTTATGAAATACTTCAACATTATACTTTCAGAAGTAATGTCAGTGAAAACATAGATGAAGGTAAATTTGCTGTGGCTGGATGTGAGCGATGTTTGGTGAGACATAACAAAGGAAATCAACCATTGAAAGCTAAATTGCCAAACTCCAAACAAAAGAGAGTTTTTCTATTTAGCCTTGTTACATTTGTTTAAGCCATGGCGAACTGAAAGTGAAATACTTGGACAGCATTGAGTGCTCTGTGTTTCCAGTGTATTTTCAAATGTTGAGAGATGAGATTGAACAAGAAGAAACAATTGGTGCTGAAATAGCAAGAGAGAGTTCTCAGAGCAGTCAAAGTTCAACACCTGGAAGTCAAGATCCTCTTGGACAGCCAATCATTGAAAATGAAGCTGCAATAGCTATGAATGAAGTGGAGAATGCAATGCAGCAAGTGAGACAGGAAACTGTGGATCTAGAACTACTAGTACAGCAATTGAATGCAGATCAGAAAGAAATTTTTGAAGAGGTGAAAGGTAAAGCAGAACATGAGTTTCTCCATGAGAATAAAAAGTGTGCATGTTCTACATATAAACCACTTCTATTGTACATAAGTGGTCAAGCTGGAACTGGAAAAAGCTTCTTGATTAAAGTATTGACAAGTTACCTACAGAAGAGAACAGTGTCCAATTTGTTGTGTGTAGTCACTGCACCAGCTTAGCTGCTCATAATGTTAAAGGAGTTACCCTTCATCGATTGTTAATGCTGCCTGTTGAACATTACAACAAATTACAATACAACAAATTATCTGGTGAAGCTTGTCATGAAGTGGGATGAGTATTAAAGAAATTAAAGCTACTAGTTATTGATGAAGTCAGTAAGGTGTCTAACCTAATGCTAGTTTTTATACATTTAAGAATGCAGCAAATATTAAAAACTGACTCTGATGTATTTTTTGGAGGAAAACACTTAATAGTCTTTGGAGACCTGCTACAACTAACTCCTGTAAAAGGACAACCTGTATTCAAGAAACTACTACATAATGAAACAAGGAATTCACTAGGAAGAATTGGAAATGTAAACATTTGGGAAAACTTTCAATACAAAGAGTTAATCCAAAATATGCGCCAAGCATCAAATATGCATTATGCAGATATACTAAAGGATATAAGAGTGGGAGTTCTCACAAAACAGGGAAAGACAGTCTTACAAAACTGTCTCATCAAAAATTTGTTTCCAAGTAATGTTTTAGCTGCTGAAGTAAAGTACAATTTTGTTAAGGAAGAGAAGTCTATTGTTTGTTTGATGCCAACTCTTGGGGAGTGTAGTAAATTCAATGAACAATGATGGCAACTGGAAAAAGAAGAGATTGTCGAAATTAGAGCAAATGATAAAATGGAACGTCAAGGAATTACAGTGCTACTAACAGAAAAACTGCAATAGAAATTGGATAGTTTAGAAAAGTCTGTGTCGAAAACTGCAGGATTAGAAAACCATCTGTAAAAATTGATTGGTAATCTTACGTCGTAATTTAAATGTTGAAGAAGGGCTAGTGAATGGTGCAATGGGTAAAGTTATGAAAATTTGTTAATTATCCAAACAGAAATGGTATGGAATACTTAGCTATAAAATTTGATGATATTGCTGAAGTTAAGTAGATTGGTAGATGAGTTGTACGTTTCCTACTTGTGAAAGACTTGTATGTTCAGCGAAAGCAGTTCCCAGTGTCTTTAGCGTATGCAGTAACTATTCATAAATAGCAAGGTTTTTTTAGCCTCTGTGAGGCTGGCTTGCTTTACAGAGGGGAAACATGGCGCCCGCTAGCTGAGCGGTAGCGCACGTCCCAATCAGCGCTCTCCCCCTCCCGGTTTGGCGGTGCTTCTGATGTGTGTCTGAGCCTCGCAGTGCTGCGTTACCTTCGTTCTTCAGCGCGGATCCCTTTTTTAGAGCCTTTTCTCTCCCCATGTGTGTCGGAAGCTCCGTGGAGCTACTGGGTTCCTCGCGCCTCCTTCTCCTGCCGCGCTGGTCCGGTGCCGCCCTGGAGCTGAGACGCGGTCACAGAGCTGCGGCCCGCGGTCTTCTCCGGGGGAATAGCGGCAGTGTCAGAACAAGCGCTACCGCGGAAATCAGTACATTTTTTCCTCGTGTGGCTGGCAGGAAGGGTTGCAGCCCCACAGGCAGAGCTGACATCGAATCGGAGGTTGAAAACAACGAGGAGGTTGATGGTGGCGGCAGCAGTGGCAAAGGTGGCAAAGGTGGTAAGAACGAGTCGTCCTTTTTACAAGAGGCGTCTCGTATAGTTGTGCAGGAGCAGGTGTTAAAGGCAGACTCCCCCCTATTAAATTTCAGCACGAGTAAGAAAGGGGGTAGGAGGAAGGGGAAGCGTGTGAAATACACACCCATACAAACTTTACAGATAGGCACTCTTGGGGGTCAGGACAAAGAGCAGGGCACCCCGAAAGCTGTAGCAGCCATAACAGATACATCAGAGTCATTAATACCAGGAGAGCTACAACAGGAGGTATCTCAGGTCGGCCTCAACACTGCTTTTCAGAACTACCAGGTAAAGGGGAGGAGCATAAAGGGGCTTAGAAGTAAAGGTTCTATTAAAGTACCCTCTAAACTTAGTACTGTTAAAGTTACTCCATCTTTACGTTCATTCTTTAGGGTTCAGCCTCAGATCCTTACCATCTCAAAACAGGAGGGATCCCACCGAGCCCCCGACCGCACGGCCTAGCTACTCCCCTCAATTCCTCTCCCAATATGGAATCTAAAGAGCCCCTTGAAAATGTCAATAGTAAGATTAACCTCACACATACCAACGCTAACACTAGCGTAAATACTAGCGCCACCACTCCTGAGATTCCTATCCCCCCCTCTGTACTACCCTTAGTACCCAGGTCCTTTGAAGTCCTTGGGATATCAACGGAACAGCAGATTAGGCAACAGGGCCAGACTGAAAGTGGGGGAGAAGAGACTTCAGTTAACAATTCAATAGAAGGCCTCTTCGCTTCTTTAAAAGAAGACATAAAACAAGGTTTCGTAGTGTCAGCAGATAATCAGACTGAGATCAGAGCGGCCTGTGAAACTCTGGAAAAAAAGGTTGACCTATTGAATTCAAGGACTGAATCCTTGGAGAATTCGGTTGAGGAGCTTATGGCAAATCTGGGGTCTGCAGAGAAAAAAATTCAAACTCTACGTAGAGATGGGGACGCCATACGGGACAGAATGGAGACACTCGAGAACAATTCCCGAAGAAACAATCTTCGTCTCTTGAAGATTCCAGAGGGCAAGGAAGGGGCAGACATTAAGACCTTCGTTGTTGCATTGCTTAGGGACTCTTTAAATCTTGAGGAATCGGTGGGCTTTCTGGAGAAGGATATTCAGAGGATACACAGAGACCCTTTTCGCCTTAATCCTAGTAGATCTAAACCTAGGAAGATCCTCATTAACTTTCTAACTTATGCAGTCAAGGAGAAGATCTTGAATTTGGCCTTGAAGGCTAAATCTTTAAAAGGCCCTGACTTCTCCTTTGAGGTGCGTTCGGATCTATCGAAAGTTACACTGGAGCGCCAGTGGGAATTGGGCCAAAGGATGGACAAATTTAGGAAGGTGGGTGCTACAGTGCAACTGAAATTTCCCGCTTTTTAAAAAATTATGTTCAATAATAAGATGTATAACATCAGATCTCCATATGAGGCAGACGAGCTATTGGAATCCCTAAGTAATATACCTCCCGGGAAGGAATGAGTTTGACTGGGTAGGGTTGATCCGAGATGAGCGGAGGCCTGACCTTATGGAGATTGAGGCTTGTTGAATCCTTCCACCTAATCCCTCTCTACCCCCTAATTTGTTACTTTGTCTTTATATGTGTGATGGTTGATGCTCTATGATGCTCTATGAGGGTAGTATTCAGCCAAATGAAGGGTAGAAAGGAGGTAAGCAAAATATGAGAAGAGAAAAAATATTTATTTTTTAAATAAAAAAAGAAAGAAGAAGAGGAAAAGTACATTTGAATATATAATACACAATACTACATTAAGGTGGGATGTTTTTTTATATTTTCTTTAACACATCGGCACAGACACAACACAACATAGAGGTAAGGGGTGGGTAGAGCGGCTGTAGGACGTAAACCTGGTCATCCATCAGGCCAGAGTAATTAGGGATGGGTTTCCCAAAGGGTGGGTGGGGTTAGGAGGGGGGGCACAGGGGGCTTAAAGGCAAAAATTCCTCATTCACCAATACCCTATCAGTACTACTTATGCCAAAAGTTTAGTAGGGTGGTTAGAGAAGGAGTTTTGGAGGGCGTGTGGGTTCAGAGAGGGCTAGAACTAGGTGGCGGGTGTCGGATGATCAGCAGCTCAGTTGTGGAAGTGAAGGAAGAACCATCATGACCTCACTCCAGCTTCTGTCCTGGAATGTCAATGGCCTGCGCACGAAGGGTAGAAGAGCTAGAATTTTACAATATTTACGAGACTCTCAGGCGCAGGTCATCGCCATCCAGGAAACTCATCTTCTGAAATCAGAGACTAAAGAAATTTTAAAAAATCAGAAATGGGTAGATCTTTTTATCTGTACTGATCAGACGGCAAATATTAGAGGGGTGCTGTTTCTATTCAAAAAACAAGCCAAAGCCCAACTATTGGATTATAGGGAAGATCAAAGTGGTAGATGGCTTATTTTGAGGATATCTTTAGGAGGTATATTTCTTTGTCTAGTGGGTTACTACGGTCCGAATCAGGACGATCCCTCTTGTCTAAATACCATTCGACGCCACCTCATTGATTTCCCAGATCCTGTTATTTGGATGGGCGATTTTAACATAGTGTTGAACCCTAAGCTTGACAAATCGCCAAATTCCAGGGCAGTAGTCCCTTCTAAATCTCGGCAGCTGCTTTTGACAATAATGGACCAGATTGGTCTTTCTGATATATGGAGGGAACGGGCGGGGGGTCAATTGGGAGTTTCTTTCAGAAACTTGAAATATAAACATAAGTCTAGAATCGACTATGCCTTGATCAGTTTCAATCTTAAGGATCTAGTGAAAGATATTGAATACTTGCCGTCACATCTTTCGGACCATTCGGCAATCCTTTTAAGCTTAAATTTCACACAGCAACAGCAGTTTAGTTCTTGGTCTTTCGATCGAACCATTTTGCTGGAGGAAGACGAAGTTAACTTTCTCCTCTTTGAGACTAGATATTTTGTGGAAGTGAATTTAGACTCTTCCAGTATTTCTGTTGTCTGGGACTCTCTGAAAGCTTACTGGAGAGGCTGCATTACCAACAGAGCTACCTTCAGAAAATGGAAATTTAGAGAAACTACTATGGGCCTAGAGGCAGAAATGAAGGAAATAGAGAATAAATTGAACACTCAAATAGGAATCGATCCAAAAGAACAGCTGGAAAAAATAGACTTGCTTAAAAAACAGTTGGAGGGTATCCTCCAAGAGAGAATTTCTCGTAGATGGGAGGCAAGTAAGATCTCACATTTCGAATTTGGCGAAGGGGCTGGAAAATTACTTGCCTGGAAAGTAAAATCAGACCAGATCCGTAATCACATAAAAGAGATTAAGGTAGGAGACGAGTTATCATCTCGCTCCTCCAGCCTAGATATTGGGATGGCTTTTCGCGATTTCTTTCAAGACATATATAATGAACCAATCACTGATGGTAGCGATAAAAGGAAAAGGTGGTTGGAGAAGGTCATTCTACCGACCATCTCGGATGTTCAAAAATTAGATCTAGATCAAGAAATAACAGAAGAGGAAGTGAGAAGGGTAATTGACCAGTCAAAAAGAGGGAAGGCGGCCGGCCCAGATGGGCTTCCGGGGGAGTTATATCGTTCCCTTAAAGAGATCATTATTCCAGTACTCGTCAAAATTTATAACAGCATACTTTTGAAGGGAGAAAATCCACCTAGCTCGTGGAGTGAGGCTACGGTCATACTGATCTTGAAACCTGGTAAAGACCCGACTAACTGTGGGTCTTATCGCCCAATTTCACTCCTCAATAATGATTATAAATTTTTCGCGGCTATATTGTCAAACAGGCTGGGGGGTGGTTGATAATATTATTCATCTAGATCAAAAGGGCTTTGTCAAAGGGCGCCAATTAGCAGATCTTACTTATGACTTAGTAGGCGCAATAGATATTGCCTCTACTTTTACACTCCCTCTGGCCGTTTTAACCCTCGACACAACTAAAGCCTTCGACAGGGTAAATTGGGCATACCTGTCTGAGGTAATGAAAAAATTCAATCTGGGGGATAAATTCTGCAGTGCCATAAGACTGTTATATAAGGCCCCAACAGCTAGACTACTAGTTAATGGAATGTTGACTGATATAGTTAAAATCACCAGGGGGACGAGACAGGGCTGCCCGCTCTCTCCGCTGCTTTTTAACCTGTATATTGAACCATTCGCACAGATACTCAGAGAAGATAACATCACTTCTTTTAAATTTGGAGAGTGGGAGAGGCGGGTGGCCCTGTATGCAGATGATATTCTTATCCTAACAGCTGACCTAGATTCTGCCTTTTCTACAGTCATTAAACGTGCGGAGGAATTTGGCCAAGTCTCGGGCTATGAAATTAATGCCAGTAAAACTGAAATCATGGCATGGAATGTAAAAGATACACAACTTCAAATTGGTTCTACTATGCGTTATTTGGGGATTACTATTTTACAGGAGGTTGACAAAATTCCAGAATACAATCTTGATCGCGCCTTTAAGGACTGTCAAAAGCAGATGAAATCGTGGGCTCACCTCCCCTTATCTATCTTGGGGAGGATCAATCTAGTGAAAATGTCAATCTTGCCTAAGATCACTTTTCTTTTCAACACCATCCCGCTGTCTTTTGATAAACAACAGATAGAGAAATGCCAACGAGAGATAAACTCTTTTATTTGGCAGTATAGATCAACTAGGCTGGCTTGGAAGAAGCTTAGGCGGAAGAGGGATAAAGGGGGATTGGCGTTACCCGACTTGCAATACTATGCTTGGGCATTTCAGCTTTCACATTCAAGGATGTTGCTGAAAATGCCCACCAGTACAGCGGGAGGTGAGTTGTTCAGGGCTATGTTAAGGGGGGCAGGGTTACCGGAGGAAGGGTTCATGTTTAAATTTGGTGACCAAATTTTTTTTTAAAAAGTTACATTAAAGGTTCTCCATTCGATGGTAAAAAACTGGACCACAATAAGAAGAAAAATGGGGCTCAGTTATTTTTCCAGATTAGCACCACTGTGGGACTCCCCAGGCACACCCGCATGTTTTCAGGACAGTTTGATTAAACCAGTGAGAGATTCTGGGATCACAACGTGGGGGGATTTGATGAATGGGGGTTCCCTACTCCCTTGGGAAGATCTGCGAGAGAGAGTGGGGTCTGGCCTTTCCAGATTTAAGTACATTCAGATTAAAAGCTGGGCCCAGGCCCAGCTTAGCCATAATATAGTTTTTGGGAAGACCAGTAAATTGGAAGAACAACTAGTGGTGAGGCCGGTGGGTAAAAAGGAGGTCTCAGTGTGGTATTGGGCAATAGAGGAGGAAATCGATGGCGTTTTTAAACTACCAGAAGAGCTATGGGGAGAGTTGATGGAGGTTCAGTGTGATTCGGTCTGGATGGATTCATTTAGTATCCTGCACAGAATAGTCAAACCTGCCTGGTTGAAGCGAAACCATCTGTTCATAGCCCATAGAGCGTACCTTTCCCCACTTAAGCTATCGAAATTTCAGATAGGGAAAGTCTGTAACAAATGCGGGTTGCCTGAAGCATCAGATGTGCATATGTTTATGGATTGCCCCGCTATTTGCCCCTTCTGGGAAAATGTGAAGAAGACTCTTGAGTCCATCCTGAAGATATCATTGGATATCAGTCTGCCGCTAATCATCTTTGGCCTCAATGACTATATTACGGGCCCTGCTAGATCTCTATTGTTTTATGCAATTCTAATGGCTAGGAGACAAATATGCAAGTATTGGGTGGATTCAGTAGCACCATCTCACTCAGAATGGTTGACCTCGTTATATGAAGTATCCAAGATGGACATGGCTAGATCCTGCAGGAAGAATAAGATCGCTTTCTGGGATTTATTGATACAGTGGAGATAGTGAGCCCGGGTTTTTTTTCCCCCCGGGTCCTATGATTATGCCTTTCTTGGTTACTCCTTGGACCTTTGTTTGGGTTCCCCAGGTCACCGATATGGTCCGTCAGGTCTATAAAGACCGAGGTGGAGTAAAAAACCTATCCTCACCCCTTGACATTCCTCCCGTCTACTGAGCGTATCCTGGTCTGACTTTTTGACCTATCAAAGTCTTCTGAACTTGTTCAGTAGGGGTACGAAAGGCGGTTGGCTTCTTTTCAAGAAGGTTAAAGGCGAATGAGGACAAAAATAAATAAATATCAAGGTTTAAGTGTAGATACAGGTCTTGTTAATATTGGTAGTAGTGTATTCAAAGAAGGAATGTCATATGTTGCTTTGTCGCAAATTTGAAAATTGTCTGGTTTATTTCTGATTGATTTTGATGAGAAGAAAGTAAGTGCTGATGTGAGCTGTGTAACGGAGTATACTTGGTTAAGAGCTCAATATACACCTCATTTAGGCCAGTATCCTGTGGTTCAAAAAGCAATACCGTGTCCAAAGCAGAGAATATCTAAACAGACTATTACAGTTGAACAGAAAGATGAACAAAAAGAAAATCAGCAACGAGGAAAGAAAAGAAAACTAGAGCACAATGAGGAAATACAAGGCTATCACTTTGATAATAAATCTGGAGTGAACTGTTATGCAAATGTAGTGTTAAATGGACTATATCATTTGCCTCATTTTACAAATTCTATTAAAGAAAAGGTAGATAAAAGAATGTCTTCACAACTGAGTAGTTTACTTGAAGAATTAAGAGTATTATACATTCTGCTACTGGAATAAGAAAACTCACTATGACTGTACTGGATCAGTAGTGTTCTCTCAAAATCTTCAGCAGGATACTCAAGAATTTCTAATGGAAATGCTAGGACTATTAAATGAAGAAGATGTGAATATCAATGAATTATTTAGTTTAACATAAATGGACCCATAACGGTGAAGATTGTGAATTTATGTCTAACACTGAAATCAATTCAGAACGATTCCTCTGCTTGACATTACCTGATTGTGAAGCTGTGCCATTTAAAGATTTAACTACAAAAACCCTTCAAGATATGACCTGTACAAACTGCAGATCAGAACTTAGGTCAACGTTGTTTCTACAGAGGTATTCAAAAAATATCATAGTCATGCTACAACAATGCAGAGTGGATGCTCCTAAGTTAGGAACTGAAATTACAAACTTTAAAGCTGCCCAAATTTCCATCTCAAAAAGAACTTTCACAACTATAGCAATCATATTTCATGAAGGAGTTCATATAACCTCTGGCCACTACACAATATATTTAAGAAGTCAAACAGGGCGACCTCGGATCGCCCTAAACAAACTGACGCTAAACTGGTACGACGGAGGCATCAGCCTCCCGGATATTAAAAAATATTACTGGGCAGCGCAATTGGCAGCAGTTAACCACGGTACCTATGGCAGAGTTGATGATCCTGGCTACGCGATGGATAAGTGGGTGCTACCTGGGGGCAATTATAATAGGGCATTATATGCGAGACCCTGGAAATATGTCTTGACGGGGCCCACTAAGCATACAGTCCGAGTCTGGCACGAGGCGTCCTCCTCACTTGGGTGGGGCCGGCAGTTAACGATGTCTACCCCGTTATGGGACTCAGAGGAATTAGGTAGCCTATGGAAAACTAAAGGATTTGATAGGTGGGATCGTATTGGCATCTCTCAGGTCAGAGACATCTGGGGCCCGGGAGGGGTCAGGACATTTACTGAGCTCCAAGCGGAATATGCACTTGCAAACACCGAGTACTTCCGGTATGCGCAGATATCCCATTCACTCCTACGGGCACTCCCCGAGGGCAAGCTCCCTCCTGACGCCTCCCCATTAGAAGATAGGATTCTTGACGGCCACCTACCCGACAAAACTATTTCATTGATCTACCAAAAATTAGTCAACAACACCGAGGATCCCCTCCAGGCCCTGCGGGGGAAATGGGTACAAGACGGGCTGGAAATAGATGACGACGACTGGCAGGAGGCGGTCTCCTCCCCCCGGGTGGTAGCCATCTCAGCACGTCTCAGGTTAGTCCAACTTAAAATCCTACATAGAGCCTATGTCACAGGACCCCGCCTGATCCACATGGGGCTGACAGACAGTGGGGAATGCAGGCGACGGTGTGGACACATAGGGACATTCACGCATATCATCTGGGAGTGTAGACAGGTGGATCTCTACTGGTAGAAAATTCATGACGTGATTAACTCGGTTCTATCAGTTCGTCTCCTGCCGGAGGCACGGCGGTGCCTCTTGAATATCTGGGAACCTACTGACCTAAACACCCACCATACACAATGGGTTACACTTGGGCTCATGCTCGCCAAGAGAAATATTGCACAGTTATGGGGAGCAGCGAACGCACCCACCCTAGGTGACTGGGAAAAGGATTTAGATTGGTGCATGTTTAGAGAAAAGACTGTATATTTGGCCAGGGGTTGCCCTGGGAAATGGGCCCGCATATGGGGCCCCTGGAATAGCTATCGCGGAGAAATTTGTGCTCCTCCCTGTACTGCTGTGCAGGACATTCCCCTCACTCCGTAGCATCCCTTCATGTGTAAAAGCGATTAGCACTACTCCTGAGATTTACGTGATGTATACCTTGATGCTTCCTCTGTACGCTGTACATGTGTCCGATGTATGTTTAATAAAAAGTTATATAAAAAAAAAGAAGTCAAACAGGATGAACAGAGTGCAATGACATACAAGTGACATTCATATCGAGACTACCCAAAAGGTTACCAAACTCATATCTGCTGTTTCTAGAACCCAAGTTCCAAGGAGAATCTAAGATAAGAAAATGTGGTATTGTGTTGATATATATATGGATTAAGTGTTTCTGAGACATTATTCGGCCTATTGGGGGTATTGTGTACAGCAAGCTGTTAGAAATGAAGGACTCTTTTTAACTGCGGGAAAGGAATTTATAAATATTTGAGGACTACATTGTGTTACTACAGATAAAAAGTAAATGGCGGTACTGGTACTATAATACCAGTAGCCTTAAGTTGCATGTGAAAAGTCTCTTCACCACTGAAAAAAGTCCCCTTTTGTTTCTGCTACAGCAACTTCCACGTTGTACTATGAGTGCTGTTTTTCATACATGGACTAAGAACAGTTTAGACATCATTTGGCCTAACAGGGATGATGTTTACAAAAAGATATGCAAAAATGAAGACTGCTTCATAATTGTTGGACATTTTGTAGCAGATATAATAATATCAGAAACAATGTTACCATATAGTTGTTTTCATTAAGGTAGTAAGCTACAGCAAGCCAGTATTAAAAAAACTTATAGTGCAGTGAACAGTATGACATAGTTATAATGATCCACTGTGCACATTTTTTTTTACAATCCATTGATTGTTTTTTCCCACTGTTTCATGATGAGTCTTCATACAAAGCACTGTTGAAAGTGAACAAGTATGAAAGCTGAAACAGGAACAAACAGTAAAACATTTGTCTATGTTGAATTAAAGTTTTGGTAAAAAAAAAGATTGTTTGTTGTTTGGTTGCTTAATGTTTGAATATATTTTTGTCTTATTTTTATTTCTTAGTGGTTGGAGATTGAGATATATTACGTGTGTCAAATCACTAACCTAGTAATGGATTCATTGAGTTACTACTCATGTACTTAACCCATCTCCCATGCATAACAGTTGCACTAGTCCAATCATCCAGCCACTACCTAAGCAGTCATCCAATCACTGAGGTACTGCACTTGAATTCATCTAATCTCCCAACCCCTACTTAGGCACTCATCCAATCACCCAGGCGCTATCCATGCACTATGCAAACACCCAGACACTATTTATGCACTCATCCATTCACTGAGGCACTGTCCATGCACTCATCCATTCACCCAGGCACTACTCATGGACTCATCCAATCACCCAGGCAGTACTCATGCAGTCACCCATGCACTATCCATGCACTTTCCCAATCATGCAGACATTTTCCATGCATTCACCCAATCACCCGGACCCTACCTGTGTACTCACTCAATCATCAAGCCACTACCCTTACACTCATCCAATGACCCAGGGTCTACCCTTGCAGTCATCCAATCACCCAGGCGCTACTCTTGTAGACATCTAGTCACCTATGCGCTACTCACTCACTCACACAATCAACCAGGCACTACCCACTTATCCAATTAACCAAGCAGTACCCATGCACTCATCCATTCACTGAGGCACTACACATGCACTCATCCATTCACTGAGGCACTACTCATGTACTCACCCAATCACCCAACCAGTACCCATGCACTCATCCATTCTCTCAGGCACTATCTATGCACTCTCCCAATCACCTAGGCACTATCCATGGACAAATCCAATCACTCAGGCACTACCCTTACACTCATCCGTTCACTCAGGTACTATGCATGCGCTCATCCATTCACTCAGGCACTACCCATGCACTCATCCAATCAGCCAGGCACTATCCATGCACTCATTCATTCACCGAGCCATTATCCATGCACTCATTCATTCATTCACTGAGCCATTATCCATGCACTCATCCATTCACTCAGGCACTACCGTTCCACTCTTCCATTCACTCAGGCACTACATATGCACTCATCCATTCAGCCACACACTATCCATGCACACATGCAATTACCCCTAGAGCGGAAACTGTATTTTCAGTTCAGAATAGGTACTTTGCCTATAAGAGTTTTCACAAACAAGTGGTCTAATGCACATATTGAGTTGTGCCCAGTCTGTATGATTAAAAAGGAAACAATGGGCCATTTTTTGTTTGAATGTGCAGGTTACCATGCCCCACGCCGGGCCTGGTTGCGCCCTATATGCAAGTTATTGGGAACAAGAGGTGTGATTCAAGCAGTCAGAATATTAAGAAGTGATACCAAGGAAGCAATAGCCATAGCAATGGCTAAATTCCTGGGGTGGGCCTGGATAATCAGGGCATGTTCGCAACGAAAAATTGATGTGTGATTTTAGAAGGCTTAGAAAAAGATACAGATTTGATAGGTAGGATGGCTGTATTGTATAGTTTTATTGTGGGGGGTCAAAAATATTATTATGAACTTAAAGTCGGTTGCCACTAAAGCTATGTATTTTGGTAAATATTTTAATAATTGTAGCCTTTAAAGACAGGAAAACATTTTGGGTCTCGAAATTTATAGTATGTTCAGCGTGAGTTTCTCTTTGTCATATATTGAAGAAATGTCATGAATTATAATTGTAATTAATGTTTTTATGGTATTTTATGCATTATCTAATGGTATTTTATTGTCTTTTAATGTTTTGTGTATATTGTGTGCTTTTATGACTGAAAACGTCGAATAAAGCTATTTGATGATGATGCAATTACCCAATCACTACGTTTGCACTCCTCCAATCACTCAGGCACTATTTATAGACTCATTGATTTACTCAGGCACCACTGCTGCACTCATTGTAACTTCCATGCACCAGTTGTGCACTCATTCAATTATCCATACACCAGTCATTCCAACACATATACATACTTTATCTTTTTTAACTGTAAAAGGCAGTTCCAACAGGAACCTTTTTTTTTTTTTTTAAAGGCTTTTGTAAAGTTTTCAATTTTTGTTGTTGTTTTTTATAATAACAAAAATGGCAACTGGGACAGCAGGAATTGAAAAAACGCACTGAAAAATGTACAAAACATATAAAAGAGGAACAAAATTAGCATGTATGCTGTTTTTCAGCATTGTGAATAGCTGTAAGAGACTGCTCACCAGCACTTATGACAACACTACAGTCCATGCAGTACGTGGCCATTCTTGACATCTCTGGAACCATATATGTTGCAGTACTCTGCACCCCAGAAGGGAGTTTTTGATCAGGAATTGTTGCTGCTGCCACTGAAGTAGATGGTCCTCCAGCTTCCCTCTGGTTGATCGCTAGTTGGAGAGGTTTTTTATGATTGGTTTTTAGATGGTATAACATGGACATTGTCCCACATGAATACTTCCTGTTGGTACCTCTAGAGAGGGTCTTCTTGCAAATTGTGCACTGCACAAGTTTGGCAGCTGTTTTTGATTCACCTGATGGGATTGCAAAAAAAGCCCAAGCCACACTGGCTCTCTTTTGTGGAGGTGCTTGTTCTTCCAGATCTCCACTGTCCACTTCCTCCACATCCTGGTCCAGCTGTTCTTCCTGCTGAACCCCATCTCCTTGCTGTGCTGCAATTTCTGATAGAAAAAAAACAGCAAAAAGTTTCCAGAGCAAAATGAATTCACCTGCTCAGAATGAAGTTCTATGAAAGAAGATTCAAGAAGGAGGAGTGGGTGTGTACTTTCTATTGATTTTGCTAAAAAGTATATTACCCAATCATATTCCTTGCTTTCCCGGTCATGTGATATTCGTGGTCACCGAAATAGTCGCAGTAACGCGGTGAAGCAGAAATGCAGAATATAAGTTTAAAGTAGTTTTGTTTAAAAATGGAAAGAAAAGCAGAACTTTCAATATTATAATAGTGAACAGATATACTAAACTTGTTCACAGTACCGCTACATATACGTTTCAGAGTTGTTGAAAATCGCGCGCTATCTGCGACTACTGACGTCATCGCGACTTCCTCTGTCTTCGCGGAAACGGGAAAAAGTGTTTGGAGGCGATTATTCTGGAAACTCACTAGAAAAATATGAGTTTGAAAAGTACACTAATAAAGATCTACTGTTAAATATACTGTAGAATATGTCTATATATGTTTTACACTTTGTATAAACCACGCACTCTTTGCGACTACCGACGTCATCGCAATGACTTCGGTAGTCGCGAATATAACTTTTTTTTTTGTAAAGGTGCTTTTCAGTAGGTGAAATACATTTACTGATGATAGAATCTCCACTGTAAATGCAACAATGGTGTGCCGCCATACAAAATTGTTAAAAATAAAACCAGTTATTAATGTATTTTCTGATAAAGACATATGAAATTAAAAAAAAGAGTGGTGTATTATATAAATATAGTACACAATATCCAATCATAGAAAGAAAGTATCAAAATCTCACAGGCTCACTTATAAAAAAATGGACATTACAATTAAGAAATAGAATTTTAAAAAACCTTAGAAATTCACTGAAAAAACCAAAGGTTACAGGGGCATTATAGTTAGGAAATAGAATTTAAAAAAACCTTAGAAATTCACCTGAAAAAAAACAAAGGTTACAGGGACGTTATAGTTAGGCTTACCTTTCACTCGTACAAAACCCGAGAAATTCAGCAGTTACTCGCGCCCCCGCAATGCACTGCTTATGACCTCACATATTACATCACTCATGACATGGTCAGTGACATCACTGATGACATCTCAAATGACATCACTGATAACATCATCCACAGAATCTCTGACGCACCCACTCACAGCCCCATGTAACCATTCATACACCCAATCCGACTTTCACACTACCATTCTCGAAACCATTGATACACCCATAGCAGTATTTACATACCCACTCACACATTCATAGGTCTACACACACATCCACTCACTCACACATACAGCCACTCATACACAC
Source organism: Calotriton arnoldi (assembly GCA_963921515.1). Taxonomy (NCBI): domain Eukaryota; kingdom Metazoa; phylum Chordata; class Amphibia; order Caudata; family Salamandridae; genus Calotriton; species Calotriton arnoldi. The sequence goes on along the minus strand of CAWUFW010002669.1, from coordinate 2,056,007 downwards.
ACTCATTCACTTATACAGCCACTGACATATCCACTCATACACCCATACAGCCACTCATCCACTGTCAGACACTCATAGAGCTACTCACACACCTACTCACTCACCCATAGAGTCAATCACACTGCCACTTACTCACCTATACAGTTATACACACACCAACTGACTTATTCATACAGATACTAACACATACTTACTCACCTATACAGTCACTGACACAAACACACACTCACCCATACAGCCACTCTCACAATCACTCACTCACACATAGTCACTTATATACTCCAACCCTCACATATACTGCCTTTCACATATGCACTTACTCACTCATATATCACTGAGATATCCATTCACTCACCGACACAGCCATACGCACACTCACTCACCCATACAGCCCCTCTCAGATGCACTCATGAACCCATACAGCCATTGATTCACCCACTCACTCATCTATGCAGGGAGTCAAACACCCCCTCACCCCCCACACAGACACTCAGGCACCCATACAGGTAGTCAGACAACTAATCAATAACCCATATAGGCACTCATGTACCGACTCGCCAACCCATGCAACCAGTTGCACACCAACTGACAGACTGATACAGACATTCACACAGATTAGTCACTCACCCATACATTCACTGAGACACATATAATCACTCACTTATACAGTCAGTCACGCACCCACTAAATCATCCATACAGGCACTCATACAGGTACTCATTCATCAGTACACCTTGGCGTACATATATTTAACACTCATAAACTTTTTAGAAACACAGTCACCGGATGATGTCATCAGTGATGTCATCAGTGATGTCATTTGAGATGTCATCAGTGATCGCAACAGTGATGTCACTGACCATGTCATGAGTGATGTAATATGTGAGGTCATAAGCAGTGCATTGCGGGGGTGCGTGTTATAGTTAGCTAGTATTTCAATATATATTACCCAGTGGCAGCCGCCACTGAGTAGTTATAGTTAAGTCGGGTCCCTAGGAAATTTATTTGTTGTGTTGCTAATAACTTTGGCGCCATTTGAAGAATCTCCACGAAACTTTTTTTTAAAGTGCTTTTTTTCCCTAGTATGTGCATGGAAAGTTTTGGGGGCTCTGCCAAGCAGGGACCGAGAAAAAAGGGGGGTCCTAAAATGCAAAATCCCTATGCATTTTCCATAGACTTCTTCAAGAAGCGCTTCCTTAAAACCTGCTAAACAGAATTACACCAAATTTGGCAGAAAGTTAGATCTTGGTTCGCAGATTGTGATTTCTGTGATTTGGTATAAATTATTTCAGTAGTGTTTGGAAAATTAAGGTACAAGTATATTTGTATATCTGGACGGTTAGGTCCGCGAATGTCTCTTGAGAGTCTCGCGGGAGCACCAGTTTAAAAAATAGAGCATTCTAATTGGACCAGGGAGATTTTTTCCCCTTGGCCATCTTGCTCCCACGGGAGTCAGAATCCCGCGGGAGCGACCGCTCTGATTGGCTGCCAGCAACAGGAGAAAAATGTTGCTGGTAGCCATTACAGGACTCGGGACTTAGTTCCCTGTCCTGACCTTTACAAAAAATAATATAAGGGCACAGGGTAGGGATACCCTGCCCCCCATAGGGCCGATGGGGGTACCCAGAGGGACCCCCCCCTCCGGGACCAAAACCAAACAAATCTGCAAATTTTGCCACACTCCCGCACGAGTCCTGTGGGCTCACGGCAACAAAAAAAAGAATAAAATGACGGGCGCCCTATAATCATATATGTATGGGGAGGAGGGGTCAGTAGGGTCCCCCTCCCCACCTCATTTGGGGCTCTGGGGACCCCATCCCCTGCGGTTGTATTCTATATTTAAGGGAGGAGCACGTGGCCCCCTTCCTGGGTCATGTTTGGGCCTGGGGACCCCATCCCCTGGGGCACAATCCATTCATTATGGGGAGGGGGCACATGGCCCCCTCCCGGAGCTGTTTTCAGCCCCGGTACCCTCTCTCCAGGCCATTTTGGGCCTTAGGCCCAATGTGTTTAATAAAGGGAGGGCCGCCCCACTTCCTGAGCCTTAAAAAGGCCCTGGGGATACCATCCCCCGGAGTCCAATTTAATTATTTAGGGGAGGAGGGCGCGTGGCCCCTGCTGCCCAAGCCATATTGGGCCCCGGGGCCCAATGTGTTTAATTGAAGGAGGGGTCTGCCCCTCCCCGAGCCTTACAAAGGTCTTGGGGACCCCATCCCCCAGGGCCTTAACTAAAAGAGAGGGGGCCCCGATCTGAGCCTTTAATGGCCCTGTGGACCCAATGCACCAGGGCCGGCTCAATTGCTGTGATGCCCGAAACACAGTAGTTTGCCTGCCTGCACTGGTGCGGGCAGGGAAACATGTGTGTGCTCCCTTCTGGTAGGAGCATTTTCAAATCTCCCGCCAAACAGGGGCAAACACAAAGTGTGCTTCCAAGGGCAGAAGCTTTAAAAATGATCCCGCCACCTGGAAGCAGATTTGAAATCTGTTTCCCTGCCTGCAATGATGTGGGCAGGGAAACAGAACAAAAGATTGCTCCCACCCGGAGAAGCAGCATAAAAAGCTACTCCCTTTGGGCTGGAGCAATGCCGGCTCCCACACCATGCGAGGAGCTGGCTGGGGCTGTGGGGCCCTGGGGCTCCCCCCACAGCCCCCAACGTGTGTATGGTGGATGCCCTGGGTGGGCACTGGGGCACCTACCTATTATAGAAACAGACACTGGGGGATTGGGTCCCCGGGGTCAGAATAGGCTCAGGGATGGGGGACGCATGGCACCTTTCCCCTTTTAAAATAAATATGGCGGGGCGTGGCCAAGATGGTGGATGGCTAGGACGCACTTCTAGACCGCTCTGAGCCGCCGCCTAATTTCAGCATTTAATGGAGCATGCCGGCACCCTGCCCGTGCCCCCCGGAGGTTTGTACTGGCTCCGGAGGGCGGAAGGTACGAGCGGGACCCGCCAGGAGTGTTTCTGGGCCCCGGAGCGCACCGACCTGAGAGGCCAAGAGGAGCGGCAAACGGCGGGGCGTGGCTGCGGCCTGCTACTTGCGGACTGGCGCCCGACCGAGATGCAAGCATACCCAGGGAGAGGGAGCTCCCCTCGGAGTTGGCAACGGAGTGGGGGGTCGATCGAGGCCCCCCCTTTTGCGGTACTGATCACCCGGCCCGGAGGAGGGATCGAGGAGTGAAGGCCGGGACTGGCCGTGCACACCCGGGCCCAAGTGAGCGGAGCTGCAGTGCTCCAGAAAGAGAAGAGGACCCGGTATGCAATCCGGTCTGCAGGAGGGCCCATCCCAGTTGCCTACAGCACGCGGCTTGTCGCCCGAGCCGTGAGGAGTACAGCGGCTGCCAGACGGAGCAGGCCGGATGTCCGGGGGTGTTGGATGCCCCCCCCTTGTCTTCGCTAACCTGCTATTCCAGAGAGGCGGACGATTAGAAAGGAGCCCCAGCCAGGTCTCCACAGGCACACTCGAGTCCTGGAGTGCAGGAGGCAGTGCTCCGGGACTTGCTGAGGGCACGAGACACACACTGGGCAGAAGGTAGGCCCACATTGCCCTTAACATCGGCTGAGCCGAGCGGAGGCCCCGGTGGCGGCAGGTTGAGCAGCGTTAAAGCACACAAGGCCTACTGTCTCAGCGGTGGGCCTGATTGCAGATTCTACGCGGACGTCTGGGGAGATGAGGCCTAGACACGGATTCCGCCCCCGCCTCCTGATTACGCCCGTGGACGACCAGCCTATCTCTGTTCAGGAGGTATGATCGGGGGTGTTGAGGGGAACATCTAAGTGGTCTCAGGCGGAGAAGTGGGCCCGGAGCAGTGCGCAGGGCTCCGTGTGGTGCGGGCCGGATCTGACAAAGAGGGTGCAAATGGAGAAGACTGTCCCGGTGGCTGGGCCCTTCCCCATGGGAGACATCTAATCCCACTAGCAGAGAATAGAGCCCTGGGGTAAAGTGGAGAACTGCTGCATGCCTGAGTAAGCAGAGGGGCCCTGACGATCGCCACTAAATATACTTGGAAGCCTGCAACTAGCTTGAAGTGGGAGGGGCTACCTGCATGAGAATAGGCCCTAACGCTCGGCCCTCTGCCCGGACCACGAGCTACAACCACTATTTTGCTCGGCGATCATTACCGCGACAAATCCTGACGCCATGGCAGGAAACAGAGTGAAAAAGGAACGCTCCCTCAACGAAATGTTTGGGAAATCAAGCAGCTCTGGGGCGGACGACAAGACCGCAACCCAAGCGTCTGAGACCTAGCTGGACACAGAAGATGGGGAAGGCCCGGTCACCAAGGCATTCTTGTAATCACTATCCTCCTCCTTGCGCGCTGATCTACAGGCGTTGAAAATGGGCATCGCAGCTGAAATACGGGAGGTTCGGCGTGATGTAGACGAGGTGGGTGAGAGAGTGGCCGAGCTTGAGGACAGAGAATCGGGTCGGGTGGAGGAGGTGGCGTGGTTGCAACAGGAAGTCCTGAAACTCAAAGAACAGCAACTGGACCTCCAGGCACACAATGAGGATCTGGAAAACAGATCTAGGAGAAATAACATGAGAATTAGAGGTGTGCCAGCCAAAGCAGAAGGCTCCAATCTACGGGAATATGTCACTGACCTCCTCCGACATGTCTCCAGCCTCCCAGATACCGCTACTTTACAGCTTGACCGGGTGCACAGAGTGGGTCCTGATAGACCAGGAAAAGGACCCTCCGGCAGACATTCTGGTCTGTGTCCACCATTTCCAGGTTAAAGAGGACATTCTTAAGAAGGCCAGAGACTCTCATCCTGTTCAGTTCAAAGGCCACTCCCCGACCTTTTTTCAGGACCTCTCCAGAATCACCTTACAGAAACACAAAGGCTTCCGCCCCGTTACAGATCACCTAGGGAAAGCTAATATACCCTATGCCTGGGGGCCCCCGTTCCGCATCATTTTCCGATATGAAGGACCCCTCCACCAGATTCGATGACTCAAAGAAGCCTGCGCTCTCCTGCACATCAACATACAGGACGAAGCCGAGGAACAGCCCTCCTCTTCTAAATGTCTGTGATCGGCCTGGCAGACGGTGGCGGGCAGTCGCCGAGGGCCCAAACCTGTCGGCCACCATCCCTTAAGAGAGACAGGCAGTGCTGCAGGCCCTATCAGCAGAATCCACCCTCTCGACTACATCTTGAATCACAGACGTCTATGCCCCTGGGGGGGTAGGGCAGGTCCGGCGCGGTCCAGGAAGTGGCGGCGGAGGAGCTGACAGTTCGGCGACTGCTATAATGTCCTGCCCTCCACTCGTCCAATGGAACCACACTGGGCCTCTAAGGGGACTCTCCCCTGGTCCAGACTTCTTGTGGCTGATTACGCCCCATCCCGACTCATCGGATTTGACAGACTTTGGTCCTCTCTTGTTTCCCCTATTTTTTCCCTTTTTTTGGTTTTGGGGTTCTTTTTATCTTCTCTCACTTCTTCTCATCTGCACCAAGTTTGGCTCTACAAGGGCCGCAAGAGTACTAAGGATCTTACAGCAGGGCGTCCCACTACCACTATACAGGCGCGACAAGGGCTTATCGACTGATTGGCATTGGGGTCTACTGATTTCCTATGACACAAAACATTCGCTTAGTGAGTCTCAACGTGTGAGGCCTCAATAATCCGGTGAAATGCAAAGCAATCCTGTCCTATTTAGAGCACTGGGGGGGGGACACATTTGCTTATTGCAAGAAACCCACTTACTAGCCAGAGATACCCATTGCATGCGCTCACCCAGGTTTCCCAAGCAATTCTGGTCCTCAGACACAACTAAAAAGAATAGGGTTGCCATACTGATCGCCCAAGGCTTCCAGGGTAAGGTCACCGATGTGATAGATGAGCACATGGGCAGAGTACATGGTGTGAGGCTTCAATGGGGCCATATACAGTTTACAGTGGCATCTTTTTACGCACCTAATGAACACCAGGGACGCTTCCTGATTACCCACCTTACACAAGTTCTATTTACGCCCGACCAAAGGGTGGTGATAGGGGGAGACCTGAATCTTGTAATGAACACAGACTTAGACCGTTCTGGGCAACACACTACGCAAGCAGGGACTCTTTCGCAGGCGGGACATCATTGGCTCACGAGTAGCTCCCTTAATGACATATGGAGGCAGATACACCCCGCTACCACAGACTACACATATTTTTCTGCAGCCCACAAATCCTACGCCCACATAAATCACTTTCTGATTACAAACGCACTAATGGGTGGAGTAGTGGAGGCGACGATAGAGCCTCTCTCCCGGATCATGCCCTGATTACGCTTACACTGAGTCTGGGTGCCTCTCCACCACAACAGTCACGGTGGCGTCTCCAAGACGCCATGCTACATTCGGAACAGAACACAAAAGCACTCCACAAAGCAATCACGGACTATCTTGCCACGAACGACTGCGAAGGGGTCCGTCCGGCCTCTTTGTGGGAAGCTTTAAAACTAGTCATAAGGGGTGAACTGATAGCTATATCTGCAGGTGAAAATAGACTCCAAAAGGAGCAGAGGAAGAAGATAGATACAGCTGTAGCGGAGCTAGAGTCAATACACAAGCGCACCGGTGCTCCGCGTATCTGGAAAGAATTAGAAAAGAAACGTCTAATCCTCCACCGTTTGGAGCTGGACAGAGCAGAATATGCTTTACTGCGCCTGTGGCACAAATTTTTCATTAGCGGCAACCAATGTTCCCTCTAATTTTTTTCCTCTGTGTGCGGCAGTGCAAGATCTCTGTGCGCTGCAGCCAAGGCTGTGTGCGCCAAGTATGCGAGTGCAGCCTGCGAGTATATAAATCCGTGGCAATTACCACTCAAACTTTTGTTTGCAATGAGATAGAGAACAAGTGCATTTCACACATATAGCTCTAATCAACAGAGTCTTGTGACAGTTTTGCACTGTGGAGACAGATCATCATGACATTAATAGGTTATTCTAGTTGCACCTATACCCCAGGCTTAGAAAAGGACAAGACTCAGAAGGGAGCCCCATTATAAGATTTTACTGAATATTCTTGATTGGAGCACTGATCATTTGGTGGGGGATTGCTGGAAGACTATTCAAGAGAATATATATTTAGCAAGTTGACAATTACATAACACAATTACATTTTGATGTACAACGTAATGATTAATGTTTTTGCTAAGAGGAAGTGTGTGAAATGTGCCCATCTAGGCCAAACATAGACTGTGGGAAAGGGTGGCTCAGACAAGTCAAGTGCCATCACTAGATGTGTGACACATTTGCTTCTCTCGTTGGTCCATGCCATTCTTCCAGTGCTGATAAATTATATCAAGGTCAACTTTGCTATTTAAGAGATAGGCCTTTGTCATCATCAGCGTAACCAAGTGATTCTCCTCCAGTCTAGTTCTTGATTTAGACTTGATAGTGTTCAAGTGACTGAATCCTGGTTCACAGTCTTCACTTGATGACTGAAATGTTGGAACATGGCTGACAAGCCACATAATGCAAAGCATGCTATTTGTTGGACATTCAAGAACGGCAAGTGGTATATGTCAATATTACTCAGCAAACCTGAGAAAGAAAGATAAAATGTAGTTCTTGTATACATTTATCATGATACTCAGTGAAAAAATATTGAGCATTATCTCACATCCATTTAATTTTTTATAGATCTACTCAGAGAAGTTTTAACCCATAGGCAAAGTGGGCTCTGGCCCAGGACCCCAGCTTTTCAGGGGGCCCCCTGAGAGAACCAGCTCGGTTCTGCAGAGTCGTGCTCTAGTGACCCTGAATAATTCTTACACAGATTGTAATGGATTCTCACACATCACCCCTATTCAAAATAAATGAAAGGAAAACGGTATTTGAAACAGACATTTTGCAGAGAAATGATGCGTTTATGTTTCATTCTTTCAGATCAAAGTAGAACCTCACATATTCATATGTCACAGATATTATTTGCAGTACTACTAGTGAACTGCTGCTGTGTTACAATATTGAAAACGCACCTCACTATCCCTAAATATTAGATGTAAACACATTTAGAATGCCGTGGCTGGTGAATGGTTTAAATCTCTAGCTAAGCGCCCACCCAAAGTCAAAATGCTATATATTTGCTCTATGACGGATATGAACACCCATCGCAGTGCTAAAACAATCTCAGGGCGCATTGCTGATATTGCACGAAAATTGTATCTTCGTTTCGACCCGAGATTAATAAATAAGGTTGTCCAATTTATGTTCTAAACTGAAACACAAACAGTATTAATAAACGTTAACAATTATTTGACATATTTGTACATGTTATATGCTACGTGATTTAAAAATACTTACTAGGAATCATTTTCGCGCCTGCCTGTCTCTAGCGCCAAGTACAGCGCTTCTCTGGAGCCGGCATGATTACTTCTCCTAGTCTGCCTCAGATTGGCCTGGTACATTTTCGATATTGACGCGGTTCTGCCCAAGCAGCTATGATCTGATTAAACCATGAGCATAAATGATGCTTAGCTGACACAAGAAGCGTGCAAGAAGCATAAAAAAACTGATATCGGTCGTAGAACTGAGCATCAGCTAAGGTTGCAGAAAGAGGCCTCGACCATCTGTAACGTGATTGGAGAAAGGGGCGGCAGCAAAGACTCTCTAAAGACACATCCACCTGGTTCAATCAATGCCCACAGCAGCGGGCCCAGGACCTGGAAATGCGCTCAAAGCCTCCCTCCCTGATAGGAGAGATGAGGGGAGGGCTCCTCTCCGGTTCCACTTCTTGGAGGTGAGTTGGTTATGAAAGAATGCGTCCGTTTTCGGAAAGACAAGAGTTACCTCCTGAGGGGCAGGCAACCCCATCAAGGTAGAAGAGCCTCGTGGGAGAAATGAAGAGAACCGGAAAATGAACCCTCGCACAGACACTGGCGAGCAGAGAGTGCAGTGATGGCGAGGTTCGCGCGCCAACCCTAAAGAGATCCCTTGTGTCATCACATCAAGCGGCGCATCGAAATTAGGCCCCCCTGTCGGAGAGAAAAGAGAGACATGTGCTTTGGGAGGTGTGAACCTTCCGCGAAGACGATACATTCTGACTCGCAGAGGGGCCTCTGAGTGTGAGCGTGTCATCTGCACTTCTGCAGCTGCGAGAGCAGCCAGGCTCCAAAGAAGCAGCACGATGGGGTAAGATCAGGCCCGCAACACCCATTGGGTTCAAAGTGCTTCAGCCCCCCCCTGTCGTGTGTGGCAGCCCGGGCTAAGACAGCTTCCCGGGCACACACACAGCCGCACCCCAGTACTTCACAAGTCTTTAAAAGACCATTCACTTTTTAACGAGGCTTTGTTGTTGTTTCACCCCTTCTTAGAGCCCCTGCATCTCCACTCTGCATATTGCTGAAAGACCGTACTTTTCACGGCGCTACCATTTAAAATGCCGTGGCTGCTGAATGGTTCAAATCTCTAGCTAAGCAGAGACGTGCGCGCTTTGTAAGACTGTCTGCGCGCTTGGAAAAGACCCTGTACGCGGCCGTGCGAGCGCGCAGTTTACTGGGAACAATGGCGGCAACCGCTCAGGCCGTATGCTTGCTCACAAACTACGCCAGAGGGAGGTAACCGGAATGGTGCCAGCAATTAAAGCCCGGTCCGGAGCAATAGTCTATGCAGACTTAGAAATTGCAGAAGCTTTCCGCGCCTTTCCATGCCGGGCTTTATGTGGGAGATGATTCTCCGCAGGGGGACTTGGCTCGCTATCTCTATGACGTGCAGCTGACCACGCTGCCGACTGACACCGCATCTCACATCGATCGCCCTATCCAGGTTGACGAGGTGGTAGCGGCAATCGCCCGCCTCAAAACATCTAAATCCCTGGGCCCAGGCGGCTTTACCCCTCTGTTTTACAAGAAATTCTGTCAGCAACTGGCACCTATATTGGCTAGGCTTTTTAACTCGTTTACTGATACCGTAGCGCTGCCTGAGTTCCTCTCGGAGGCCTCTATATCAGTTATCCTCAAACCATCCAAGGACCCCCTGGAATGTGCTTCCTACCATCCCATCTCATTGCTCAATGTAGATGCGAAATTATTTACGAGTATTTTGGCAGCACGCATTAATCCAAATATGGCGGGTCTCATTGACCCAGACCAAGCTGGATTTATACCCACGAGATAATGCGGGGACAATACCAAACGCCTTATACACCTCACAGATCTCATTGACTGCTCCAGGAAGGAGGCACACCTGTTCTCTGTCGATGCGGAGAAGGCCTTCAATAGGGTCCACTGGCCATTCCTGTTCGACACGCTTCGCCACTTTGGCTTTGGAGAGAGGTTCCTTGGCTGGACGAGGTGCATTTACAACGCACCTAGGGTTTCCGGTAGAGTCAACGGATGCTCCTCCGGGCTCTTCCCCATATACAGAGGCACCCGCCAGGGATGCCCTCTATCCCCATTGCTATTCGACCTGTATATGGAACTGATGGCCGAGAGAATTAGAGACAACCCAATGATTTCGGGGGATCGGGTGGGGGGCGGACACTCACACCATAAGCTTGTTTGCCGATGACGTGGTCCTGTCCTTGACGAATCCGGGAGACTCGCTCCTGGCCTTAGTGGGAGAATTCTCTCGCTTCAGTAAGGTATCAGGCTTTAAGGTAAACCTTCCTAAATCTCAAATATTGAACCTCTCTACCCGCCCGGATACGGTAGAGACACTGTCTAGGCAATTTCCATTCGCCTGGGCAAGCAACCACATACCATACCTAGGGATTCTCCTGGTGCGAACCCCGGCCAAAACACTAAAAGCCAATTACGGCTCACTCTTGGATCAGATTAACAAAGCTTTATCTACATGGGCTCAGTCGGGCCTCTCTTGGGCGGGTCGCATCGCCGCAGTCAAGATGACGATCATGCCACGCATACTTTATATTTTTCAAACTATTCCTCTCTCACCATCCTCAGCTACATTGTGGAGCCTGCAGCGGGCCATCAATCGCTTTATATGGGGGGGAAGCAACCGCGACTTAGTTTCTCTCAGATTACCAAACCTAAATCGGGAGGGGGGGCTGGGCGTCCCAGTGGTGTCTAGATATTTCCAGGCATCCCAGCTATGCTTTATTCTGGAGTGGAATCGCCCCCTCTCAGAGAAACACTGGTCGTTTATTGACCAAACTATAGCGGGAACAAATATTTGACGGGAGATCTGGCTCCCGCGTAGGCAGTGGCGGCTGGTGACATTTGAAAGTGGTGAGGCGTAACATTATTGTCGTACCACTGCGGCAAGCGAGCTTAGCGAGCGAGCCCGAACAACCTACGGGGGGTTTGGGGGGCTTATCCCCCCTAGAAAACTTTGAAAAAAGAGTGGACAAACGGTGCATTTTCAAGCAAATTTGAGGAAGCAGGAAAATTATTATAATTATTATTATTATTATAACTATTGTTAGCTAGCCTTAGAGTTAGTGGACCTCCCTGAAAACATACGTTTTCATTTATTCGTTGTTTTTACAAGTTTCAGCAGCAAAAGTCCCTGGGAAATTCAGCATCAAAAAGCAGAACATCTAAGCCTGCTTCCTAGCTTCCTGGCGAGCGATTTGCTCTTATTTGTGCATTTAGTGGGGCAGAGTAACAGCGTGTGTTGTATATCCGAGTGTGGTTTTCTTTTTGGTCTACCTGCCGTAGGTGCACCACAGGACTTGAACATCCAGTTATGAATTACCAGTTGTAAAGGATAGAGTAACAAATAGGCGCAAGGTCAGGCCCTGGGAACATCTTTTCTCAGCCCCCTCTGGCCCGCCTGCTGGAGTTCGGCCAACACAGCAAGACTTATGGGAAGACAGACACTAAGGACAGACATACTTCACCTGCACAGAGACACACACAGGCGCGCCGATTCTCAAATCCGCAAAGCTCTGCTAATTCACCTCAGCTTTAACCCACAACGCCTGCTGCTATTACATTCGGAGCCGCACTAAGGTGCCACAGACAACTCTGTAAAAGCATCTCTGATCTGCGCCACCCACTGCTGTTCAGAGGCCGAAACACAGCTCTACCAATTCACCTAATTGCTCACCCAGAGCACCAGGCTATTGCAGTAAGATCTTACACCCAACTTAGTCACGGTACCTCAGTCCTGCACCCCCGAACGTTACAGTAGTAATGACCCCTCACCCCTACACGCTATGGCAGTGTGCTCTAATTCAGACCTTCAAGTTTCCCGTATACACCACGAAAAAGTAATATGATGCAAGAGCGTACCGGCCTCCAACCAGAGCAGACACGGCTCAGAAACAGGATTTGTATCCATCCTGCCAAAAGTCTTCTTTTCTAATTTCACAAATGTTAAACTCATCCAGAAAACATGTCCCTGATCATGCAAGGAGCCTCTGGGTTCAATTAGACAAACGGTGAATCAGTTACCACGGCACCATTACTGTTAAAAGATAATATATTACCTCAGGCGAACAGTGTATATTTCGAAACATTAGGTCTGCCTATTAATTGTTAAAGGAAGAACAGGCATTCAAATGTGAGCGCACCATATGGAAACATTCTCGCTGCACCCCACTGCCTGTTGTGACATATAACAGAGACACAATCTTTGATGGACTTTAATTAGGAGCAGCAAGGGCACTGCTGCCCCAGGCTTGCTGTTAAGTACCATTGGCACTGCCCTTGCTGCCCATGGTCTCAGGGGTCACGAAGACAACAGTAGAAAAAGAAAGTAAACGGGCCTCTGCGTCCACTGTTTATTTTCTGTAGATTCTACTCAGTGATTTGCCCAGAATCAAGGAAAGATTAGCCGACGCTGGGAGCTAGAAAAAGAGGAAAGAGTGAGAGTGGGATACCAAGAGAGGCAGCAGGAGAAACAGAAAGGGAGACAGAGGGAGAAATCGAGAAAACGAAAAAAAGAAAGACAGGCAGACAGCAACATGGAGGCAGAATGAAAGTGAAAGAGTATTGACCTTATGATATGGGTTGCCGGCTCGGCTTGAGTTTTGAGTCTTAGGTCAAGGTGGTCCCCTGACTCGGCCATTCTTATGAGTTCTCTGGCTTGCCCACCTCCGATCGTTTTAGCTTTACGGTTTGGCGCCAACAGTTCAGAAAATTCTACCCATGCAGAGAATGGATTGCCTACAATGGTTCCATGGTTTGTAGCCCCAGCACTTAGAGGGATTAACAGCAGTGCAGACAAGAGCTCTTTAAAGGTAATCCAGCATGAAATAGAAAAGCTAGTAAAGATAGGTAGGTGTGCTCTACCCAGCGGCTCAGTTGTAGAGACTTGATGGCAATGTCTGGATTACTAACCAGAAATGTTCAATACTCTAATTTCACGTTCCTCGTCCCAGTACTTACTGGTGCAGATGGGAGGCTCACCAAACAAAAAACCCTCCATGCTCCTCCGTTCAAAACGAACCTATTTTTATTCAGCTCCTTAACGGTTTAAAGGGAAGTTGCCTCCAGCTGCGGCCGGCATGCTCGCAGGAGGGGGGGGGAGGCACGGGTGGGGAATAAAAAAATAAAAAGTTACTTACAGCGCCGCATCCACTCCGCTCCTGGCCACCTGGCCGGGGTAATGGTGCAGCCGGAATCGGATCCGCGTGTTCCTACAGGAAGCAGCCAGCAGGCAGCTTCCCTCCCCTACCCTAAGCCAATCACAACGCTGCAATGGCAGCGTTGTGATTGGTGAGGCGCAGTGGAGAGCGCCCCAGCCGGGCCATTTTCTCTATGTAGGCTGCATGCAGCAGCCTACATAGAGAAAAAGAGAGAGTGCGCATGACTGGGTTGGCCGGCCCTGGGGCCGACCAAACAGTCAGTACCCACAACAGTGGGCAAAGCCACTCCACCCCTGCCCTCGAGCAGGACCGCCCACCCGCCCACCCACAACCAGGCACTCCAGGCACTTCTGCTTTCTCGCAGTGCGAGAGGCAGAAACATAAAATGGTAAAACTACCATTTTATGTTTCTGCCTTCTCGCACTGCGAAAAAGCAGTGGGGCGACGCCCCCATGGAGGAGCCGCCACTGCGCGTAGGCACAGGGCATGGGGGCTCTATTCCTCCCCAATCACAGCGACTACTCTAAAAGTCTGGGATGCCACGGCGAGCCACAAAGGCTTTACCTCATTTCCCTCCCCGCTGACCCCGCTGGTGGACAACCCGGACTTTCCGCCAGGATGTAAATCGGTACCATTTCAGCGGTGGCGGGAGGAGGGATGCAAAAGGGTTGGTTCCCTATTTGATCAGGACGGAATTATCCCTTATAAGCAACTTCAGGAGGACTATGCAATCCCCGCTTCTGACCACTATTTTGATAGCCAAGTATGTCATTGGGTATCCTCTCCGGAGATGAGAGCAGGTGCTTCTCGCAAATTAACTCAGTTTGAAAAATGGGTCATCACGAAAAGTGACGACAAGCGACTTATATCAGAACTCTATACCTTTCTCTCGGTAGACATTTCGCCTACGAAATCCAAGGGGCAGCTACGGTGGGAGGAGGAAATAGACAGGCCCCTCACAGGCAAAGAATGGCAAGACATCTACTTCAGAGCTCATCACACAGCTTATGACATTCCGGGTACGGAAATACAAAGAGGTATGCAGTTCCTGACTGGTGTGAGGGGGGGGGAAGGGACAAGGGGGGTTAGGTGGTCATAGGTGAGGGCCCTAATTCCAACAGGAGGAATTCCCTATTCCCCCTGTAACCAGTGAGGACCTATGATCACCTAACCCCCCTTGTCCCTATTCCTCCCCCCCCACACCAGTCAGGTACTGCATACCTCTTTGTATTTACGTTGTTGGGGCATGTATGCTGGACCTCCAAAAAGCCTCTAGTCCCTTACTTTGAGTTATTCCGGGTGCAGAGGCAGCTTACAAGGTAGCCTCATACTGGTACTTAACCCCGGCCCCTCTAAACCACTGGAATAAAGACCGCCCGGCCTATTGTTGGTGTGGCTGCGGACAGACAGGCTCCTTAGTGCACTTACTCTGGCATTGTCCCAAACTGGTAACATATTAGGCCATGATACTCCGAGATATAAATGAAGCCTTCAATACGGATATTCCGCGCTTCCCTAGTTACACACTATTGGGTCTTCCTAACTCTCTGACTTTCCCCTTACGCTCTCTGAGAGGGAGGCAGATAGCCTTAGCCCTTAACGCCGCAAGATTAGAGCTACTTGCCCATTGGGGGTATGAGGGGGTCCCAGACCATGCTGCGTGGTTGAGACGGTTGTGGTCGGTGCTGGGAATGGAGCGCCTATCTATGCTGGCAGACAACAAAGCTGAAACATACACGGAATTGTGGGCTCCATTTATCTTAATTCCAAGCAAGGAATTTAGGGAAATATCCTGCCCCAAGCTCCTACAAATCTTGTGGCTCACTTCTATCACTCAAAGTACGGACACCCAAAGGAGTTGACACGGAACACACTAGAATCAACACTTCAGAAGCAATACAGGAATATCCCCAGGTGCGGAGGAGATGGGATAAGAGGGAGGGGGAGGGGGGTGCTGTTTTATGTTTGAAATATGGGCCTTAGTTGCTGTTCTGAGCCCTTTTTTGATGTTGTTAATTATCCCTTCTTTGTTTTATCAAAAATGGTATAATAACCTGATATACATACGCACGTAATTTGATATGTGACTTTTGCCATTTAACAATTTCGCGGCCGGCCTCCGGGTTGTATGCGCATCGATGTGTCCTTACTGATACATTTGAAACCCGTTGCCGGCCATTGGCTGTAGGCATGTACCTTGTCATATTGATATGAAACAAATAAAAAGATTTATTCCATAAAATAAATATGGCTCTGGGGGCTGGGGTCCCCAGGGCCTAATGAGGCTGGGGGAGGGGTGCCACATGCTTCACCCCCTTTTTAATATATTTGGCCCCAGGGGATGGGGTGCCCAGGGCATAATAAGGGTCTGGGAGGAGGGCCAAGTGGCCCCCTTCTTATTTTTATTTTGGTTTGGTCCTGGGGTATTGGGTACTCGGGGCCTGAGCAAGCTCGGGAGTGGGCTGCGTGGCCCCTCCCCTTTTTGATTATATTTGGTCCTGGGGTCTCTGGGGCCTATAAAGGCTCAGAGTGGGGGGCTGCACGCCTCCCTCCCTTTAGATTTTGGCTCCAAGGAATGGGGTCCCCAGGGCCAAAGAAGGCTCGGGAGGGGGACACCATGCCCTCCTCCCCTGTTTGACCGTATTTGGCCCCAGAGGTGGCCCATGTTTAATTATATTTGCCCCCTCCCCTTTTTATTGCAACTGGACTGAGGGAATTGGGTCCCTGGGGCCACTTAGGGGTGAAGGAGGGGGGCTGCATGCCCCCTCCCAATAATATATATATTTTGGCCCCAGGGGATGGGGTCCCCCAGACCCGAATGCCAACCCTACACTGAGCACGCCAAAGGATATGCACGGTTACGGGTGCTGCCTGCTGGGGGTTTAGGCACAGGGCCTGGTGGCAGGTAAAGTCCTGTGGCCAATCCACTGCTGCGCACAGCCAAAGGCTTTGTGCAGCATGGGGTTGGCTGCCTCTGGGGAGTTGGTGGCAGGGCCTGGCTGCAAACAGGCTCTGCGGCTAACGCCGTGCACAACCAAAGGCCATCTGTGGCATAGGGTTGGCTGCCTGCGGGGCTGGTTTGGCTGCCTCTTTGTGGCTCTGTTGCCAACCCCCTCCTGTGCACAGCCAAGTCCATGCGCAGCGTGGCGCTGGCTGTCTGTGGGGGGGTTTGCTGCAGGTTCTGCGGCCATACCCCTGCAGGGCACAGCCTTTGACCGTGTGCAGCGGGGGGTTGCCTTTACATATGGTAATAAAATATTACTTCACGTAAAAAAAACTAGAAAATCACTGAAAAAACCAAAGGTTAAGTAGCGTTATAGTTAGGTATGATAAAAAAGATCTGTTTTTGTTTTAAAAAAAAAAAAACCTTAGAAATTCATTGAAAAAACCAAAGGTTAAAGTAACGTTATAGTAAGGTGACTATGTCAGTGACAACATTAACGTTTTGAACTAAAAAAACTACAGACAATCAGCATTTATGGTTAGCAGAGCTAACTATAACTTGCGCCCCACCACGCACTGCTTATGAACTCACATATTACATCACTCATGACATGTTCTATGACATCATTTATGACATCAGTGATGACATCATTGATGACATCACGGATGACATTATCCACGTTCTTTGTACACATTACTCTATAAACTAGTATGGCATTAGAGGTCTGAAAGTAAGTACAAATAGCTCAGAATGATATAAAGCATCATTAATGCCATCACAGATACAACTCCCTTAGGTGTATCAAGCATGTGTTATGTGCAACATTGACCCTACACCATACACTTCAATGGTAGCCTAGTTCACATTAACAATCAACCACAGATATTTGGGAAACCCTTACTGCACATGATATTCAATCTGTATACAAGTATTCATCGAAAACCAAGTTCAACAAGATACTCAACATCTGCTCTAAAACTAATGCCTCACTAAGGACAGCCTTTATCTGTATCAAACCTCTTGCAGTCACGAACCTACATTGAGAAACAAAGTTGATGTGAGTAGAAAAGTGGTTACTGAAAACTGCGTTTACTTTATGAAGAAGTACCACACTGTTTGCAGACTGTGAAACTCTCCACCACAGACTATAAAAAAGTATCTACTAAGAACAGCGTTCACTCTATGCAAAACTAGTCCAAAGAGACACTATTCATAAAAAAAAGCAAAGTCTGAAGGCGTTAATGGTCATATTATCTGCAGCTTTCATACTCTGGTGAAAACTTTACAGGTAGCTCGTCTTTTGAAGCTATAGAAGCACATGTATATAGGTTAGTACCTGGTGCACACAGTCTTCTATGTTATGTAGAAATTGTCATGCTGAGATGATTCTGTTCAATGACTCAAGGCTGCTTTGAAAAGTGGATTAGTAGTAGTGGTAAATATATATCTACCACTGGCAATAAGGCCACTAACACAGTCTAGGGCTCAGAATAGATCTCAGAAAAGTATTCCCATGCTCAACCCTTGGTAGCTTGGCTGCGAGCAGGCAGGCTTAACTTCAGAGACAGGTATGTAAAGCATTTAAAAACGCCAATTCCGTAAATAATTAAGACACAACACCCAATAAAAATCCAACACCAATTTATAGAAATAGGAAATATTTTATATCTTTAAAATGACACCAAAATGAAAAAAATCCAATGTAGGGAACGGGAGATATACATTTTTAAAGATTTAGCACTGTAAAGCACATAGAAACCTATAGCGCCTATTGGGACATCTGGTCGCACTAGACCGGGACAAAGTCAAAGATTCAGGCTAACTGTGATGGAGCCTTGCGCGGCTACCCCTCGTGGTAGGCCTCGGTCAAAGTTTTTACCTTCTGACTTTGAAACTTTTCTGCAGCTTTTTTTCGTGGGGTCCCTCAAAGCTCTCCACCAGTCCGAATTCGGTTAGAGTTCGCCGGCTTGCCTTACGGCGAGCTCCCGTTCAAATTTATGGAAGTCAGGCCTCCAGAGCTTTCCAGCGGGACGAACCAGAGATCCAGGCCGGCTTGCGGTTGAAGGTGGGCGCCTTGACTCTCGCGGTTGGTCCCGGTCACCTCTTCTACATTAGAAACGTTTAATGAGCTTTTTCTCGCGAGGTCCCTCGATGCTCTTCACCAAGCCGGATTCGGTGAGGGTTTGCTGGCTTGGGTTTCGGCCAGCTGCCGGTCAAACTCTGGAAGTTAGACCTCCGGAGCTTTTCAGCGGGATGAACCTGGAGGGCAGGTCGACTTGCGGTTGAGGGTCGCTGGCCTGGCTGGCCAGGTCGAGTCGGTCCACTTATGGAGCTGTTTTTCAAAGTTGCTCCAAAGTTCTCCAAAGTTCTGGAACTTCTTCCTGAAGTTACTTTGAAGGTCCCAAAGTGTCTAAAACGTAGTCCAAGGGTCTGAAAGCTCCAAGATGGTCCTTGAAAGTTTGGGACTTCAATTCCCACAATCCACGTGGACAAAACCATTAAAAATCCACCGGAAGCACTCTGGGCTGGGGACTCTTGATGGTGATGGTCTAGGTGAGCTCTGTTAACCTGTAGCCTGCAGGGAGTCAACTCTTTAGTGCTTTTGAAGCAGGTTTGATCCACAGGGCTGTAGTTCCAGATTGTGCAGCAGGCGCAGACAGTCAGAGTGCAGGGCCTGGATGGGGCAATCAAACTTCCAGCATGGACCCTTCTTCTTCTGTAGTTTTAAGCAGCGAGAGGTATTCTCAGATACTTATTCAGTGTGCTCTGGGGTCACATAGGAGGGCACTCCTGTCCAATGAGGTGCCGGGCAACACTCCAGAGCATGACCATTTCCTCCAAAGTGTGGCACAATGGTCTCCCAGAAAGCACTATTTCTCCAAAATTGAATATGGCTGAAGTCTCAGCAGAGAGGCAAGAGCTGGCTAAACCAACCTCCAGGATGGCTCATCTCCATAGTCTCCCTTCCCCTGACATCTGCACATTCCTTCCTTAAGCCTGCCATCTGGCTGGGTTCAGAGGGGGTGGACATAGATGGACCTGTTTTTTTCTGCCTGTCCGCCTGGGCCTTAGAAGCTCATGGTTTATGACCCCTCCCCCTTGCTCTGGCATCCCTTGCAGCAGAACCCTCTCCTCCCAAAATGGCTCTTCACCCCAGGTGCCACTTGTCAATTCATCAAAGCAACCTGGCTAATCAATTCATCAAAGCAACCTGGCTAATCCACTTAACTGTGACCAATCAGGACAGATCACTGGAAGGCTACATTTTGGCTTACAGACAAGAATGTCTTATAATGTCTGGTCTGTATATTTTAGGATAAATTCAACAACAGCATATTTTTGGATTTATCAATACCATTCTCTTAAGTCCTTGAATTATATTTTTCTGTAAAGCCTAGCGTTAGTTATTGAATAATAATTGTTTGCCATGTTAACCTATGTGGCTGGGAATCTGCAATAGGAAAATTGAACTGGGCAACTTCTCCAACACCAGGGCTTATTAAACATCTTTTATAAGGACCCTGCCTATGTCTACAGGATACCCCACTCCTGGAACACCTAGGGGAGACTTTAGGGGTTCTGAATCTGTAAAAATATTGCAGATCCTCACTCATAGCACACAAGTCGATTTTGGGAAGCACTTTACTACAATGAAGGAAGTCAAATGTGCAATTTCACTATCCCCAGGGCTTATGAAACCTATTTTATAAGGCACCTCCTTATTACCTGACCCTGGGGGTACTGGATATGCCACAATATTGTAGTTTATTAATTTTTAAGTGCCCCATACACCAAAGTCGAGTTTGGGCACACTTTAAAAGCAGATGTGCAACACATGGCTGCTTTTAAACTGACCTCAGGTATCAGCAGCGCACATATGCAAGTGCAGAAAGGGCTGCTGGCTTCTAAACTGCCAAGCCCTATTATATTCTAGGGACATAAAGGTAGTTTTAATCCCCCTGCCCTGTTATGTACTAAGGCCTTATAGGGGAGGTCATACCAATCATAGGGGTACCCTAACCACAGTGTACCCTTGTGTATATAGGTGTTTTCACTGTATTATAAGTGTGTTTTGAGCATAAAACTGGCCCTGGGCCTTGTTAGGCAGAGTCCAGGCACAGTCAGAGTCAGTTACCAACAGTACCAGTCAGCAAAAAATGGGGGCACAAGGATGACTTTGCAACATAAACTTTTTCTGCAGAGCCAAAAAATTGTGTGGAACATGCTGAACACAAGTCGTCAACTGTCATCTGCACACAGTTACTCTTCAATACAAAGATTTATAATGTGTTCCATACATCTACACACCTATGATGCATTAAGAACACATGCATTTTGTAAACACTTACACCCATTAGCTGGACATAGGCTGCACAGAATTAGGTAGAGAATTATTATGGTAGTTACCCACCACTATGTAAACTATAAAACAAACTAACACACTCATTGGATGATGTCATCAGTTATGTCATCAGTGATGCCATCAATGATATAATTTGAGATGCGATCAATGAAGTCATAAATTATGTCATAGAACATGTCATGAGTGATGTAATATGTGAGGTCGTAAGCAGTACATGGTGGGGGGGCATGTTATAGTTAGCGCTGCTAACTATAACTGGTGAATTTCTGTGTTTTTTTTAGTTCAAAACGTTAACCTCTTAACCGCGGTGCGAATTCCGCCGCGGTTTGAACGAGTGGGCGGGGCCGTGTCAGCCAACGGACGTGCGCAACACTAGCGAGGTAGTGCTCGCGACGGCCGTTGGCCGACGGAAGCACGGAAGGGGTTAATGTTGTCACTGACATATTCACCTAACTATAAAGTTACTTTATCCTTTGTTTTTTCCAATGAATGTATATGTGTGTGTGAATGATATAGGGTTAAATAAACTAAAGAAAAACAAATTAAATAAAAAGAAACATATACACCAATATATATATATAAATATATATATATATATATATATATATATATATATATATATATATATATATATATACACATGAAAACACACTCCTGGTTCACCACAACCAACGGCACGGCGAAGAACAGGTACGGACCACAGCGTGAATGGTGAAATTGCAGTGCTTTAATTGCAGAAACTCAGGAAATTCATAGCATCCATTGGAATGAAAAGCAAATGCCCAGCATGATGCGTTTCGACCGCGTTTCCACGGTCTTGATCACATGACGCGCTGGACCAGTTACAACTCTTAAATAGTGACCACACTCTTAGTTGATACTGCTCAACCACACCTCTTTGCAGTAGACAGAGATAAAAGACTTGCCAGAAAATAAACTCTACAGCTTTCAATTACTAAATACAATAAATACAAATGTTTGTAAATAAGTGAATGAATAGCCACGAGTATAAATACATGAATGTAAAAGTACGGTAAAAACTATAAAACAGATAAAAAGGCATATAAATACAAACGTATTTGAACAATCTGATCATAGTGATAAAATGTGCCTCTACCTTGATAAAAACAGTTATGTCCGATAATCCTACTCGTGTTCTGTTCTCAGAGAATATCTCCAGCACTCTAATATTCCTACTGCAAGTACCCTAAAACAGTGTCAAAAAAGTAAAGTGCAAGTGCGAAAATGTGCAAACAACAAGAATATGTGCAAATGTACAATAAACGTTATGAGGCCAACGGAAAGCCCGCTTTTGATGTAATGCAAGTGCAAATGCTACGTAAACATATGACTAAGTGCAAAAGCGCAAGATGGTATCACTATATGTAAAAACAGTTCTCAGCTGATAAAAATAGTAGATGGGATATGGATGGAGAAAAGTGAAAAATGAGGTCACTCTAGGGAAGATGCACCCCAAGAACTCCTAACCTATAAAAAGTTGTGCAAATCCTCTCCCATGTTCAAACCGTTGGGTATTCTAGGGTCTAATTGAAGAATGAACAGGGATTCAAGTTGGCGTAATTGTTTCTCCCTGTTTCCGCCATGGATTGATTTGGTCACTGACCCGATCACATAATATCTGAGATCATTCAGATTGTTTTGGTGGACGAGTTTCAAATGTCGTGCAACTGGGTAATTAGGGTCCGAATTGACCACAGCTCGTAAGTGTTGAAGAATCCTGTTGTACACTTGGAGCTTAGTGCTCCCGACATACCTCAATTTGCAGGTACATTCCAAGATATAGACTGCATAATCAGTCCTACGGGTGTAAAAACCCTGGATCTTAACAGGAGTAGGATCGAATGCTGTGGTATATTCTGTAGTGTTCACCCCAAATTTGCACGCTCAACAGGATGAACATTTAAAAAAACCTGTCTTAGATGATAACCACATAGTTGTGGAACTGGCTTCTGGACTGCTTCTGTCCAAGGCATCCCGCATAGAGGGTGCACGTCTAAACGTAAGAGCAGGTAATTTGGGCAAGTTCTGAGACAAAGTTATGTCAGTCAAAACTATAGGCCAGTTGGAATACAAAATGTTCCTGATCTGTTTCTCTTGACAACTATAAGTAGTTATAAGCCTAACTACATCTGGTGGCTTGGTGTTTTGGGTGGAAACATCGGGTGTGGTATTAATGTTGGTGATTTTTTGTTGAAGGCATGTTTCCCTGCTAAGGCTGTTGGCCTTGTCCATGGCTGATTGCAACTCTTTGATCTTATAGCCCCGTTTCAAGAAACGCTGGATGGCTTCAGTCTGACATTTGTTTAAATCTATTTCTGAATTGCATATTCGCCGGATTCTCAAAAATTCCCCGTAGGGGATGCTCCGGATTAGATGACCAGGATGAGAGCTACTCGCGTGCAAAATAGAATTGCCGGCAGTGCTCTTCCTATGAAGTTTCGTGCATACTGAATTACCCTCAATATACAATTCCATATCCAGAAATTGCACACAATTACTACTAATCTGGGCAGTAAAATTCAAATTCAACACATTGATATTGATGGCATTGACAAATGTTTCAGCAGCTTCTGCAGACCATTTCCATATCACGCAAACATCATCTATAAACCTCCACAAGTGGAGGACGTGTGCATCAAACACGATTTTGTGGTGGTTTCTGAGGACATGTTCATATATACATATATATAAATAGATTCGATGAAAAAACCACAGGTTTCAGGGACGTTATAGTTAGGAACTAGCATTTAAAAAACCTTAGAAATTCATAGAAAAAACCACAGGTTACAGCAACGTTATAGTTAGGCTGACATTTCAATCATACAAAACCAGAGAAATTCAGCCGTTATAGTTAGCAGAGCTAACTATATCGCGCACCCCCGCAATGCACTGCTGATGACGTCACATATTACATCACTCATGACATAGTCAGTGACATCACTGATGACATCTCAAATGACATCACTGATGACATCATCCAGTTACTGTGAGTGTTTCCAAAAAGTTTAACAATGCTTTGCGATCGAAACGCGTCTGGGGCGGACACTTGTCTGTCTATTTTTTGCTGTTATTAAAGACGTTGCCAGCAATAACCCCGTGTGGTTGCGGATTTTTTACAAGAGGATAGAGAGGTCTGTACCTGCTGCTGTTCCCTCTGGTAATAGGAGGGATTGGGACTTTGTTTCAAATATATATATATATATATATATATATATACACCAACGTGCATTGATGAATCAGTGGGTCTATGAGTGTCTGTATGGATGATTTAGTGGGTGCGTGACTGACTGTATAAGTGAGTGATTATACGTGTCTCAGTGAATGTATGGGTGAGTGACTAATCTGTGTGAATGTCTGTATCAGTCTGGCAGTTGGTGTGTAAGTGGCTGCATGGGTTGGTGAGTAGGTACATGAGTGTCTATATGGGTTGTTGATTAGTTTTCTGAGTACCTGTATGTGTATGTCTGTGTGGGTGGATGAGGGGGTGTGTCTCCCTGCATGGATGTGTGAGTGGGTGAATCACTGGGTGTATGGGTTCATGAGTGCGTGGGCGAGGGGCTGTATGGGTGAGTGAGTGTGCGTATGGCTGTGTCGGTGTGTGAATGGATGTCACAGTGGTATATGGCTGAGTAAGTGCATATGTGAAAGGCAGTATATGTGAGTGTTGGAGTATATAGGTGACTGTATGTGTGAGTGAGTGATTGAGAGAGTGGCTGTATGGGTGAGTGTGTGCTTGTGTCAGTGATTGTATAGGAGAATAAGTATGTGTTAGTATCTGTATGTAAAAGTGAGGTGTGTGTATAACTGTATAGGTGAATAAGTGGCAGTGTGATTGACTTTTTGGGTGAGTGACTAGGTGTGTGAGTAGCTCTATGGGTGACTGACAGTGTATTTGTGGCTGTATTGGGTGTATGAGAGGATATATCAGTGGCTATATTGGTCAGTGACTGGATGTATGAGTGCCTGCATGAGTGAGTGAGTGTATGTGCATGCAGACCTATGAATCAGTGAGTGGGTATGTACGTAATGGTATTGTGTGTCAATGGTTTCAAGAATGGTAGTCTGAAATTTGGAGTGGGTGTATGAAAGGTTATATTGGGATGTGAGTAGGTGCATCCACGATTATGTGGATGATGTCATCAGTGATGTCATTTGAGATGTCATGAGTGATGTCACTGACCATGTCATGAGTGATTTAATATGTGACATCATCAGCAGTGCATTGCAGGGGCGTGAGTTATAGTTAGCTTAGCTAACTATAATGGCTGCATTTCTCGGGTTTTGTACGAGTGAAATGTCAGCCTAACTATAACGTTGCTGTAACCTGTGGTTTTTTCTATGAATTTCTAAGGTTTTTTAAATGCTAATTCCTAACTATAACGTCCCTGAATCCTGTGGTTTTTTTCAGTGAATTTCTAAGGCTTTTTAAATGCTAATTTCTAACTATAACGTCCCTGAAACCTGTGTTTTTTCAGTGAATTTCTATGGTTTTTTAACTAGCAGTCGCGTTTGCAGAGTGGTGGAGAAAGGGGGCTGGGCCTCCAACCAGTGCTCAGGAATTCCGCTGCATAGGACTTACAGGAGGTACCAGTAGGGGGTCTTGGCCCCCAAGGTCCCTCAGGAGTAAAGTGGACTTCATCCCCCAACCAGTAGTGCGTCAGGAGGCGCGTTTGCAGAGTGGTGGAGAAAAGGGGGGCATGGCCTCCGAAGACCTCTTAGTAATCCCACTGTGTGGGACTTACTGGAGGTAACATGAGGGGTAGTTGACCCCCAAATACGTCCTTCTGGGCCAACTACCCCTCCTGTTACCTCCAGTGCCCGTGGCCCCTGCATTACGATACATTTAGCCCCGGGAGGTGGCGGTCCCCGGGGCTGCGTGGTGGGGTGGAACACCCCATGCATTTTTCTACAATTAGCCCCCGGGAGGTGGTGGTCCCCGGGCTGCGCAGGGGCCCTGTGGCCCCCCGCATTACGATACATATAGCCCTGGGGAGGTGGCGGCCCCCAGGGCTGCGGGGGGGCCACGTGCCCCCCATTTCCAAAATTTAGCGTCGGGGAGGTGGCGGTCCCCGGGGCTGCGGGTGCCCACAAGGGCCCCCCGCATCATTATTTTTGATTGCCCCTGGGAACTGGCCCACCCGGGGGCTTAAAGAAGACAAAGTGTGGAAGCCCGCACTTCGTTTTTTTAAAATTCGGCCAGATTCACGGATCCAACGCGAATCCTACCAAAAATTAATTTAAAAAATGCTTTTTTGGGCCCTGGGGGTCCCTGTGGGCAGGCCTAGGGGGTTTCTACCCTGCCTCCTTCTCTTGTTTTTTAAATTTTTTTAAAACTTTTTTCTCGAGTCACAAGATGGCTGCTAACACTTCCTGGTTTGAAGTGTTGGCAGCCAATCAGATCCCAGGCTCGAGATCGGGATGGTTCATGGATCCTCCGCGCCCATATTTGGATATCTGAGAAATATAAACATTTCTCAGGAACTACTGAATGGATTTGCACCAAAAAGAGTGTTTTCTGAACCAAGAGCTACCTTTTTGCCAAATGTGGTGTAATTCCGTTCAGCAGTTCGGGCTGTAGCTGTGTCTAAAGTTTCCTATAGAAATTAACATGGAGAAAATGCGTTTTGGGACCCCCCTTTTTCTTGGCCCCCACTTGACGAATCACCCCAAAAGTTTCAACACAGCAGCTGACCTGACTGCCCCATTAGTTTTGAAAATATCGCGAAGACTCGTCAAACAACGCCAAAGATATTGGCAAATTAAAAAACGCTTTTTCTATGGAAACTAGGTCAACTATAACTACCTACTGGTGACCGCCAGTAGGTAATATATGTATATATGTATGTATATATATATATATATATATATATATATATATATATATATATATATATATCAAAGAACACTCCGCCAATCTCTCGAAATCACCGGAGCACGGACCACAATTTGGTGCAAAATCCAAGTTTATTCACTCTCTCCACCAACAGCCATGACGCGTTTCATCCCATGAGGGACTTGCTCACATGACGCGCTTTACGGTGACAGGTTAGTTTTTATACCATTTTTTATAAGTACAAGTTTTTTTCTCTTTTTTTCTTAAAGTGACATGCATTCATAGATATAGACAACAGAGTAATGATGTTATCCGGCATTAGTCGGTTCCTGGAAATTACATGCATTCAGGTATAAAATACCCCAAATTGATACATTAAATGAAATTCATTAAATAATCAACCGTTAATACCATACAACCTTAGAATGCCTTAAAAGCCCAAACAGATTTCATTTCACTGTATTAAAAGCAATAAAAGACTCAAATAAAACATCCAATGTGTAAAATTTGATATGTCCTTTGATTTGGCCCACCTGACAAATTTATCATGGTTTAAATACCCATATGTAAATTGCTGACCTAAAGTGCTTGTGCAAATACTGTACTGTTGGTGTAAACAACCCTATTGTCTGGCTATGATAAACCAAAGTGCTTAGGTCAAAGTAATCGAAAAGTGCTAGGTGCTGAAAATTAACCTCAAGTGTAAATATATTAAAACCTACTTTTTAACCGTGTTGATATTTAAAATTTTTGGGGGTGGACTGGCGGTCTATCTTATACTTAAATAGTTTCATGTTGGTATTGGTCATAAGTAGCTGCCACCTACTTATGACTTTGTTCTCCCAGTTGCCTATTTAGAGACACATGTACAATTCCTCCGTGGCATTCAGGCCACGTGGTTGTTTGGAGTCGAAATTTAAAATATATCGTGTCTCCAAACATCTGAGAGCTTTCTCCCTGTTACCTCCTCTTTTATTGGGTGGGATGGTGTCTACCAGGTAATATTTTAATCCCTTGGGGTCTGCATTGTGCACCTCGCCAAAGTGATGGGCCACTGGGTAGGCTGAATCTTGGTTCTTGATAGCTCTTATGTGCTGGAGCACCCTTTTATGCCCCTGCAGCACAGTGCTTCCAACATAGCAGAGGCCACAGGGGCATTCCAGCACATAGACTACAAAGTCTGATTTGCATGTTAAGGCTTTGTTGATTTGTTTTTCTTGGTCACAAAATGGTGTCTTATAAGATGTTTTGTTTACACCAAATTGACACGCCTTACACGTCTTACATCTAAAAAATCCCATTCTTTGGGAAAGCCATGTACCAGTGGGTTGGCTACCTGGATCGTTTTGAACCAGGGCATCCTTCATAGAAGGTGCCAGACTGTAGGTAATGGTGGCTCTATTGGGGAGCAGAGGGCCCACCATTGGATCACCTAAGACTAGGGGCCAGTTCTTCCTGATTATGTTTTTTATTGCCTTTTCTTGTCTGTTACAACTCAGGATGAATCTAAAAGTGTCAGTTTCCTCTGCCCTATTTTCTTTCAACTTTGGTGGTTTGTTTAGCAAGGTTACTCTATCTACCATATTGCTTTTTTGATGGCTTTGTCAATGCATTTGTTTGAGTATCCTCTTGCTAAAAACCTGTGTTTGCTGGCTAGTTGGGCAGCCCTTAGATCATCTTCTCGACTACAGATACGCTTCAGCCGAAGCATCTCTCCAAAAGGTATGCTTTGTATTTGGTGATGAGGGTGAGAGCTCCCTGCATGCAACACTGAGTTGCCAGCTGTTGATTTTCTATGCAGTCTAGTTTCCATCTTCCCATCCCTGATTAATACCTGGACATCTAAGAAATTGACAGACTGTGAGCTGATAGAGACTGTAAAGTGCAAGTTCAAATTGTTGATGTTAATCATTTCTATAAACATTTCAGCTTCTGATTTGGTGCCCTGCCAAATTACGAATAGATCATCTATATATCTCAGGAACAGTCTAATGTTATTTCTGACGTATGTGGCATGTTCTTTGTGTAGGACCAGCTCCTCCCACCAGCCCATGTATAAACAAGCATAGCTGGGGGAGAAGCTGGCCCCCATCACCACACCTCGTTGTTGTTGGTACAGGGTGTTTTGGAATAGGAAAATATTATTGCATAAACAAAACTCTACCATATTACAAAGCATTTTGCTATGTTGTAGGCACTCAACTGGTCTTAGTGCTAAAAATGCTGTAACGCTCTGAGACCGTCCTGATGGTTTATGGATGTGTATAGTGAGGTTACATCCAATGTGATTAGCAACAGGTCATCATTCCATTCAAAATTTTGTATTTTGGTTAAAAAGTCACCCGTGTCACGAACATAAGAGGGAAGTTGCCGAACAAAATCCTGTAAGAAATAGTCTATGCACTGAGAGGTTCCTTCAAGAAGACTATTTCGGTCTGAAATTATGGGCCTACCTGGGGGTTTCTTGGGGTCCTTGTGGATCTTTGGTATGAAATATAAAATAGGTGTCAAGGGATTGTCGTTTCGTAGAAATTTGTATTCTGGAGGCGTGATCAACCCTGCGTTTTTCCATGCCACTAGTTTCATGTAATAGTTGTTGTACATGATTTTAAGGGATACTTTATCACTTTTATGGTAGCATTCTCTGTCCTTGAGTTGTGTCATTGCCTCATCGATATAGTCCACCTTATTCCAAAGAACCAGATTTCCCCCTTTGTCCGAGTTGCGGATGACTAATTCCTTGTTGCTTTTGAGCTTGTTGATCAATAGATGGTATTGCATTTCTTGTCTGTTAGTTTTACGTTTTTTCACATTGAGCACGCTCTGGTTTAGCTGTTTTAAGCCATAGTTACCTGCTCATGAAACAGATCTATAGTGTCTCTTATCATGATCGGATTGAATGTAGAGCGGGGCTTGAATGGAGTTGCTGTAGTAGTTTGTTTAACCAGACTGATCTCTGTTTCAGCACTCTCATCACTTGATGCCGTATTCATATTTTCATTAGCCAGATCTTGCATATCCCGTAATAGTGGCATATCAGATACTGTGAGATTAAAAAGAGGAGAGTTGACTTGTTCAGCTTGTTTTTCTGACTCATTGATTTTCGCTTTATTTAGTATAAAATATTTCTTCAGTTTTAGCTTTCTCACACCTCTGTAAATGTCCATTCTGGTGGCAGTGTAATTAAATGAGCTTTCTGGACAGTAAGATAAACCTAGTGTTAACAGTTGTTGCTCTGCTTTATTCAAAGTCACATTAGTTAGGTTTATCACTGTTTGGTTGTCAGTCTGTTCACTGTGCTCTAACGTCTCCATTTCTGCTTGCGTTGCCTGGTTTGTTGATTGAACCCTTCGCCGTCTGGCTTGTCGCCTCTCCCGGCGCCTTGTGGATCTGTTTTTGTTTGTCTGTTTCCTTGATTCCTGGGTTGCAGAGTTTGTCTGCGCTCTTGGACTAAAAAAATCCACTTCTTGTGCCAATGAAATTTTAGGCGGTATTTGTTTCAATCTTTGGTTACGGGCCTCTGTCTCAGCCTCGCTCTCCAGAGCCGAACTGAGATCTGAATTCAAGGTTTCATCTGGCCTGACCTTTTGTCCTGCAGGATTAGCAATGGTATTTAGTTTTCCCCCAAATCTTGACACTTTCAGCGAGTCATACTTCTTGGCGAAAGTGAAAATGCGACCGCATTCATAATCCATGCGGTCGCGGTGGAACTTGAAAGCCTTTCTTTCCCGAATGACATCCTCCTCTTTCTTTAATCTTTTAATCATTTCTTCCTTCAGTCTCCTCAGCTCCTCTGGTTGCCCCATGTTGCTAAATTCAATATTCAGGGTGTCAATTTCTACCTGTAATCTGATACGGTCTTTTACAGCATATTTAACTAGTATTATTAGTAATCTTTTAGATGACTCAAGGTTGGTTTCTGCCCACTCTTTCATCATTTCCTGCTCGGGGCTCTCATAGCTAGGAGCTATTAATATGCGTAGGCCTCGAGGCACCCTACCCACGTCCAAGTAACGTTGAAGTGATTTGGCCTCCCACCACTTATTTTGTTCAGATTTCATCAGTTTCTCGAGTAACTTTGTTTTTTCCTTTAGGCTGGTGTTGTATGTGCCTTTTGGTGCATTCTGGGAAATAGAGTCCTGCCTGGGAGCTCTATCGTCATCAAACATGTCGGCCGCCTCCCTTTCTTTCAGCGCGTCTGCTGACATTGTGGAAATTCTGAGCAATTATCTTAACTGTTTATGTTGGATAACTTGCGGAAAGTTTGCCGCCGTGTGCCGCCTTATCCTCAAGTCTCCTTGCACACCTCCTCACCCATATGCCGTCTCTTAATGGCCTCTCCCTCCCGCTCCACTCTAGGCATCGCGACCTCCGGGTCCTCCGACCCGTGTTCGCTAACCTTTGTGGCCGTGAGGCACCGATGCCGTTGTGCTGGGACGTTGGGGGGCTTCACTGCCGTTAATCCTCCCGGATTCGTCGCAGGCGCTTGAAACCAAGCCGTAACTCCTTTGGAGGCAGTCGAGCCCTGATCGCGGAGGGGGTCCGTGTTTAGCCGGAGGAGTCTGAACCAGCTATATTTATCAAAGAACACTCCGCCAATCTCTCGAAATCACCGGAGCACGGTCCACAATTTGGTGCACACATATATATTGGTGTATATACATGAATGACACCCAATGTACTTACCTGCTTACCTGTAAGGTAATGATCTACAGACTCCTTGCTCTTCTTGCTCTTGTCACTCCCCTTGGAGCTTAACTTCTTAACATTTATTTTGATTGGATGACTTGTAGACTTTGATTGCTTACATTCTGGGAACTACTTTTTTCATCAGCACTTAATGCAAGTACATGTGTTTTCTTGCTCTTTTCCTCATGTGCTACTTCCCTACTGAAATCCCTGCCACTCAGCGCGTTCCATGTTGCTCCCCCCACCAGCTTCTCCATTGCTCGCTGATCAATGTTGCACACTGTTGCTTACCCTTCTCCTTGTCTCTTTCTTTTTTTTTTATTTAAATGCATTTTTTCAGGGCTCACCAGCCCCAATTTGCTGCCGGTCCACTGTTTTCTAAAAACAAAGTGTTTTGGACCCTTGTTAGATCTTTTAATTAACTGCTATAAGATGGGCTTTCGCCATCTTGCAACGGTAAATTAAATCAAACAAGCATTTGCAATGCAATAGGTCTCGCATTTGCAAGAGTTTAATCCAACACATAAATAAAAGCCATTGTCATTTACAATGCCAATTACTGAAACTCTCACATATGCGAGACCTATTGTATTGTAAATTTTACACACACAAGCAGACACAGGCACACACACAAGCACACACACAAGCATACACACAGACACACACACACACAGGCACGCACACACACACAGGCAGACATGCACACAGACTCATTAAAGAGTTAATAAACAACCCAACATCAAATGGAAAGGCAAGAAAGTAGTCCCATGCAGGAAAATGAGTTTGTAAATGAGTTTGTAAACTGTGTGATTGCCTTAAGGGTCAGTAACGAGCGCGGGTACTCCTATCAGCTATATAACAAAGTTATGGTGAGCGTAGAGCCCACCAGCTGCTTACCGTTGGTTGTCAGCCGCCGTGTTAAAACATGGAGCATGTCGGGTACTGTGTTGAAAAACAACACATAATAACAGCAGCGCGGCCAGCCGCCATGTTAAAAGGGCGTCAGGCTCTGTGTTGATAAATAATACACAAGGGTAGCACGGCCGCCTTGTTAAAACATGAAGCGTTTCCGGCGCCTTGTTTGAAAACGATTTCCACACAAGTAAATAATTCTTTAAAAAAAGGCGGGCGGCCATCGCATTTTTTTCTATTTATTTACTTTTGTAGAAATCGCGTCATGTCCCGCTTTAGATGTTTAAAGCTAAAGCGGTGTGTGCCGAGATTGCTACAAAAGTAAATTAATAAAAAAGAAAACGCGGCGTCTGCCTGCTTTTCTTTTCTATTTATTTACTTTTGTAGCAATTGCGGCACACACCGCTTTAGCCCTCTGAAGCTAAAGCGCGGCATGACGCAAATACTAATAAAGCAAATAAATACACAATAAAGCGGGCAGCCCATGTTACTGCTACTAATAAAGTAAATAAATACTGGAAACAAAATGCTTTACTTTGTACAAGCCGGTTGTAAGAAAGCACGTCATGGGTGGAATAGGGGAAAATCATTAAAGAAAATAGTGCTCACTTCCTAGATAAAGCATACCGTGTAACAACACAAGTAAAAAGTCCAGTCCTCATGGGAGGTTACAAATGCAGTCAAGGCGTTACTAAGGATGGACTAAGAAGCCTAGTAACGAATCAGAAGCAACCATTTAGAAAGGACAGTAACAGGAGCCAATTGAAAAGATGGGCGGAGAGTGGGCGGAGCTTCAAGTCCATACCTGAATACAGCATGCCTTGCAGAGCAGCGCATGTGCTGCCCAGGCTCGACCTAAAAATTGAAATCGCTGACATATCATTAGGCATGCATGCACATTAGTGGTGACACTGGATCCTTCAGAGCATCATGATGCATATTTGGGAGTATGCTTCATTGCGCTGTTTTTTTCTTTTTTGCTGACACTTTTTTGCATTTGCGAACAAGATTTTTATTTCATTTTTCGAAACAGCATAGGCAAAACCATTGGCCAAGCCAAAAGGCTGAGTAATACTATTGAATGGTGAGTCCTGCTGCTAACGTTCTAAATTCTTGTTTTAAACTCTGCAAATTAAGTGAAAATTTCTCAAACTAATGGCAGGGTGTGGCGTTCATTATGAAAGAAGAAAGATACAGGTATTCAAGCAAAAAGTACGTTGAAAACATCCTCCAAACTAATAGCCATCACATCAGTGCTTTAAATGGGCTGGTACTCACCGGTCCTGAGTGCCAGCACTTGTTTTTTTCCCCCATGAGTACCGGAACTTCTCCATGCCCAGGGGTAGTACCAGTACTGCCTGCAGCATGTCGAGATTTCCCAAAGAAATGGTGATCTTGTGAGCATAAACTGTAACAAAAAACACACTTGTCCCTAGTAACAATACTTTAGATGCAAAGAACCAAATGGTGGATAAAAGTTATTCAAAGGAGTTTATGAAAAACAGTTTCAAGACACATAGCTGCGCCGTGAATATTGGGGCAAAATAAACGTGCTTGGTGCTCTCTTTAGAGGTGATACACTCAAGTGATAAATCGTGATAAAAAATCAACAAGTGTAACAACAAACACTAGAACAGCATGGACCTTTACAGCAAATTCTCAACAATCATATAGGATCTGTGGATAGCCATATCGGACTCCAATCAGCCCGCAAAGGAAAACATGCATGTGGTCTGGGTCTGAAGATTGAGTAGCAGATTCCTTTACTGGGCTTGAACCAGCCCAAACATGGAGATTCATTGCTAGCGCTGACTGGCAGCATGGAGTCTTTTCGAGACAATGAGTTCTCAAAGGGCCCATATGGGTATCCAGCATATTTCCAGCTCAGGCCTTTCCCGGCCATCCTGTTCCTGAGGAATGTCACTAGGAACCCTCTCCTTTAAAAACTGCCTTCATTACCTTTCATAATCTCTCTCTCGGGCTCGTTGTATCTCCCTGAGTCCTGATGATGATCCCGCCATTGTTATTGGGATTGAAATGCTGTTGACTTAAAAAACACGTACCCCAGATGATTGTTGATAATTTGCTATAAAGGGCTGCGCAATATGCTTGTTTGTTGATACGCTTGTTGATTTTTATCACGATTTTTCACTTCAGTGTATCACCTTTAAAGAGAGCACTGAGCACATTTATTTTGCATCAATATTTACTGTGTCACTATGTGTCTTGAAATTGTTTTTTATAAACTCCTTTGAATATGTTTTATTCGCCAGTTGGTTCTTTGCACCTAAAGTATTGTTACTAGGGACCAGTGTGTTTTTGTTATAGTTCTTACCCCAGGACCCCAATGATCCTTGTGTCTCCCTTGTTGAAATATTATTACCATGTGAGCATACACAGCATTTCTACTCTGTGGCGCATGCTCACATGATTACCATTTCACACTGGCAGTGACAAGCACGTTGGCGTCACCACAACTTGTGACGTCACCACCCAGGTCGCTGTGTGGCGGGAAGGAAGTGAAGCCCTTTGAAAATGCAGTTTAGAATGGCATTCCCTTCCTTCTTTGGCATACAGCAGCGAGGATCATCAACGAGGGGCCTGCCAGGAGCAGCAACTACTGAGCAGGTTTCCCTCCAGTGCCAGCCAGGGACCGAGGCCCTGATTCTTCCATCCAGCGCCACCCTGGACCCAGAAAGCAAGGATCAGATTCCTGTAGCTGAGCCTCTCATCCATGCAGCGTCGGTGAGGACTCACCGATTCCTGCAGCTGCTGAATCCTCCACCCATGCAGCGCCTGCTGCAGAGATCTTCAGGGGGTAAAAAATGTCAGCTGGGCTTATCACTTTCATTGAGGCCAATGATGGTGCTCAGTGAGCACAATCTCTTGTATCATTGTCAAGCTGATTTTGTTTTTGTTTTTACATTTGTGTCGAGCAGTTAATTCCCAGAATGCAGCACAGGCGCTAGAAGTAGTGGGTAATCTCCAAAATAACCGTATTGGAGATAAGAAGGTGAAAGAGCAAAAAGATCACTTTAAATTTAAGGTTTTTTCTCTTGTCACAGAGGTCAAATGCCAGGCGATATGTCTAACAAATTGCTGCTTATTCTTCTAACTTGGAGTTTGATGTTTACTTTTATTTCTCTGACTGCAGAGTGAGAGGATTTTTGAAAGTCTGTAGGATGTCCAGCGGCGGCTCCTCCGCAATGACGGAGGAGCGTCCCCCCACTGCCTGGCTCAGAGCCAGATAATGAAATATAAAATGATGTTCTAGCATCATTTTATTTTTCATTGCCGGCTCTGAGCCAGTGCTGTAGGCAGGGCTGGGGCAGAGGAATGGGAGGGGGAAGAGGAGTGCTATCTGCACTCCCTAAATGCACATATGTGTTTTGGCCCGCCGTCTCAGGCCGACCAAAACACACATGCGCACTTGGGTGTCTCCAGCTCAGCTACATTGAGCATCCGGCCTGGAGAAACCCGACAGACTCCCTGACCTGAGCGGAGCATCTTTTCAGCCCGCTCAGGCCAATCCCTACGCTGCTCTGCAGCACGGTGATTGGATGGGAGTCTGCCCAAGGGGGTGCTGAAACCAGGATGAGGAGAAGAGGCGCGACGCGGCCGGTGGCTTCAGGTAAGTTCTTTTTTTAAAAAAGAATATATTATTCCGAACCCCCCGCGCGACGCGACCCCTCCTGCATTCCCTCCACCCACCCCACCACCCTTTGTTTGTGGCGGCCGCCACTGAGGATGTCATTCGTTTGCCAACAGACAACAAAAAGTAAAAACCTCTCCACTGTACAAATATTTCGAAATTAGAAGAAAGGACAAATGAAGCAGTTCTTTTGTAATTCTGTAGTGTTGCTTGATACTTTACTGGGCGATGGTGTGCTAAAGATAAATATTCTCTGAAACCAGGGGGCTAGCTTCCATTGGTGCAGCAGGTGCCATGGAATAGAGGCCTGGTGGGCCCACTGGACCCAGATACTTGCTGTATTTCACAGATCAAACAGGGGCCAGGGGTCGTTTCCTTTCTACCCTTTAGGAACTTGACACACTGGCTACTCCACTGGCTGGAACCCGATTCCACACATTATCCTTGGTGCGCTGCACAGTTTTATCAGTTAACTTGCATGTCTGTGCAAATGTAGAGGTCATGTCAGAGGAAAATGTGCTGTCTCTAAATGACAGTACACTATAACACCATGCACCACCAGTTAGATACCACACCGTTACCACTTTCATGCTGGGCATGACTCATTTGCTACACTTGTTTTTTGTGTGATGCTAGGATTTTTTTACACTTCCTATGACTTCAGAGATGTAACATTAATTGCAGCACCCTCACCCTGAAAATTATTTCACCTCAGCGTTTATCAAAATTGTATGTTATCCACTCGCCAAGAAAATCTTGAGTCCCAGTAAATGTTTCCCAGTAGCCCCGCCCACTGGGCCCACCCCTAAACCCGCCTCCTCGCCACAATCCCTCGGGCACAGCTCAATTTGATGAGTACCTTCTTTTCCCATTTAAAGTAGTGCGTCACATGGTACTTTGGCACAGCAGTGAAATAATACACTCACCTGATTGAAACCTTGTGGAAACTAAATTAAACTTGTTTAGCCATATTGTTAATAATATTGTAGTAACTGACTCCAGGTTGGTTGTAGTATTTCAAGAGTATTTTTTTAAGTAGTTACATGTCCAGTAGTTCAGTCCAGGACTAGCCCCACCAGGAGCAGCCAGCATGCTGCTCAGCCCTTCTCCAACTGTAGTCTCTGACCCCCAACATTCCATATGACATCATTCTAGGAGGAACTCACAGGCAGAGCATGAACACATAGAAACCAGGATATAACATATCCCCCTTTCTTCCAAAAAGGAAAACAGAAAAGAACACCATAGCGGATAAAAGGAGAAAACAGAAACTAGATAAGCGGAAGAGAAAACAGAAGCTAGATAAACGGAAGAGAGTTAAGAGTGGAAAGAGCCAGGAAGAGACCAGAAGAGCAGTGGAGACAATAGAATAAAGAACAAAACAGATAAATATAATACATTACCCATCCTCCCTTCTCTATATAACAAAAGAAAAGAAAGAGACAGAAAAAAGACAATGAAAGAGTAAAAGGAGAAACCATCAATGACTACCCCCTGCACACCTACTGGCCAGGCAGGTATGCGAGAAGGCAACCCAAATCAGGAAGAAACAGGATGACAGAGAAGAAGAGAAATACAAAGGATTACTCATACTTCTCCATCACATATTGAAGACTGAATCAAAAATAGAAAACAGCACTGGGCTATAGTGTTGACAAAGAAACCAAAAGCATAAGAAACCAAACACCCAGTGTATTGAAACCTGAAACTCTGCACTATAGTAATGGGACAAATACCCCAAACTATACACCCAGTATGGGTAAAAGAGCGTGTGCAGGAGTGACCTCAAGTGGAGATCTAAATGTTGTGCACTGTTAAAGTAAAAAAAAAAAACACAACCCACACAAGACACCTTACGTAAGGTAAAAACATGCACTGTAGTGAAGGTATAAGTAAGTGTTAGGAAAGTCCGTGTAAGAACGCACCTCGACAGGAGGTCATGTGTTATGCACATAACGATGGGAGAAGACCCAACAGACACACCTCACGGAGAGGTCAAGAGTTGTGCATTGTAGGAGCGGGACTACAGTCCACGCAAAACACCTCGTGTACTTTGAGGTAAAACATTGTGCACAGTAACAATGGGCATAAACCAAAAAAACACACCCTGTGTAGGGTAACAAAACAAGAAACGA
Source organism: Calotriton arnoldi (assembly GCA_963921515.1). Lineage (NCBI taxonomy): Eukaryota > Metazoa > Chordata > Amphibia > Caudata > Salamandridae > Calotriton > Calotriton arnoldi. The sequence continues at coordinate 2,017,968 of CAWUFW010002669.1, read as the reverse complement.
TGACCTTGTGTGGCGGTCTGTTGACATGCACTGTAGCAATGGGGTAGACCTATGCTTTACACCCTACGTGGGGTAAATGAATTTTTGAAGACTGTAGTGACGGGAACAAGACCCACACTGTACATCCCGCGTAAGGGTTTCACCCCTATGTAGGGTAAACTGTAAACAGAACGTGTAGAACAACCTTGTATAGCGGTCTATAGTTGTGCACATGATGATTGGGACAGTGACCCAACATCTAACCTTGTGTAAGGTTAACAACGTAGCATAGTGTGAAGTGGAAAATGAATTAACACACTCGGCATACTTAAATGATAAACGAGAAAATATATAAAGATAACCGGCAAACAACGTGTACATGGCATCTCATATGAAATACACACTATTGCGTGACTACACAGTAGAACTTAACCAGAAAAATACGCTGTGTAGTTTTAACAATACCAAATGTCTCTGGGGTGCCTGTCACCGGAGTATGAACTGGCAGACGAAACACTACCTCAGGGTATACTCGAAGACTGACTGCTGACTGATTCAGATCCCTGACAAAAGGTGTCACTTGTAATGAGAATGAGTAGCGCGATCTTCAATCATCAGCACATGTGTTCAAGAGCAAGGGAGTGAAACTCACCGCCCAAACGTAGAAGCATACTTGCTCACTAAAGGTGAAAAGTTGAAGTGATGCGATGCCTTTCGCCCCTGATGATGCGATGTCAAAGGATCCACCAAAAATGATCTCTGTTGGCAAAGTAAAGATCCAAAAGGGTTCCCTGAAGGCTCGGCTACCATCAAAACGAAGTAAGGAGGCAGCACAACAAAGAGCACTGCTCGGGGCACGAGGAGGCTGAGATGAAGTTACAATTGACTTTATTTCAAGGGAACAAAACGTGGTTGGCAACCGCACGTAAAACAACAAAGCGTGGTTGGCAAGTGCGCTGAGTAAGTAGGAATTTGTGATTACAAAATGGCGTCACGCAGCAGGACGGAAAGCCGGGTGGCTCTTGGCACGTCAAGGCATCAAAGGCTGCTGATGTGACGAAAACAGCGCTGCAGGGCTCGAGGAGGCTGAAGAGCTGAAGGTAGGGTCGCGCGTGAAGTGACACGCGCGCTGTTTTTTTTTTAAACTGCAGGGAGGGCGGTTGAACTGCTAAAGTGAGGGGCACAGAGGCAATGAAGTAATTAAAAAAAAATGATCTTTTTAAAAACGTACTCATGACCAACCAAGCATGGAGGAAACTCGACCTCCAAATTCCTCCAAGCCCCTTCACCTCTGCCAGGGCTCGGTAGTTAGGCTCACCAGCGGCGCTGCTGTCTGCAGAACCAGTCGCTGCAACAAGGTCCAACAGAGTGGACTTATTGACTGCCAGACAGTCCACATTAATGAAAGTGTACGCTTTGAGCACGAAGGATGCAGGCAGAAACAGCTGAGAAAGCCGACACTCCCCAGTCCGGTTGAGGGTGCAAATTGAAGCAGGGAAGCACGGCAAAATGTGCAAACCTGTTGCGCCTCTGGGAAGAAATAACACACCTCTCAAGTAGTGGCTGCGAGAACACACCAACACTCCTGCTGTCAGAGCACGACGCTTCCCACATAGATTGAGGGCCCCAATAAAACAGGGAACACAGCACGATAGGCAAGCTTGTTGCACCTCCGAGAAGCTTTTTGGTGGAGAAACTGTTGACAGTATGGGTTTTGCAGGTGACAGCAGAGTGACAGCAGATTACCAGTGATACTCCACGCGTTGGTTCTTTAAGATCGTCAGGGACAGCATGAACAGGCTTGGGCTGCAGATGAAACAATGTTTGCAGGAACTGGCACGATTGTGTGGTGGGCGACCGATGGCAGAGGTCACTGGTGGGGCTGTGGTGTGCCAGTTGGTTGAATATACGCAGCTGTAGATTGAGGAGTAGTTTCAACTTGAGAGTAGGTTCTCAGATTCTCCAGACTTGAAATTAAAGGCCATAGAGGTAGCACACGCAGATTCTTTGCTTCAACTCGTCGCCATAAAAAATGTAGTAACTGACTCCAGGCTGGTTGTAGTATTTCAAGAGTATTTATTGAAGTAGCTACATGTCCAGTAGTTCAGTCCAGGACTAGCCCCACCAGGAGCAGCCAGCATGCTGCTCAGGCCTTCTCCAACTGTAGTCTCTGACCCCCAACATTCCATATGACATAATTCTAGGAGGAACTCACAGGCAGAGCATGAACACATAGAAACCAGGATATAACAAATATATATACTATACATTTTTGAAACAGTTCTGTTACACAGAAATGAAACATGAAATCCAAATTTTACCAGTCAAACATGCTTGGTTTCTGTTTAGTGTAGTGAATATACATTTTATTGACATTAGATGGCGCTACATTCCTTGATAGACTACTTTTACTGTCTTCCCAAAACAACTCCTGAACCAAACCACATTTGGAAAAGGCGATAACACTGTTTGGAAGGTCCACTTTATTTGAAGTGCTTTTCAGTGTTAGAAAATATTTGCTTGTTCCTGCTTCTTGATGTAATTTTTGATTCACTACCTGACTATGAAGAAAGGAGCATGAACATCGCTACCAGATTTGAGCAGGTTTCTCACTCTGCTTCCTTTAAACGTTGCTCTTCCAGGAGTAGTCTCTTTTACGATGAGAGCTGCCGACTTTGGAACTTGGGAGCCAGATTAGAGTCTCGGCGTCAGCACAACATTCTGTGATTCTAGAAAGCAGTGTGACCTTGAGTAATGTGACTGGTGCTCATGTGAATCACTCTAATATCTTCGGGTCGAGTTCCCGCTATACAAATTGCACGCAAAAAATAGAGGTATAGACTGTTTTCTGCTTTTACCCTCTAGATGTGGTACAGGTTATTCTGTTGGGAACCCTTCTGTTCCACTCTCTGGTGGGGGCTCCTACTGGTTCTACTGGAGTTGCAATTTCTTCAGAATCAGAAAACAACTGAAGATTCTAATATGAGATACTGTGGAGGTTGCTTTAAACGGGTTGCTTGTTCTTCGGGTGCCTGCCATGGTGGTGCTGAAATATATTGAGGTCGACGTGCTTACATAGGTCACGAAACATATTCTGGAAAACCTAGGTCTGCTGGACATTTTTAGACAGTTCAATCTTCGATGATAACAGAAACTTCAGCACCGGTGACGGAGGACGTACTTCGCTGGTACCAACCGGTGTCCTCTCCTGAGTTACCACATTTGCCCAGTATTAAGAGCCAGAGTGGGGTGATCGTGAGAAGCTTGTAGTCCCTAATGCTTGGAAGAATTGGCGTCCACATCAAGGGTTTGAGACAAATTTTCCAGAGACTCTGAAGGTTGATTCGGTAGTTCCCAGGATGCCCCTCCTGACCCAATTGATTAAATGGTGGGATGAGCTTTAAAGGGAGTTCTTAGGAGGTTGCTTTGTGATCTCATACTTAAGTGGCAATATTGCCCAATCACATCTGAAAGCTTTCCAGTACTTAATTAATACTTTGAAAACTGAAGAAGATTGTGGTCTATTTTAGAAGTCATGGAAAGACACAGCATCATGATTCTTCAGATATTGCTGTGGATGGTCGTAAAGCATCTTCTTTTGTTCATAGATCTGCAGTGGCTGGACAGTGGCAATATTGGTTTTTGATCCTGGAAGGGGGGCGGGGGGGGGGAGGGGGGAGGGCGCAGCTCAGAGAAATCTGTTACTTAAATTGCCTTTTCTAGGGCAGAAAGTATTTGCCCAAAAGTTGGGCCAGTTGGAGAAGCTAATGGCTGAAGATGCTAAATTGCTGTGCTGTTTTGACCAAAGCCCCCAACAGCTGCATGAAGGTGTCTATGTGTCTAATCAGCCATTAGCTTTTCACCTAGAGGGCATTTTTTATCAGGTTCGGCAGGGAGCAGCAAAAGTTCGTGCCAATTATTAAGAAGGTGTTCTTTCGCTATTCAAGGACATGAACACTTCTGACTGTAGGTCCTTCAGCCCCTGGAAGTGCCTCAAGCTCTCAGTCCAGTTGGAGGCTGATTGGTACACTTCAAAGAGATTTGGAGAGAACATGTTTCAGATGGTTGGGCATTTGGAGTGAACTGGACTTCTACAGCATTCCTCCACCATACACAGTAATGTCTAACTCTCTACCCTTCAGATTTGCTCAAGCTTGCAGCACTCTCCTAGTGAAGGCAAATATGTTTCTCACCTCAGAAATCAGGTAAGGGAGTGTATTTGATTTTGTTTCTGGTACCCAAAGCAGGGGTGGAATCTTTTGGCTGATCATGAACTAGAAGAAGTACAGTCTGTTCATTCAGGACATTTTCTACCATATGATTTCGCTTCAGAACATCATTCGTATTTACACTCCTGGGGACCGTCTCACATCAATAGATCAGGTGGATGCTTGTTTTAATATTCCAGTTGCCCCTTGTAATTTTCAGTTTTTTGATGTGCAACTGTCTTGAATTACTAACAGTTCTGAGTCCTGCCCTTTGGGTTGAAATTGTTCCGATGGTGTCAACAAAGATGCTGGCTCCACTGGTGTTTGTTTTCTCTCTTGGTCTATTCAAGTCCATCCTTAATTGAACGACTGGTTGATCCACTCTTCAAATGTCAAATAGGCAGACAGCCTTGGTGTATGCAGTGCTGAGAGAGCTTGAGGGGAACATCAATCTAAAAAAGTCTCATTTGAAATCCTGCCATCAAAAGGAGTTTATCAGAGCTCTTTTTGATATCTGTACAGGGTGTGTTGTTCTCCATACTGCAATAGCTGCTGTTGGGATGGAATGTAGGGTATACTAGGGTTCTCTGTTCCCTGCATGGAACTTGGGGTGGGTTCTTTCTGTTGAGAGTTGCTGTCAGCACTTTAAGCTGACATGTTAATAAACTACCTGCTCTTATCACCGCCTGTTGAGTTTCTTTTCAGTGCTGACGATAATGGGATTTGGAGAAATTGTGTTCCTTAAGCATAATCAAACCCATTGAAGGGTCAGAATGCCTGGACCCCATAGTGCTATGGCGTAAAGCTAATAAGTCTTTAAGACTTTGTGTGGATATGAGAGATTTGAATTCTAACATTTGGGTGGATTGCCAACCTTTACCCAACATTAATGAAATGCTGGCAACTTTGGGTGGTGCTAGATTCTTCACTTCTCTAGATGTATCCCCAGCTTATCATCAGATTGAGTTAAGCAGGGAATTTGTTTTGAGGACAGATGACAAACCATTAGTGAATCTTTACACCACAAAAGGCATTTTTGCCAAATGGCAATATAGATTGCAAGAATCTATTACAAATTGGAATATGTGCCAGTGGATAAAATTTATGTAGCTGATTGCCTGTCTAGATTGCCATTGGAGGGGAGTGAAGATACACAGGAAGTGATGAATGATCTTGAGATGGTATGTGTTGTGAGTTCAGTTAATGACAACACCATGAAGGCAGCTCTGTCTGAGCAGGAGTGGTTGGAAGCAGTGTTTAACGACAAGGAGCTACAAGAAGTGACAAATTCTGTGGTTCAATGGTTGGCCTATTATGAAAGATACTCCTAAAGCATTAATTCCCTACTGGAGAGTGGAGGAGGAATTGTCCATTGTTGGGGGCATTATGTACAGGAGTGGACAGTTGATTGTCCTGAGGTCACAACGCAAAAGTGTCTTTGATTTGGCCCATGAAGAGCATCTTGGTATACATGCCATGAAGCGGAGAGTTAGGGCGAATTTGTGGTGTCCAGAGATAGACAAAGCTATTGAACAATATGTTTGTGATTGTTGCATGTGTGTCCTCAGTGATAAATTGCAGGTGACATGTCCCCCTCCTGTCAACCCTATCGTAGTTAAAAATACACCGTGGTGTAATGTGGCATTTGATGTATCTGGGCCTTTTGGGGTTACAGGTAGTACCTAAAGATTCAACAGGAGTATGCAGTTCCTTGGGAAGACAGTGGTGAGAGTGTGTATAGGAACAGTTTGTTAGAGGGGAGATATGCTTCAATAGAAGCAAGGGCCCTCACACACCTGGATGGGTGTCATGCGAGATGTGAAAGCAAAAAAGTGTATTAAAATAGACTAAGCGATCCTCAGAGACAAACGTTTTTAATGATTGAGTTCACTTGTCTAGTTAAAATGGTGATTGCTATCAAAGGATATAATGGTCCTAGATAGCTTTGTGGGTTTTAATCTATCTAGGACCATTATATCCTTCTACAGCAATCACCTTTTTGCTTTCACATCTATTTTACCAATCTACACTACCATTCCACACACCCTCACTCCATCAAATGACAGTTTTATAAAAAGATCTCCGGCAAAGTGCCCCCTTGCGGGTGCCCGTCGGGCAAGGCAGCACCAGCCCGACAATGAGCTAGCCCAATGATGAAGCATGACACCCATCCAGGTGTGTGAGAGCCCTTACTCCTACTGGAGCGTATCTCCTCTCTAACAAACTGTTCCTATACACACCCTCCCCACTGTCTTCACAAGTAACTGCATACTCTTGTTGAATCTTTAGATATTGTAAGGAGCTTGTATGCTAGACCTAAATGCTCCTGGTCTCCCCTCTTTGATATAGTTACAGGTAGTACATCCAAATACACTTTGGTCTTGGTAGACTAAATAACTAAATGGCCTAAAGTGAAACTTGTGGACAACATCAATTCTGGTGCAGTCATTAAATTCTTTAGGGAAGTGTTTTTGAGAGAGGGATTCCCTGAGGGACTAGTGACTGATAACAGTACCCAACTTGTATCCAAAGAACTGAAAGATTTTCTAGAAAAATCAGGCATAAAGCACATTTTAACTTCCTTGTACCATCCCTGCAGTAATGGTTTGGTAGAGAGGATGAACCATGTCATCAAGGACCAGTTACAGCTTGCACACATCAATGGGTTGCATTGGAAAGAAGCGATTGATGATATGTTATGGACAATAATAACTACCCCTCACATAAGTACAGGGATATCCCCTTTTACGTTGCTGAGAGGCAGAGTTGCAGGGTCCAAACTAAACAAAGAGTGGATGTCTAGGAAAACTGTGGATGAAGTAAAAATGGCAGGAGTGGTGGATGTAAGGACTGCAGTACAGAAAAAATATAGTACTGAAAATGATCAACACAGGACTTTAGCAAATCAGGTTGGAGACTGGGTAAAGGTCAAGAGACCTGGTTTTGTCCGCAAGGGTTTGTCATGTTTTTCTGCACTTAACCGAGTGAAGGAAATGAAGGATCATGTAGGGGTGTTAGAAAATGGTAAAACGTGGAACAAGTACTTTGTTTCAGCGGTGCCCAAATTCAAAACTGAGTATATTGGTAGGAAAATAGGAGTACAAACAGACAATACATTTGACGACCAATGTTCCAAAACAAGGGTTTCTGGTACAACAAGGTCAAGTCCTGTGAAGTTTAAAGATTGCCAAATGTATGAACTGAATATTAAGTTAATGCTGTATATGTTTATGTCATGCATTTTGCAATTTTGTTAGTTTGTGCTAAGTTCTGAGTAGTTAACGTTATATGTTTCTACAGTTCATTTTGCGTACTTTTTAATGCATGTTCATTTCTAGTACTTTCCCTCATTATATGGTTATTCTTATTTTTTTCATTTTTGTGAAGGAATGAGGGTGTGTTGGGATGGAATGAAGGGATACTAGGGTTCTTAGATCCCTGTGTGGAACTTGGGTTGGGTTCTTTTTGTTGAGAGTTGCTTCAAAAACAAGAACTGGCTTAAATGTCTCATCCTGTTTGCCTATGGCAGAGGTCTCAGTGGGATATGTCTGCCTGAGTGTTTGTGAATCCTTTGTGAGAGACGCCATCTGAAGTCACTAGTGAATTATGCACAATTCCACTGGGATCTGGCTTCAGGAGATTAAGAAGTCCACTGAATTTCTGGTCACAGAATTTGTGAAGAGTGCTCTTGAATGGTTTTGTGAACAGTCACCTCTCCAAGGGTATCAATCTTCACCTTCCTTCACTAATAATACCAACATTTATAAATAATACCGACATTTATAAAGCGCGAACAGCTACCTCAAACAGAGGTGTCCTGGCGCTCTAGCAATAGGCGGCAGGCAAAGAAGGCCCGAGCATAGAGAGCCCTGAGCACACTAACCTAAGCTAAAGATTATTAGTGTTGACCGGCACCAATAGCCGGGGTGCCACTCACTCTGGGTCTAAGCTATATAAATGCAATTACAATTACTAAAAGTCAGCTCAGGGTCAGTAGTCAGCCAGAGAGATTGGAATTTCTTCCAATTGCAGGGGGTTACAAGCATTTTGGTTGAAGCTGTACTTGTTTTCTGCCCTGATTATGAGGATGGCTCTGTTGGTCAGGACAGATATCAGGTAACAAAGTCCTAAATAAAAAGACAAGGAGGGAGTAAGACACAGTGCTTGGTGCCGCTGGCACATTACATGATATCTTGGGGGGAGATTCACCTTCACTACATTCAAACAACTTATCTCCCACATGTGGAGAATATTCAGGATGACGCCTTGAGCAGAGTGTTCCTGTCATCAATGAATTTATCTCTCACTACAGAATTCTTCAGAGAGATTGTGGATCACTTGGGGGAGCCTGGATGGACATGTTTGCTTCACATCAGGACACTCTGGTGACTCTGTTCTGTTCAAGGGAAGAGATCAAGGGACTTGGGAAGTGGAAGGTCTGTCATTCCCCTGGCCATTGTGGTTGTTATTTGCATTTCCCCTGTTTTCTCTGATTCTCAGGGTATTGAACAAAATCAGGAGTGAGGGGTCATCTTCTTGAGCCACTTTTGTAGGTTCAATAAGGACATGCTCAGTGGGTACAGAAGACAAGTTTGGACTCTTGGAAATGGAGGATTCATCAGATGTTACACGTTTCCCAACTTTGCTGGTTGAAGGGGGCGGCATTGAAAAGGTACTACATGATGCACCCACCATGCCATCATTTTTGATTGATTCTTAATATCCACTATCAGGCACTGAGTCTTAGTTTGTCAGAATACAGGAACTTCAGATACGTAACTATACTCTAGGGTACGATATTTATAGGGTGCAATAAATAGCCAATGTTATGAGCATCTGAGGAATAACTTGCGGATTGTAGTATTGCCACACCAAATCAGCATGGGATGGTAAATACCATACACTTTTCCCTTGTAAAATTGCGGCAGGTTGGACCTGCGAAATGTAATCAATAGGCAGATATTTAATAAACCTGGTAATTACCAGGTGCAGTAAATACAATCTAACTTGTAAGTCTGACCTGTGTGCAAACAGGAGTTGAAGCAGGGGTCGGAAAACACTGATCCACTCATAATCATGGCCTAAGTGTTGGCAGCATTGTTTTCATGATGGGAAGCAAGGTTTCTGGTATATGTAAAATTGGGTTTCATCATTATCTGGTTACTGGAAAGTGTCCTTCTCTTTGGTTGTTAAGGTTGGTAAGAACCATTCCAAGAGTGATGGGTAAGATATGAGGCAGAGAGACTTGTGTTTCACGGTTTAAAGACTCCCAGTTGGTTGCTATCACAATTGCATCTAGAGCCTTGCACAATGTATTAATGAAAAGTATAACGGAGTATGCCAGTCTACAGTTGAGGAATTTATTGCAGCTGTGGTAGCTTGTCATTGTCCATCCAGAAGAAAGAGACAGGATAAATATTCAAAGTTTTGAAGCCAGTACATTAGTTCGTGAGTGTCGCAGAAACAAAGACAAAGTGATGTATTTGTTCCCCTCCCTGCTTGCTTAAAAACCTGAACAGGAGAGTTGCAGGTACTGGATATTTCTATTGGTTGTGTATTGATGATGCCTTCACAGGAGCCAGTGAGCTTCCTAGCTGACTCCTGATTGCTAACAACAGGCATTCTCTAGTAGGGGCTAAAAGGATCAAAAGGCCTATCTCCTGAATGAGTGTGAAGAGGGGGGACCTGTTTGGATTGCATCACATCAATTGGCATTGTGAGATCAGATCCATCAGAAATGTCTGGGTCAATAATAGGGCTGCCAGAGGATTTCATCTCATCTCAATGTAAGGTTTGTCTGAAAGTCATTATTAGAACACACCCTAGCCTCCCAAGACAGACAGGAGTGGCTAGAGAGGTCCTGACATTTCAGTGTATAATATTCTGTTATTGGTTTTTGGTGAACAATGCTAGTTAAGGAATCAAAAGCAGGCACATCAGTTGGCTCAACACATCAGGTCTGACCCATCTTTCCTTCCAATAGGTCTTGTAGCTTATGCCAGTGTGTTTCTCATTTCCCCACCAATAGGCTCCAAGTTACCTTGGTGGACATGCATTCGAGTGCAGAGGTTTTAAGTAGGTTGAAAGTAGAGGATTAGAATAGTCTGCTCTCTTGTCCTATGACTTTCTAGTCTGGCTGCATGGTAGCATCACTTAGCACACTTTGTGACACCATTGTGTTACTGTTGCGTGGCACTAGCATCGGCTAGAAATTTGAGGAGGGCAGTGGTTAATCAGTGAGAAGTGGGCGAAGATTATTTTCCCCTGCCACCGCCTGCATGAAACTGCTGGCTCCTGAGCACTGCTGAAGGAATAACTAGGAACAGTAGGACAACAAGCTACATTTGCAGGCAGAAAGGGTCGCACCGGAGATAAAGTACATCACAAGCAACGTCCAATAAATTACCCTTGTAGTTCTTGCCTTCTAATAGTCAATGTTTTACTGTAAACAAGTTAATGGCTGACACAAAGCGAAACTTGTTCCTGCCCAATATTTGTTACATTAAGAAAAGGCTCCAGTAGTTACAAAGTAGTGTGGAGGGCAAGACCTCAGAACTCGACAGTCAAACAACAGGCACAGTAATGCATTGTCCAGTCCAGTGCTTATATCAGTAGAAAGAAAGTACTTTAATAACACAGCAAAATGTGATACTACACCATTGAATTAGGGGTTGTGAACCAATTATGATTCCAAGGTAAACATTTACACACTATATGTTGCCCTCTCCCTGTTCTAGATGCTTCTCTAGTGTCTATGGTACTTCTAAACCAAGCATAGGCAGAGGCATAGATTAGGCACAGGTGCAGTTCACTAGGACTCTTCTCATGTGGACAATTTTGTAGTTCAGTTAAACAGTTAGTACCTGTCAGGAGGAGAATGTAGGAAAGCCCCGGAACCAAGCTCCAGAGGGAGCAGTGTTCGAGACAGGGACCTTTGTGATTTGGAGGGGACCCATAGGAGATCACCATCAACAAGAGAGCACACGTAAAAACAAAATAGCTATGTTTATTTTTCTCCAGGATACCTGTTCTAGAGTGGGGAAAGGCATTCACTTACCTGGGGAAGGGAGAACAGAATGGTTTCAGGAATAGGGACTAATCTCTACATCAGGAAACATTCAGAACACTGAGTAAGTTGTTAGCGCAGGAAGTTTTTGACCTTAACCTCAACACTCCCGCTAGGCCCATGGAGTAGGATTTTTACTCAAGTTCAATACTTCACTTCAGAGGTGATGGTCCTCTGATGGACATTTCTCTGTCATAGTGAGGGGTGAAGAAACAGGATGTCCAACTATCAGCTACTCAATGAGGACCATTAATTGGTCCTCAGGTTCAAGTAAATCACTCTTAAGACCTTGCTATAGAAATAAAGAATGGCAATTGGAAGACCAAACCTACAGGAGAAGTTTAGTCTAACAAGAATCATGCAAACTAAGAGCTCTGCCGTGGGTACACAGAACCAGAGCAAAAGAACCTTATGTTCTGAAAATAATCTATGACTATCTGTGTTATACATTTAGAGTTTAGCACAGTTTCTGTAAAATAACAGTAGACTGGCTCAGACAACTTGGTTATTGTATTAAAGATCCATAATCAATGCATAAAAGTAGCATTTTAAGAAGTTCAGTCATAAATCTAACAGTTTCAATCACACATCTAGTTAAATAATCTAACCCTAAATAACAGAATCTATAAGAGGAGGGTTTAAATTCAACAATATCTCTATCACCAACAAAGCAAGAAGTTGATTCTCAAGAGTTCTCTAAGCTAGGGGCAAAGTCATGGGTAAGGGGCAAAGAGAATGGAGCATCAATCAGGAAAGTTCAAGTCTGGTATCTCACCAAACTGCTCCAAATCGTCCAACTGGCAAGTTCATCAGCAAGGGCAAAAATCAAAGGGGCATAATAGAAGTCATTTGGCAGCCAGGTTGGAGGCAAGGAAAAATGTCAAAGGGCAGCCTGAGCTTAGATGTAAGCTCTCCTCAAAGGGCGCAAAAAAGCAAAAAGAGATACTCCTTCTCCTGTGCATCATGGTTAAATGGTTCATAATTGTCATCATGACATCACTGGTCTGTCCACAATGATCTGATCATCATGTGATCGTCCTTTCCAGGTACAAATTGTTACTCCAACATAATTTCCCACATAAGTCATGAAAAACGAACTGCCTTCCATCCTCACAGGTTAATAGACAAAAGGCTTGCCAGCTTGTTATGCTTTATGGATATGGGGACAAAGTTAGCTTTTCACCACTCACACACAAGGGGAAAAGAGCTGTCTTTGTTATCATAAAGAATGTCGCTTGAACCAAGATCAAATAAAGCTACATTTGAGAACATATCAAGTCCATTGCACAAGGCTATGATATGAAATAATGCAGCCTAAAGAGAAAAACATCTTAACGTGTTTAAACTCAACATTTCATCCTTTAGTAGTGCAAACTCCTAATAAGGTTTTCAAATAATGAAATAAATCACAAGTTTTTTAAGCTTTTTGCAATCTTGTCAGTAAATGTTCCATAGAAATGTTCAGCTTTAAGTATGGCCTACTGCCACTATTTCAGAAAAGTAGCAACATGTAAATTAATTCTAAAAGTAATTAAAATAAAATCATTTTCGAACACAAATGATCTTTATACTGCTAAGCATGTATACTGGAAATTTCAGACAACTACTGTAATTCATTTAGGATTTGCACCAAAGTCGAGTTTGTTAGGACACTGCAATGAAGACAATAGCAATGCTAAGTTATCATCAACTTTCATAACATTTCTTGTTAATAATATAAGGTAATTGGTTACTTAAACATCTTAAATTCACAAATTGATTAATCCTACTGTTTATACCTAGTCCAGAATGCTTTTACGGTGCTGGCTTATCACTTTTACTAAGTTTCTGTGCCATTTTTCTAAACTTGTGCAAGGTGTACATTTATTCTTATTGTTGAAATTGTGTGTGTGTGTGTGTGTGTGTGTGTCGTGTAAAGGCAAGATCATCTTTTATGCTTCCTCAAAGCCATGGACTGTTGGTGAGAAGAAAGGGGCAAGGCCTGGAGCTTTGTTGGTAGAGAAGGAATACTGAATGCAGAGCCACTGACATCACAACGGTAAGTTAGTTATGTGCAGGACACATTATCATGCTGTCAAGACGCCAGCGGACATAATCTATCCCAATGATAACAAGTCCTGTGCACACGCAGATAGGTTTTAACAACACATAAAATATTCGTTGTTTAACAAAAGACAACAGTGGATTCTTTTCTTCAAATGTTGGTTTAATGTATGTTGCTTCACAGGCCAGCCAACACGTGTTCATACGGTGCCGGAGAGAGGAGCCACGGGGCGCACTCGCCTGAGGCTGGTTTGCGGTGAACAGAGCCGCGTTTCCCCTTTGGCAATACTGGGATATAAATATAGACACTCTGGACTTATACTTGTCTTGGCATATACAGCCTATTTTATCTGTGAAAACGTTGTTCTGGCCTGAACTTACCAGTTACAACAGATCCGTGTCTAGGACGTGCAAGTTTTAAAAGTGGCCTTTTAGGACCCGCTGGGTCGGAATTATCACCAGCTGTAAGGTCTGATAGGTGACTACCATAGACATAAGCCCTGAAGAAGTCTAGGGTTATACACCCAGTGACGAAACACGTGTTGGCTGGCCTGTGAAGCAACATACATTAAACCAACATTTGAAGAAAAGAATCCACTGTTGTCTTTTGTTAAACAACGAATATTTTATGTGTTGTTAAAACCTATCTGCGTGTGCACAGGACTTGTTATCATTTGTGTAAAACGGACTTCTGTCCATCATTGAGGGCTTAGGGGTTTTCCCTCAACCTGTTGCACCGTTTTGAATATTATTATCTGCGATACTCACGTTATTGGGCTAGCGCCAACATATACCCTGTGCTTAATAATACCCCCGCTCTGTCTCTGCAATAATCTATCCCAGTGCGGCCCTCGCTCTGCGTTCAGGAAATTGGGCATTCATTCACACAAATCAGACACAAAGTATCTATCACTTTATTGTGCTTGCTTATAATTATAAAAGGCAAGCTACGATTCATCAATCTGTGTAAAAATATGGTGGATATGTTATATGATAACATCCGCTCGTTCAAAGAGAATAACAGGTGATAGAAAATTTGTACAGAAAGATTGCTGCGTCCATTATGGTGAGATGTGGAAACAGATGATGATTGAGAAACTTATTGACTGATTTTTGTCCCCTTTATAAATATGCCAGTATGAAAGCTAATAGAATTCCATAGACAGATGGCATTAGTCCCGATGAGACCCGTTAAATAAATAGACTTTGGGTCAAAACGTTGATGACGCACACTTGGTTGCAATTTGATTTGCTCTATAAGAAAACCTTACACATTTTTAAGGATTTCCCATGAAAAAAGTATATGAAAACCTTGGGTGTATCAGTGATTTTATGTTCAATTGTATATATGCACACCACTTGAGCACCACACCGTCTGCACAATGATCATAGTATGTGTAACACTGTAATTCACTTAAAATATAAATAATTTTGGTTCAGTGAAAAGAAGTTTCTTGGTAATATGATGTTATACATTTGTTGTTCCTTTGATAATTTACAACAGGATTATTCCAGTACTAGCTGTGAGAAGTTGGCCTGGTATATGGTGTCCACTAATTATAGTGGGCACCTTGCACCGGTCCAAACAACCCCTTATTGGAGATAGGTTAAAGACAACCTTTATTGAAAGCTATCCTAGTGGTAGCTATGGAGAGCAGCCTTCAGGCTAAGTCTTGAAGGAATGTAAAGCAGCTTGTTTTACCAGTCTATAATCTCTTGAGTGACCAAATGAAAGAGGACCACACCAGGTATATATTCAAAATATATGTATTTATTGCTAAACACACCCCTCTAGTCTCTTTATGAGGCTAGAGTTCGAAGTACATAAGTTATAAGTTAGTTATCAACAGTAATAGCACAAATACACGTTTGAGCCCTAGGGGCGTACCAAACCATATACCAATAAAGTGGTATAAGAACCACGACTGAGCTAGACACAAGGCCTAGAGCCTGTAGAAGTGCTTGGCCCTCAAGGAACCACCCAAGGTAGTGACACAGGGGACCCACGGGGGACGCGTGCAGTGTGAGAACACAGCTGCGAGCCGCCGTTGACTTCTATGGGGAATGTCGCGGTTTGAGTTTCAAAGAAAAGGGACACTTAGAGGAGGACTTGGAGCAAACCCCTTTAGAACTAGGTTGTTCTAGAGTCTATACCCACGGGAGCACCGGAGTACTCGAGTTACCTCACCCAGGAAAGCCGGGTGCATAGGTGTCTTTCGGGGTCGGGTTTCGTCGTCGTTTTCAATGGCGATCTGCTGCAAAGTGCTGCTGGCGGCCAAGTCGAAAGTGTTCGGGTGGATCCAAAGGTGGATCGAAGATCTGAAGAACCTGAAAGCAGAGGGGACAGAGTCTGGGTCACTAGCCAGTGACCAGGAACGCGATGAGCGGATGCCCACCGATGTCGGGTGCTTCAGGTAGGTTGACAGTCGTCTTGACTCTTCAGCCACGAGGTCCAGGAGGCGTCGACGATGACCAGGAGCTGGATTCGAGCTGCCCACGAAGTCTGTCGATTACAGGGGTGTCGGCGACCGGATTGGACCCAACAAGCCTTGGCAACGGCAAGTCTTGTGGAAATAGAAGAAGGACGGTGGTGCAGACCAGCAAGGTCTGAGGGACTCACCCAGCGAGGGTAAGTCGGGGCACGCCTGGAGCAACCAGGGAAGCCCAAGCAGAAGAAGAGTTGCCTTCGGCAGGGCCCACTAGCCAACGGACTAGCGACCGCGAAGGAGCCTCGAGTGGACGCACTTGGAGCTGGCTCACGGGACACTCGTGGAGTGGAGGCCAGTGATCTTCGGTGCAGTTGGTGCTGGAGGCGGGGGCTACTCGGAGCCCAAAGCACAACTTCGTGGAAGACCAGGAAGAGGATGCACTTGCAAAAGTACTCAGTGTCCAGGGGTCATGGTTCCACGTTACCCACGACAGATACGGGCCTCAGCTTTGCTGGGGACTCAGGACAGCCTCGGGGAAGTCTGGAAATCCACCTCTGGTGATGCAAAGACTTCGGCGTCCGGCGGGAGCTTCAGCGATGCAGACCGGACAATTGCTTCGTTGGTGCCTGCCAAGCAGGGGAGTCACTCCTTGACCCCAAGGGAGATTCTTCAGTCCTCTAATCTTAAAGTAGAGCGTCGAAGGTCCAGGATTCAGTGTCAGAGTTTCGTCCAGGGTAATCTAAAGTCCTAAGGACTGGGGTCCCATACTTATACCAAGTTAGGGGGTTGGACATACTCTGGGGACCCACCTATGGGAGGGTCAGGGAAGAGGGGTGGTTACACCCATTCCCTTTGTCCAGTTTCGCACCAGAGCAGGGGCTGGAAGCCCCTGAACCAGTTTGAACTGGGGTATGCACAGGGACACCAAATGTGCCCCCAGTGCAGGACTTCAAAGCACCAGAGAGTGCTCCCGCCCAGCCCCAATACACATTATCCTGTCTGGGGAGGTGGTTACACCTCCCTGGGACAGGAAACCTATTGTCCAGGCCTCCCCTGCCGGAGTTTCAGTCAGCAGCAGGAGGCCAGACCCGTGTCTGTGGCAGCGGCATCCATTTTCTGATGCCAGGGCTTGGAAAGAAGTTACCGGGTAGGCCGGTGTGTACATGTCTCTCCCTCTAGAAGGGTGGAATGCTACCCCCGCTAAGACACCAAACACGACATGTTTCCGTGCAGCCATCCCAAACTTAGCATTTAACGCGAGGTTATAATGCGCTTAAGAGTATATGGTCAGGCTGCACTATAAACAGCATCAGAGAAGGGTCTCCGAACGCTGCAGAGGGGCTCTGCTCATGCAGGGGCACCCTCTCACATAGGAACCAAGCACTCTGCCTTCAGGATTGATAAGGCCTGCCATAGGAGTGACTTATAGGTTTATATGTGTGTATGTATGTAGTGATATAGGTAACCTATATCACATTAAGGGGTGCATGCACCACCTTACCCAGGCTGCAGTAGCAGACCTGTGGTGTCCTTTTGGCTGGCCTTCCAGGGGTGGCATAATACATGCTTCAGCCCCTGGCAGGCCTCTGAGGTACCTATGCCCTGGGTACATAGTATACCATATACTAGGGACTTACAAGGGCACTCCAGATTCCAATCAGAGATGTGCCTAAGGCACATGGAAACCATTTTAGAGAGGAAGCAGCTAGGCTGGGGTTCTGATTAGCAGGGCCCCAGCCAGACTAAAGTCGAAAAACAGTGAAGCATCAGCAAAAAGTGGGGGTACCCATGTGAAGAAGATCCTACTCTCCTACACAACCCCCCCCAAATGTAGGGACATTAAACTAACCTTGTCCAGTTGAGTCTTCATGTTCTAAGTGGAAGTACCTAGAGAGTCCATCTGCATTGGCATGGTTACTCCCAGGTCTTTGTTCCACTGTGAAGTCCATCCCCTGTAGGGAAATGGACCACCTAAGCAGTTTGGGGTTTTCACCCTTCATTTGTTTTAGCCATAAGAGGGGCTTATGGTCTGTTTGAACAAGGAAGTGAGTACCAAACAAGTATGGCCTCAACTTCTTCAGAGCCCAGACCACAGCAAAGGCCTCCCTCTCAATGGCTGACCAACGTTTCTCTCTAGGGGTCAGCCTCCTGCTAATAAAAGCTACTGGCTGATCCTGACCTTCATCATTCAATTGTGACAGTACAGCCCCTACCCCCAATTCAGATGCATCTGTTTGGACAATGAACTTCTTGGAGTAATCAGGACTCTGTAGAATGGGAGCAGTGCACATGGCCTGCTTTAGGTCATCAAATGCCTTTTGACAGCTAACTGTCCACTGAACCTTTTTGGGCATTTTCTTGGAAGTTAAGTCATTCAGGGGTGTCACTAATGATCCATACCCCTTGACAAATCTCCTATAGTACTCAGTCAGGCCTAAAAAGGCTCTCACCTGAGTCTGGGTAGTTGGAGCAGTCCAGTCCATGATGGTCTGGATCTTGCTCTGCAAGGGTTGAACATGGCCTCCACCCACAAGGTGGCCCAGGTACACAACCTGACTCTGCCATATCTGGCACTTTGTGGCCTTGATAGTCAGGCCTGCTTTCTGCAGGGCCTGCAAAACATTTCTGAGGTGGACCAGGTGATCCTCCCAGGTGGAGCTAAAGACAGCAATATCATCTAGATATGCTGCACTATAGGCTTCCAGACCTGTAAGGACTGTATTCACCAACCTCTGAAAAGTGGCAGGTGCATTCTTCAGACCAAAGGGCATTACCACAAATTGATAATGCCCACTAGGGGTTGAGAATGCTGTCTTTGGCTTTGCATCATCAGCTAGTCTGATCTGCCAGTAGCCAGCTGTCAGGTCAAATGTGCTTATATACTTGGCTGAGGCCAAAGTGTCTATTAGCTCATCTGCCCTAGGTATTGGATGGGCATCAGTCCTAGTGACTGCATTGAGACCCCTGTAGTCCACACAAAACCTCATCTCTCTTTTCCCACCACTGGTGTGAGGTTTTGGCACAAGGACCACTGGACTAGCCCAAGGGCTATCTGAGGGTTCAATAACTCCCAAATCCAACATTTTCTGGACTTCTGTCCTGATACAGTCCCTGACATGGTCAGGTTGCCTATAAATCTTATTTTTAATAGGCAGACTGTCCCCAGTGTCCACTTCATGAGTGCACCAGGTGGTCTGACTTAGAGTCAGAGAGAACATATGTCTGTACTGATTGAGCACTTGTCTACACTCAGTTTGCTGCTGAGCAGTGAGGCTGCCTGCCAAGGCTACACCATCCACTGACCCATCATCAGGGTTCTGTGAGAGCAGGTCAGGGAGTGGGTCACTCTCTTCCTCCTGTCCCTCATCAGTAGCCATGAGCAAGCCCATGTCTGCCCTGTCCACATATGGTTTCAGTCTGTTGACATGGAGAACCCTGTGGGGACTCCTGGGTGTTCCTAGGTCTACTAAATAGGTAACCTCACCCTTCTGTTCAACAATGGTATGGGGTCCACTCCATTTGTCTTGGAGAGCTGCTGGGGCCACTGGCTCCAACACTCACACCTTCTGTCCTGGCTGGTAAACAGTCAGTACAGCCTTTGGTCATGCCAGGCTTTTTGCAGTTCCTGGCTAGCCTCAAGGTTTTTAGTTGCCTTTTTCATGTATTCAGCCATCCTGGAGCGGAGACCAAGTACATAGTCCACTATGTCATGCTTTGGGGGCTTGAGAGGTAACTCCCATCCTTCCTTTACCAAGCACAATGGACCCCTGACAGGGTGACCAAACAAAAGTTCAAAAGGGCTGTAGCCAACCCCTTTTGAGGCACCTCCCTGTATGCAAATAAAAGGCAGGGCAAGAGTATGTCCCATCTTCGCCTAAGCTTCTCTGGGAGCCCTTTAATCATGCCCTTTAAGGTTTTGTTGAATCTCTCAACTAAACCATTGCATTGTGGGTGATAGGGTGTGGTGAACTTGTAAGTCACTCCACACTCCTTCCATATTGCTTTCAAGTATCCAGAAATAAAGTTTGCACCCCTGTCTGATACAACCTCCTTAGGGAAGCCCACTCTTGAGAAAATTCCCAGGAGGGCTCTTGCCACCACAGGTGCTGTAGTGGTCCTAAGGGGAATAGCCTCTGGGTACCTGGTGGCATGATCCACTACCACCAGGATAAACCTGTGCCCAGATGCTGTTTGGGGATCCATGGGACCAACAATGTCAATCCCTACCCTTTCAAAGGGAACCCCCACCACAGGTAGTGGTATCAGGGGGCCTTTGTAGTGCCACCTGCCTTGCCACTGACCTGGCAGGTTACACAGGAGCGACAAAACTCCTTGGTGTCTTCAGACATGTGGGGCCAGTGAAAGTGAGGGACAATTCTGTCCCAAGTCTTGTTCTGGCCCAGGTGACCTGCTAAAGGAATGTCATGGGCTAGGGTCAATAGGAAGCCCCATAACTTCAGAGGTATAACCAACCTCCTGGTGGCACCAGGCTTGGGGTCTCTACTCTCTGAGTACAAGAGTCCATCATCCCAATACACTGTATGGGGACCACTAGCTTTCCCAGCAGCCTCAGCAGCAGCTTGCTGTCTGAGGGGTTCAAGAGAGGGGCAGCTCTGCTGCTCCTGGCTCAGATCTGCCCTGGAAGGGCCCCTGTCCCTAAGAACTCAACCTGATCAGGCTCAAGCTCCTCTGGGACAGTTCCTTCCTCAGGACTGAGATCATCTCCCTGAAGAGACTGATCTTCCTTCTGAGCCAAGGGGGAAGGCACTGCCTTTACCCTACTACTCCTCTTCTTGGATGGCACTTGGTCCATTGTTCCAGAATCCAAGGCCTGTTTAGTGTTAGACATTTTGGCCTGTGACCTGGTCACAGCAAACACATCTGCAGGGATGCCCAGCATTTCTGCATGGGTCCTGAGCTCCACTTCTGCCCAAGCTGAAGTTTCTAGATCATTGCCAAGCAAGCATTCAACTGGTAGGTCTGCACTTACCACAACCTTCTTAAGGCCAGTTACCCCTCCCCAGGAGAAGTTAACAACTGCCAGAGTATGGTCTGTTCTGACATTGCTAGCATTGGTCACTTGGTACATTTCACCAAGTATAATCTGCCCAGGATCCACAAGATCTTGTGTCACCATGGTGACACTTTCTCCTGTGTCCCTAAATGCCAAAGCCTCTTTTCCATTTATTAATGGCTGTTGCCTGAACTTGCCCAGATTACTGGGACTCACAGAGGAGGTCACGTCCATGCCTCCATCACAGACTAGGACAGCCTGAGTGAGTTCTCTGACTAGGTCAGAGCCCATCTCCTTACCCAGGGACAACCTTACTAAACCCTTGGCTTGTGTAGTCCCACCACCAACTGTAACTGCACTAGGGGGAGCAGGTGCCTTAGGGGCATTGGTGGGGGCTGGAGTAGAGTCTTTGGACTTGGTGCAATCACTGGTCCAGTGGGTCTTTTGCTTACAGACCTTGCACCATGGTTTCTTTTGGCCTTTCCCTTTGTTAGACTGTGAATCCCCACCTGAAGAAGATTTTTGGGGGCCTTGTGAAGACTTCTGGTCTTTACCCTTCTCCCCACCCTTATCAGAGTTCTTAGAATCTGGCTTCTTTGGGTCACCACCTTGGTTCTGTACCTTCTGCCTCACCCTGGTTCTGACCCATTTGTCTGCCTTCTTTCCCAATTCTTGGGGAGAGGTCAGATCAGAGTCCACCAGGTACTGATGCAACAGCTGATTTTGACAGTTATTAAGAATCTGCTCCCTCATGATAAGATTGTACAATCCTGTGAAGTCACATACCTTACTGCCCATCAACCAACCTTCCAGAGCCTTAGCAGAACAATCCACATAGTCTACCCAGTCTTGAGTCTGTGCTTTTTGGGTATCTCTGAACTTTAACCTGTATTGTTCAGTTGTTAGGCCAAACCCATCAATCAGAGCACTCTTCAAGACTTTGTAATTGTCAGCATCCTCTTCTCTTACAGTGAGGAGCTTGTCTCTACCTTTGTCTGCAAAGGAGAGCCACAAGATTGCTGCCCACTGCTCCTGAGGGACCCTCTGTACTTTACAGGCCCTCTCCAGTGCAGTTATCCATTTGTGGATGTCATCCCCACTCTGGTAGGGAGGGACAATCTTGCTCAGGTTTCTATGGTCATAAGACCTTTCCCTATCTCTGGGGAAATTGCTGCCACCATGGGACTCTAGTCCCATCTTTTTCTTTGCTTTTCAAGCTCTAGGGACTCCCTGTCTATAGCCAACTGCTCTCTTCTGAGCCTCAACTGAGCTTCTCCATATCTGAGCAGTCTCTCTTTCCTTTCATGAGAGGATTCCCTCCTATGAGAGGAAACAGAGGTCCCTATTGAGGTGTCAGAGTGGTTAGACTCCTGAGAAGGAGATCTAGGCCTTCTGGGCACACTCAGAATTCTTCCTGGGGGGACAAAGGGAGGTCATTCTGATCCTCCTCCTCCTCCACAGGAGGAATTGGGTTTTCCAGGTCAAGGTCATTTTCACCTTCCTGGCCAGTTTCAGAGGGGGGCCCTGGGTTTCTTCACCCCTGACCCCTTCCTCATCTTCTGCCCCACCCTGTCTGCCTACCCCTTCAGACCCTAGGGGTCTGCTGAGATCATCTGACAGTAGCACCTCCCTGAGGTGTTGGGTGCTGGCACTTTTGCCTGTCTTCAGCTTCCTAGTATTGCACAATGCTCTCAATTCCAAGAATGGGAGATTATCATACTTGGAGGGAAGAAGCCCACTGGCTTCTGGCAAGGACTCACTGGGTCCTGGCTTTGAAGACATTACTAGTGAGGTGTGGTGTATGCACTACCTACTCTAGTGTGGCCTACTAAACTCTCTTGAGTTGTAGAAAGGGTGTGCTATCCCTTAACACACAACTCTAAGTTCAGTAGAACTTACTGTATCCTAAGCTTGATTTATATGTACCTAAGGTACCCTTAGTGGTTTTCAGTTGATCAATTCAATTGAGATTATCTGGTAAAACAATAGCAAGCTGGAATCCCACACGCTGCACACCAATGTGAGAAGTTGGCCTGGTATATGCTGTCCACTAATTATAGTGGGCACCTTGCACCAGTCCAAACAACCCCTTATTGGAGATAGGTTAAAGACAACCTTTATTGAAAGCTATCCTAGTGGTAGCTATGGAGAGCAGCCTTCAGGCTAAGTCTTGAAGGAATGTAAAGCAGCTTGTTTTACCAGTCTATAATCTCTTGAGTGACCAAATGAAAGAGGACCACACCAGGTATATATTCAAAATATATGTATTTATTGCTAAACACACCCCTCTAGTCTCTTTATGAGGCTAGAGTTCGAAGTACATAAGTTATAAGTTAGTTATCAACAGTAATAGCACAAATACACGTTTGAGCCCTAGGGGCGTACCAAACCATATACCAATAAAGTGGTATAAGAACCACGACTGAGCTAGACACAAGGCCCAGAGCCTGTAGAAGTGCTTGGCCCTCAAGGAACCATCCAAGGTAGTGACACAGGGGACCCACGGGGGACGCGTGCAGTGTGAGAACACAGCCGCGAGCCGCCGTTGACTTCTATGGGGAATGTTGCGGTTTGAGTTTCAAAGAAAAGGGACACTTAGAGGAGGACTTGGAGCAAACCCCTTTAGAACTAGGTTGTTCTAGAGTCTATACCCACGGGAGCACCGGAGTACTCGAGTTACCTCACCCAGGGAAGCCGGGTGCATAGGTGTCTTTCGGGGTCGGGTTTCGTCGTCGTTTTCAATGGCGATCTGCTGCAAAGTGCTGCTGGCGGCCAAGTCGAAAGTGTTCGGGTGGATCCAAAGGTGGATCGAAGATCTGAAGAACCTGAAAACAGAGGGGACAGAGGGGACAGAGTCTGGGTCACTAGCCAGTGACCAGGAACGCGATGAGCGGATGCCCACCGATGTCGGGTGCTTCAGGTAGGTTGATGGTCGTCTTAACTCTTCAGCCACGAGGTCCAGGAGGCGTCGACGATGACCAGGAGCTGGATTCGAGCTGTCCCACGACGTCTGTCGATTGCAGGGGTGTCGGCGACCGGATTGGACCCAACAAGCCTTGGCAACGGCAAGTCTCGTGGAAATAGAAGAAGGACTGTGGTGCAGACCAGCAAGGTCTGAGGGACTCACCCAGCGAGGGTAAGTCAGGGCACGCCTGGAGCAACCAGGGAAGCCCAAGCAGAAGAAGAGTTGCCTTCGGGAGGGCCCACTAGCCAACGGACTAGCGACCGCGAAGGAGCCTCGAGTGGACGCACGTGGAGCTGGCTCACGGGACACTCGTGGAGTGGAGGCCAGTGATCTTTGGTGCAGTTGGTGCTGGAGGGGGGGGGCTACTCGGAGCCCAAAGCACAACTTTGTGGAAGACCAGGAAGAGGATGCACTTGCAAAAGTACTTGGTGTCCAGGGGTCACGGTTCCACGTTACCCACGACAGCTACGGGCCTCAGCTTTGCTGGGGACTCAGGGCAGCCTCGGGGAAGTCTGGAAATCCACCTCTGGTGATGCAAAGACTTCGGCGTCCGGCGGGAGCTTCAGCGATGCAGACCGGACAATTGCTTCGTTGGTGCCTGCCAAGCAGGGGAGTCACTCCTTGACCCCAAGGGAGATTCTTCAGTCCTCTAATCTTAAAGTAGAGCGTCGAAGGTCCAGGATTCAGTGTCAGAGTTTCGTCCAGGGTAATCTAAAGTCCTAAGGACTGGGGTCCCATACTTATACCAAGTTAGGGGTTGGACATACTCTGGGGACCCACCTATGGGAGGGTCAGGGAAGAGGGGTGGTTACACCCATTCCCTTTGTCCAGTTTCGCGCCAGAGCAGGGGCTGGAAGCCCCTGAACCAGTTTGAACTGGGGTATGCACAGGGACACCAAATGTGCCCCCAGTGCAGGACTTCAAAGCACCAGAGAGTGCTCCCGCCCAGCCCCAATACACATTATCCTGTCTGGGGAGGTGGTTACACCTCCCTGGGACAGGAAACCTATTGTCCAGGCCTCCCCTGCCGGAGTTTCAGTCAGCAGCAGGAGGCCAGACCCGTGTCTGTGGCAGCGGCATCCATTTTGTGATGCCAGGGCTTGGAAAGAAGTTACCGGGTAGGCCGGTGTGTACATGTCTCTCCCTCTAGAAGGGTGGAATGCTACCCCCGCCACCAGAACTGGTGGGGGGGTAGTATTCCAAGATGTTTGACACCAAACACGACATGTTTCCGTGCAGCCATCCCAAAGTTAGCATTTAACGCGAGGTTATAATGCGCTTAAGAGTATATGGTCAGGCTGCACTACAAACAGCATCAGAGAAGGGTCTCCGAACGCTGCAGAGGGGCTCTGCTCATGCAGGAGCACCCTCTCACATAGGAACCAAGCACTCTGCCTTCAGGATTGATAAGGCCTGCCATAGGAGTGACTTATAAGTTTATATGTGTGTATGTATGTAGTGATATAGGCAACCTATATCACAGTAAGGGGTGCATGCACCACCTTACCCAGGCTGCAGTAGCAGACCTGTGGTGTCCTTTTGGCTGGCCTTCCAGGGGTGGCATAATACATGCTTCAGCCCCTGGCAGGCCTCTGAGGTACCTATGCCCTGGGTACATAGTATACCATATACTAGGGACTTACAAGGGCACTCCAGATTCCAATCAGAGATGTGCCTAAGGCACATGGAAACCATTTTAGAGAGGAAGCAGCTAGGCTGGGGTTCTGATTAGCAGGGCCCCAGCCAGACTAAAGTCGAAAAACAGTGAAGCATCAGCAAAAAGTGGGGGTACCCATGTGAAGCAGATCCTACTCTCCTACACTAGCAATTTATTCTAATGGTACAGGTGCCACATAAATCCCATGGGACCCTTGTTGCATATTTTGTTTAATTACCCTGGTCCAAGTGGGTATAGGGGCCAGTCCTTGTTCTTTTAAACAGTTCCTCAGATACATCTTCTGTGCAAGGTGGTGGCTCTTCTAGAAGGTATCAATGGGGTTGGCTGCAAGCTGGAGTAATCAAAACAATGGCACAGTAAAGTGTTAGATCTCTGCAACTGGCTGTTTTCAGCTTTCCTAAAGCACTTATCAGGGGCAGACAAAAGGGCAGGCTCTATCTAGAAATGTCCTCACCTTGAAATACAGAAACTGCAGTTTCACCCCTTGCCCCTACCATCTACCAA
Organism: Calotriton arnoldi; assembly: GCA_963921515.1. NCBI lineage: Eukaryota > Metazoa > Chordata > Amphibia > Caudata > Salamandridae > Calotriton > Calotriton arnoldi. The sequence continues at coordinate 1,992,082 of CAWUFW010002669.1, read as the reverse complement.
ACAGCAGTGCTCAGAAAGAACTAATCAACAGCTTTTTGTTAACAAACCCCTCACTGAATTTCTAATGTCTCTACCATCCCTCACTTTTCTGGATTTCCTCCGTCTAGTTATAGTCACTATACTTCCACTATCTGGGAAAGCTGTATTAACCTCTGTTTTGTCGTGCTAAACCTGAGGCCATGCAGAATGGAGCCCACTGGTCCCAGTACTACTAACACACATGTATTACACACTCACTGCACATACATGCACTCGACACACATAGAATGTCAGCGCAAGGATTCTGCAATTGACATGAGAAAGTAAATTTATTTGAGAGGGATAAGTAGACTCTCCTATTCCTGACACAAAGGAAAAGGTCCGGTTACAATATTGACCCACAAAAACTCAGTATACTGCCACTACCACTTTATGTGATTCACCCAAAGCAGGAGCAGTAGCTCTCCACCCATTATGAGACACGCTTTGAGCACCCCTCCAGGTCACAGAACAGTTTATGGACCTCGCATTACCTCTGCACACACTCTAGATTAGTGTGATGCCAAGGCTAAAATTAAAGTAGGGTTTCACATACAGTCGGGCACTGAGGTCAGGGGTACAAGCCTGTTTGCAATGCAGGCGATATTCCTGTGCCAAGACCACGTTTGCTCATACCGAATTGACTTCATACGGTTCATGAAAAAACTCAAGTTAGCCAGTGAAATTTCAGAATTAGAGTAAGTTGGGCAAACTTTAACTCCCCCCAACATACACTTCTCATGAGAGAACACTTAACATCACTGATGTCATCTTGTATGACAGCATCGATCACATCATCTAAGGCATACCTGATGGTAAAGGTTTGGGATAGTTTAGCATGGCCAACTATTGTGTTCAGCTGCATCAGAATTATTATCTTTCGATCTAGCTGTGCACAGCCAATAAAATGCATACAGTTTGTTTGGGAGCATCAGGGGCTGGGCAAAGTTCAAGTTACATTGTGGCTATCTCACCCAATAAAAATTAGTATGTTTGTAAAAACCTCCACAAATTCCTGAAGAAACACAGTTCAAGTGACGGTATGTATTGGACTTGGCCCTCTTGACATGGTCATCCCCAAACTTTTTGCCTTCACCCCTCTGGTTTTCTGATCCCGTTGTTGTTGGTTTGTAGGACTCTGCACACTTTACCTCTACTAACCAGTGCTAAAGAGCTTGTGCTCTATCCTAAAATTGGCTTACATTCAATTGGCACATTTAATTTACTTGTAAGTTCTTAGTGGTACTACATGTACCCATTGCCTGTAAATCAAATGATACTGGTGGGCCAGCAACACATATTGTGCCACCCATTTAAGTAGCCTTTTTAAACATGTCTCAGGCCTGCCATTTCGACCTGGCAAAATAAACATGTTGCCAGGTCTAAACCTTTCTTTTTAATACACATAAGTCACCCCTGGGGTAGGCCCTAAACAACCCATAGGGCAGGATGGAGTATATTTAAAAAGTTGGACATGTACGTTTAACTTTTACATATCCTGGTAATGAACAACTCTTAAAATCATTTTACACTACTATCAGGCCTACCTCTCCCCTAGGGTAACCTTTGGTTACCTTATTAAATTTGATAAGTGATACCCTTCAATTGGGAACAAGTAGAGAAGTCAAGTTTGGTCTCTAAAGAATTGTAATTTAAAACCCTCTATAATAGTAAAGTTGGATTTTAAGTAACAATTCTGAAAAGGCCACTTTTAGAAAGTTGGCATTTTCTTGTCCTAATCATTTGATGCCTGCAGCCTATATCCTGGGTTGCATGACTAGGTGTAGCTGGCAGTTGGTCTTTGTGTAGTAAGACAAAGAGGGAATAGATGTGTCAGGATGGGCCATCTCTGTCAGGATGAGGGAAAGGAGCTGTCACCTGCCACACTTGCACATCACAAAGACTCTGCCTAACTCTGAAAATGGTTCTGTACAGTTCTTCCCTTTCCCTTATGTTTGGTTCCAGTCTGTCTAGTGAAACAAAGGGCAGGCAGGTCCAGGTGTGAGCTGTGAGAGGGTAGGTTTCTTCTGAAGCCAGGAAAGGCTGAGTACAGTCCTCAGGCTACCATTTGAAGCTCCGAAAGGGGCTTTCTAAAGTGGCATTTCCAAAATAGGAATTTAAAATCTGACTTCACCATTAAAGAAGATTTCAAATTCCCATTAAAATGGGTGAAATGAATATTTCCTAGCTGTTCCCAAACTGAATTCAGCACTTAAATATAATAAGGTAAACCAGTGTTAGTCTATGGAAGGATAGCCTTGGCACAGTGAAAAATGACTTTGGGGGGTTTTCACTGCCAGGACATGTAAAACATAAAATATACATATTCTACTTTTTAAATACCATGCATGGTGCCATATGAGCATTTAGGGCCTACTCTAAAAAGGAGCGTTTATGCCTGGGAAGAGGTTTACTTTCCAGGTTGAAATGGCAGATTAAAACTGCATTATAGGCTGCATGCTGTACTGTGCTACTTTAGCGGGTAGTGCAATGAGAGCTGCAGCCCACTGGTAGTTTTTCGTTTACAGACCCTGGGCATACGTAATACCATATACTAGGGACTTGTAAGTAAATTAGATGTGACAGTTAGGTATATGCAAACCTAACCATATTTGGAAGGGAGAGCACATGCATTTGACCACTGGTTAGCAGAGGTAGAGTCCTAATGGCAACAAAATGGGTTCAGCAAAAATTGGGAAGTGAAGGCACAAATGTGGAGGGAATACTACGCAAAAGCTGGGCATTTCCAAAATGTGTCCCCCTCAGCAGGAAGTAGGGAGAACTACCCGCCCTCATTGGAGTTTGCATCGCTAAGGAGGAACAATCTGGACCGACTATCAAAATTGGTGTGGTCTGTTCCAGGGCAATGTTGCACTGTAAAGTCCATTCCCTGCAGCGAGATGCTCCACCTCAACAGCTTTGTATTTTCACTCTGCATTTTTTTATAGACATATTTTTATTAGCATATCTCAAATACAACATTGTTAAAAAAAAACTATTTGCAACCAGGACTACCATCTCCAACCATGTCGCAAGCAATGGAGGCAGGCACAAGCAAAATTTTTTAAAATAAATAAAAAATAAAAAGCATTAAGTAATCATGCTGTAAGCAGCCAACAAGATAGTGTGCAAGCAAATAACTAAATAGCAGTTCACGTGATGTTCAGGAAAAGGCAAAAGGACCCCCATAAATCTTATTGATCTCCATCACTGTCTTCAGTTCCCTCCCCATCCGAGGAAGAGCACACACTGGCAGTTTCAGAGTGTGCAAAGTCATTCACCAAGTCCGCCCAGGTCCCCAACTCCTCCTTGGGTTTATCGTCGTGTTGAAAGAACCTCAGGCGTATCTCCTCAGCCACAGCCCAATCCACCACGTCCGCTCTACAACGCTCTACACTGGGACCAAGAGGGTTCATCTATGTAATCGCCACTCGTCTTTTGGCGAGGAGCAGCACCAAATGTAAAAACTTAAACACCATTTTCCAACCCTGTTATTAATTAATATCACCCAGCAGACATATTGCTGGGGTGTCATCTACAGTCATCTGTACCACAGTTCACTCTGCATTTGTATTAGACGCCTGAGGGGTCTGTGATCTGTCTGAACCTGGAAGTGAGCCCCAAACAGGTATAGCCTCAACTTCTTCAGGGCCTAGGCCTCTTCAAATGCTTCCCTATCAACTTTACTGCATCTCTGTTCCCTGGGAAGTAGCCTCCTACTAATGAAGGCTACAGGTTAGACCAAGCCCTCAGCGTGTAGCTGTGACAGGACAGCCGAAATGCAATGCTCTGAAACATCAGTTTGAACCAGGAATTCTCTGGAGAAGTCAGGGGCCTTGTGCACTGACGCGTTGCACAGAGCTTTCTTCAGGGTGTCAAATGCTTTCTGGCACATCTCTGTCAAGATCACCTTTTTCTTGGGCTGCTTCTTAGAAGTAAACTCAGTTAAGGGGGCAACAATGGTGCCATACCCCTTAACAAATCTCATGTAGTACCCAGTGAGGCCTAAGAAGGCTCTCATGTCTGTCTGCGTTTTCGTAAAATCCGAAGCCATGATGGTCTGTATCTTGGGCAGGAGGGACTGCACTTTGCCCTACTATCCTGGTGGTCCAAGTACACAACTGAGCTCAGCCCTATCTGGCACTTACCGGCCGTGATAGTCAGGCCTGCCTGTTGCAGGACCTGAAGCACTTCCCGGAGGTGGTACAGTTGGGCATCTGAGCTGGAGCAGAAAACAGCAATGTCCTCAAAGTGGGCAGCACTGAAGCTTTCTAGCCCAGCCAGGATCTGCTTGACCAACCTCTGGAAGGTGGCTAGGGAACTCTTTAGTCCAAAGGCCATGACTTTAAACTGAAAGTGGCCCTCTGTGATGGAGAATGCCGACCTTTTCTTGCCTCCATCGGTCAGGACGATCTGCCAATAGAATGACACAAGTCAAAGGTACTGAGAAACTTGAGATCCCCAAACCGATAAATGAGCTCATCAGCTCTGGGTATAGGGGTAGCATCAGTCTTGGTGACTGAATTGAGGCCCCTGTAATACACACAGAACCTAAATTCTAGATTGGCGCCCGTTGGAGCGGCCTTGGGTACCAGTATCAATGGATTGGATCACAGACTACAGCAGACCTCAATCACCCTAAAATCCAGCATCTTGGACACCTTCTCCTAGATGCTGGCCCTCACCTTGTAAGATAGTCTATAGATTTTATTCTTAACAGGCATGCTGTCCCCTATGTCTATGCTATGGGTATACCAATCAGTGTGCCGTGGGGTCAATGATAAAAAAGAGGTGAACTGCCCCAACAAGTGGTGGCAGTACCTCTATTTCTCTGGGGTCAGGGTAGGGGATAGGATAACTCCCTCCACTGGCCAATTTTGCTCCTTGGAAGACAAGCGTTCTGGGAGGGGCTCACTCTCCTACTCCTCACCATCATCTGTCACCAAGAGTATAGAGGCTTTGGACCTCTCAAAGTGGGGCTTGAGGTGGTCCACTTACAGAACCATTTAGGGGTTCCTGGATGTCTTGAGGTCCACCAGGTAGGCGACCTCCCCTTTCCTCGCCTTGACCCTATACAGCCCAGACCACCAGTCCTTGAAGGCCTGATCTCCACAGGGTCCATCACGCACACTTTTGGCTAGGCTGTAACTCCACAAGAGCGACCTTCTGGTTGTGCCGGTGTGTCATTATTTCCTGGTGGCCTCTAGGATGTCAAGTGATCTCCTTCCAGGAGCACTTCATCTGAGACCAGAGTACCAACATGTAGCTAACTACACAGGCGTGGCCGGCACCGGTAAGAGTGGTGGGGCGGGGCAGGGGCGGAAGTCGACAGATGATGGGATAGGGAAAGTAAAATAAAACGACTTACCCTGGCTCGCCGCTAGATAAGTGATTTTATTTTTTTATTTTACTTTCCCTATCCCGTCGTCTGTCGACTTCCTCCCTGCAAGCACCACCACCCCACAGCTGTTACCTGTGCCGGCCGTGCCTGTTACTACATCTTGGTGGGGTTTCTTGGGAGCTTGGTCCCACCCTCCTTTACAAGGCAGAGAGGCCCCCTGACAGGATGGCCTCACAGAAGTTCAACGCAACTGAACCCCACTTCTTTCTGAGGCACTTCCATGTAGGCAAATGACAGGCATGGTAAGAGGACGTCCCACTTATGCCTCAAGGGCTCTGACAGGCCCATAATCATGCCTTTGAGAATTCTGCTGAATCTCTCAACAAGCTTATTGGTTTAGGGGTGGTATGGTGTGGAGAACTTGTAGGTTACCCCACACTCATCCTACATTGACTTCATGTATGGCGACATTAAGTTGGTGCCCCTGGCAGATACAACCTCCTTGGGGAAACCCATAAAGGTAAAAATCCCCATCAGGGCCCTGGTCACTCTGGACGCAGTCACAGACCTTAAGGGTATGGCTTCAGGGTACCTCGTGGCATGGTCCACCAAGACCAAGATATACATGTTGCCCAAGGCTGTCTTGGGGTCCAGAGGCCCCATAATGTCGATCCCCACTCTGTCAAAGAGGGGTTACCACAACAAGAAATGGAAGCAGGAGGAGCCTTCCACTTTGCCTCTGACTTTCCACTGGCCTGGCAGAGAGTGCAGGACCCGCAGAAGGCATCAGTGGTTGTCCTCATCTGGGGCCAATAGAAGTGGGTGACCAGTCAGTCAAAGGTTTTGGCCTGCCCCAGATATCCTGTCAGGGGTACTTCATGAGCCAGTTCCAGTAGGAAGGCCATGTAGCACCGTGAGACCACCAACACACAGGTTGCTCCAGGCTCAGGGACCTTAGGCTCACTATACAGGAGACAATGCTCCCAATAGATAAGGTGATCACTAGAGGTGGCTCCATTTGCCTGGGCCTTAGCCTGCCGCTGTAAGCCCTCAAGAGTAGGGCACTCCCTCTGCGCTTTGAAGAACTCTGCCTGATACAGTCTCCCTTCAGTTTGCCACCAGACGAACTCAGGTAGGTCTCCCAGGGCAGCAATTCTTTCTCTGTAGGTTCAGGAGCCTCACCCTCAGGATCAGTCTCCTCTCGATCTGTGGTAACTTCTGGAGTGGGTTTCACACGCTCCTTGCCTTTCTTCTTTTAGGCAGGCACCGGGGCCAGTTTTCCAGGTTCCAGGTCCTTCTGACCACCCTGTTGGGCTGCCAATGACCGTGAGTCAGGCACATCCTCTCAGGCAATCACAACATCTCCAGGTGGGACCTGAGCTCCACCTCCTTCCGGACAGTGCGCTCTAGATTATTCCCTAACAGACAGTCAACAAGCAGACTAGACTCATAGCTGCCTTCAAGCTACCTGAGCCACCCCAACTCCCATTCAAAGCGAACTAGAGCCACTGGATAGTGGCTCACCTCGTTTTCTGTTGTTGCAATCTGGTGGGCTGCATTAGGGACTACCTACTCTGAGGAGATCAGATGACACCTAACAGGAGTCATACTGGCTCCTGTGTCTCTGCCCATTGATGGTGACTCACTCCCTAGAACTTTTGATATTGTTAGGCATGTGAGCCATTGGTAGCATCTCCTTGTCACTGAGGGGCACCAGGGTAACCTCTGTACTCTACCCAACACTAACTGGGGCAACTTCATCCTCCAGTACTAGAGTGGCCATTTCCGGGGCAGGCCCACCAGTGGAGACTGCTTCCTGCACTGACAGATAGGATCCCCTTTGAAGGGTCCATACTGGTATCACTCATGGCCCTTGGGACGGATATAGCTGGTGGGGACCCTGTCCACCCTTCCGGTGACCCCCCCACTGTTTTCCCTGGTAGGTACCTTCTTATAGACCCTGGTGCTGAACCAGTGGTCTGCTTCCTTTGCAAGCTCTCTGGGTACAGTGAGCTTGGAATCAACAAGGTGTAGAGGTGCAGCTCTGGAAAACAATTACTGATCATGTGCTCTTTCATGAAAAGATTGTACAGCTCATCATAATTACTCACTTTACTGCCCTTAACCTAACCATCCAGTGCCTTACTGGAATACTCCACAAAACCCACGAGGACTAGTTAGGCAGCTTCTGACTTTAACCTGTACTTTTCTGGGATAAGACCATATTTCACAACCATGGCTTCTTACACCAGGGCATACTTCATCCAGTACCCCTTTCCATGGACCAGTATGGTATCAGTCCCTTAATTGGGTGTATGGTTCCAAAGACCAGCTCCCCAATCCTCTTCAAGGACTCTGTGCATATCTGCGGCCGCTTCATAGGCCTCAAACCATTTATCAACATCAACCCCCACCACAAAGCTTTGCATTAGGTCTTTTGGTATGTGGACCTGTTTACCTTCCTTAAGCATTCCATTTTCTCTGCCACCATCTCTCTTCGCTTTCATATCCTGTTCCCTCTTATACATTTCATGAGCTATCAACCTTTTCTTCAAATCCAGAGCTAGTTTTCTTTCCTCCAAGTTCCTCTTAGATTCAGCTTTTTTACTCCATCAGAACCCTTTTTGCAGCTCCTTCTGCTTTCCTTTCTTCCTTGAGCAAAAGGAACAAATGATGGATGGAATGCTGAACAATGCAAACATTCACTCCCAGTCACAAAGATCTGGGTTTAATCCATCATTCTTTTGCTCACCACGTCACCCCAGTCTTGACCTTGTTCCTCATGGGAACAGTCCAGCCCAAACTGCCAACCTAGGTCCTCCCTGGACCAGAAACAAGCATCCTGGGACCGGTTTCAGGGTATCACCTCTCATCAGCCAGGCTAGCTTGAATCCAGTGGTGTAGTGAGCACGGGACCCACGTCTGGGCATACCCTTCCCACTTAGGGCGATAAAAGCAAAAGGAACAAATGATGGATGGAATGCTGAACAATGCAAACATTCACCCCAGTCACAAAGATCTGTGTTTAATCCATCGTTCTTTTGCTCACCACGCCACCCCAGTTTGGACCCAGCCATATGCAAATCAGTCTTGACCCTGTTCCTCATGGTAACAGTCCACCCCGAAATGCCATGGCCAGGGTGACCAGTTGCAGCATCAGCTATCTCTCCGTTCTCCTGTCCTCCGATTCTTCAGAGGTTAGGTTGCGGGAGGTCATGCTGCTCCCTGCTCTGGATCTGGCAGAGGACCTCACGCCTGTGGGCCTTCCTCTTTCTTTTTTGCTCTGGGGCTATGGCCAAGATATTATCTCCCTCCTCCTCCATTTCATCTCACCTATTTGAATCATCATCCTCCTGCTCCTGTGATGTAGGCTGCAACATGCAGACCTCTTTCCATGCTCTGAGGGCTATCTGGTACTTCAGTTTCTTGGAACATTTTGCTAGCTTCCGCCCCCTCTCCTTGCATAACTTTTTCGACTCTGTCACAGTGACATTTTCAATATTGCTGAGATCACCTTCCATTCCTGCAAAAAATTACAGGCATAATGTATGAGGCTGGAATTGAATTTGGAAAAAGGAAATAATATCCAATTGAAAATGTGGAGAAGTTAAAAATCAAAAATCGATTTTGATGTCAGATTATAACGAGGGTTGTTGGTTTTGCATAAATCACTGAGCTGCACTTCACATCACAAATACTGTAAGAAATTGGATTTTTGGTTGGAGGGGATGAGAACCCACTTCAAATAATAATCACAACCCTTATCAGGGTGAACCACAAAAGTCAATAAATAAACCTGTGCTTAATCCTCTGGTAGCTTGGCGCAAAAGCAGTCAGGCTTAATTTAGAGGCAATGTGTAAAGTATTTATGCAGCACTCAAATAGTAATAAAGTGAAAAACACAACAGAAGAACAACCCCAAACCAATTTAGAAAAATAGAGTGCATATTTGTAAATAAAATGACACCAAAACGACACAAATCCAATCAACAAAACAGGAGTTATGTGTTTTTAAAGTTTTAGACATAAATAGCTCTAAAAGAGGCAAAGCATCAACTGCGGGTATCTAGTCGGACTGGTACGAAGTCACTAGCTCAGCCCACCAGCCATGGAGCGCAGGCTGGATACATGACCAAAATTGTCCTGATGGAATTTTACCTTCTGACTTTGAAGCGAGGATGGTGTGGCTCTGTGGAGCCCTGCGTTGCTCTGCATCAGATCCGGTTCAGCTTTTAGTTGTGAACTGCTCAATTCTGCTTGGCTTCTGTTGAAATCTATGCAATCTGCTTGGTCTCTGCATCGATTCCCATCGGATGGGTGAAGTTGGCTGTGCTGCGAGGCTTTGCGTGGCTGAGCACTGGATCCAGTGAGCTTTCCATTGGGAGTGGCACAGGTTTGCGGTGCTTTGTGTTACTTCGCGTTGGATTTGGAGAAACTTGGGAATGCTACTTTTGTGCCCAGAACTAGCCTGTGGGTGAGAGGGCACCCCTTTGTCTAATTGAAACTAGTTCTGGTAAGTTCTTCCTTATCCCCTGGAGTTGTCTGTCTAGAGAAATAAATGGCAGGACGGTACAGGTGTGAACTGCATCTGCCAGTGACAGGGTAGGCTTCTTCAGAAGACCGGAAGGGATGAGTACAATACTCAGGCTACCCTTTGAAGCTCAGGAAGGCGCTGGGTACAACCCCCAGGCCATCCTGCTCAGGAGTGGAACACCCTTCCCCACACCCAGGTCCACTGTCTGAGTGGACTACACATCACATCACACCATTAACAGTCATGTGACCCTGGACACTGGCACAAAGGCACATTAGGCTTAGGCAGGAAAATGCCAACTTTCTAAAAGTAAAACACACAAGATGATGGACGGAATGTTGCACATTGGCAAAACATTCACCCCCAGTCACAGATCTGGGTTTAATCCATCGTTATTTTGCTCACCACGCCACCCCAGTTCAGACATGGCCATATGCAAATCAGTCTTGACCCTGTGCCTCATGGGAACAGTCCAGCCCGAACTGCCAAGCCATGTCTTCCCTGGACCGGAATCAAGCATCCTAGGACCGGTTTCTGGCTATCAGCCGTCATCAGCCAGGATAGCTTGACTCCAGTGGCGTAGTGAGCACGGGACCCACGTCTGGGCATACCCTTCCCACATAGGGCGAACAGCAAAACACACAAGATGATGGACGGAATGTTGCACATTGGCAAAACATTCACCCCCAGTCACAGATCTGGGTTTAATCCATCGTTATTTTGCTCACCACGCCACCCCAGTTCAGACATGGCCATATGCAAATCAGTCTTGACCCTGTGCCTCATGGGAACAGTCCAGCCCGAACTGCCAAGCCATGTCTTCCCTGGACCGGAATCAAGCATCCTAGGACCGGTTTCTGGCTATCAGCCGTCATCAGCCAGGATAGCTTGACTCCAGTGGCGTAGTGAGCACGGGACCCACGTCTGGGCATACCCTTCCCACATAGGGCGAACAGCAAAACACACAAGATGATGGACGGAATGTTGCACATTGGCAAAACATTCACCCCCAGTCACAGATCTGGGTTTAATCCATCGTTATTTTGCTCACCACGCCACCCCAGTTCAGACATGGCCATATGCAAATCAGTCTTGACCCTGTGCCTCATGGGAACAGTCCAGCCCGAACTGCCAAGCCATGTATTCCCTGGACCGGAATCAAGCATCCTAGGACCGGTTTCTGGCTATCAGCCGTCTTCAGCCAGGATAGCTTGACTCCAGTGGCGTAGTGAGCACGGGACCCACGTCTGGGCATACCCTTCCCACATAGGGCGAACAGCAAAACACACAAGATGATGGACGGAATGTTGCACATTGGCAAAACATTCACCCCCAGTCACAGATCTGGGTTTAATCCATCGTTATTTTGCTCACCACGCCACCCCAGTTCAGACATGGCCATATGCAAATCAGTCTTGACCCTGTGCCTCATGGGAACAGTCCAGCCCGAACTGCCAAGCCATGTCTTCCCTGGACCGGAATCAAGCATCCTAGGACCGGTTTCTGGCTATCAGCCGTCATCAGCCAGGATAGCTTGACTCCAGTGGCGTAGTGAGCACGGGACCCACGTCTGGGCATACCCTTCCCACATAGGGCGAACAGCAAAACACACAAGATGATGGACGGAATGTTGCACATTGGCAAAACATTCACCCCCAGTCACAGATCTGGGTTTAATCCATCGTTATTTTGCTCACCACGCCACCCCAGTTCAGACATGGCCATATGCAAATCAGTCTTGACCCTGTGCCTCATGGGAACAGTCCAGCCCGAACTGCCAAGCCATGTCTTCCCTGGACCGGAATCAAGCATCCTAGGACCGGTTTCTGGCTATCAGCCGTCATCAGCCAGGATAGCTTGACTCCAGTGGCGTAGTGAGCACGGGACCCACGTCTGGGCATACCCTTCCCACATAGGGCGAACAGCAAAACACACAAGATGATGGACGGAATGTTGCACATTGGCAAAACATTCACCCCCAGTCACAGATCTGGGTTTAATCCATCGTTATTTTGCTCACCACGCCACCCCAGTTCAGACATGGCCATATGCAAATCAGTCTTGACCCTGTGCCTCATGGGAACAGTCCAGCCCGAACTGCCAAGCCATGTCTTCCCTGGACCGGAATCAAGCATCCTAGGACCGGTTTCTGGCTATCAGCCGTCATCAGCCAGGATAGCTTGACTCCAGTGGCGTAGTGAGCACGGGACCCACGTCTGGGCATACCCTTCCCACATAGGGCGAACAGCAAAACACACAAGATGATGGACGGAATGTTGCACATTGGCAAAACATTCACCCCCAGTCACAGATCTGGGTTTAATCCATCGTTATTTTGCTCACCACGCCACCCCAGTTCAGACATGGCCATATGCAAATCAGTCTTGACCCTGTGCCTCATGGGAACAGTCCAGCCCGAACTGCCAAGCCATGTCTTCCCTGGACCGGAATCAAGCATCCTAGGACCGGTTTCTGGCTATCAGCCGTCATCAGCCAGGATAGCTTGACTCCAGTGGCGTAGTGAGCACGGGACCCACGTCTGGGCATACCCTTCCCACATAGGGCGAACAGCAAAACACACAAGATGATGGACGGAATGTTGCACATTGGCAAAACATTCACCCCCAGTCACAGATCTGGGTTTAATCCATCGTTATTTTGCTCACCACGCCACCCCAGTTCAGACATGGCCATATGCAAATCAGTCTTGACCCTGTGCCTCATGGGAACAGTCCAGCCCGAACTGCCAAGCCATGTCTTCCCTGGACCGGAATCAAGCATCCTAGGACCGGTTTCTGGCTATCAGCCGTCATCAGCCAGGATAGCTTGACTCCAGTGGCGTAGTGAGCACGGGACCCACGTCTGGGCATACCCTTCCCACATAGGGCGAACAGCAAAACACACAAGATGATTGACGGAATGTTGCACATTGGCAAAACATTCACCCCCAGTCACAGATCTGGGTTTAATCCATCGTTATTTTGCTCACCACGCCGCCCCAGTTCAGACATGGCCATATGCAAATCAGTCTTGACCCTGTGCCTCATGGGAACAGTCCAGCCCGAACTGCCAAGCCATGTCTTCCCTGGACCGGAATCAAGCATCCTAGGACCGGTTTCTGGCTATCAGCCGTCATCAGCCAGGATAGCTTGACTCCAGTGGCGTAGTGAGCACGGGACCCACGTCTGGCCATACCCTTCCCACATAGGGCGAACAGCAAAACACACAAGATGATGGACGGAATGTTGCACATTGGCAAAACATTCACCCCCAGTCACAGATCTGGGTTTAATCCATCATTATTTTGCTCACCACGCCACCCCAGTTCAGACATGGCCATATGCAAATCAGTCTTGACCCTGTGCCTCATGGGAACAGTCCAGCCCGAACTGCCAAGCCATGTCTTCCCTGGACCGGAATCAAGCATCCTAGGACCGGTTTCTGGCTATCAGCTGTCATCAGCCAGGATAGCTTGACTCCAGTGGCGTAGTGAGCACGGGACCCACGTCTGGGCATACCCTTCCCACATAGGGCGAACAGCAAAACACACAAGATGATGGACGGAATGTTGCACATTGGCAAAACATTCACCCCCAGTCACAGATCTGGGTTTAATCCATCGTTATTTTGCTCACCACGCCACCCCAGTCTTGACCCTGTGCCTCATGGGAACAGTCCAGCCCGAACTGCCAAGCCATGTCTTCCCTGTTGTTTTTGCATTTGTCACCCCGAGTGGGACGGGTATGCCCAGACGTGGGTCCCGTGCTCTCCATGCCACTGGAATCAAGCTATCCTGGCTGAAGAGGGGTGAAACCCCGAAACCGGTCCTAGGATGCTTGTTTCCAGTCCAGGGAGGACCTGGCTTGGCAGTTCGGGCTGGACTGTTCCCATGAGGCACAGGGTCAAGACTGATTTGCATATGGCTGGGTTCAAACTGGAATGGCATGGTGAGCAAAAACGATGGATTTAGGCCCAGATCTCTGTACTGGGGTGAATGTATGACATTGTTCTGCATTCTGTCCATCAACTGTTGTTTTTGCATTTGTCACCCTGAGTGGGACGGGTATGCCCAGACGTGGGTCCCGTGCTCTCCATGCCACTGGAATCAAGCTATCCTGGCTGAAGAGGGTGAAACCCGAAACCGGTCCTAGGATGCTTGTTTCCAGTCCAGGGAGGACCTGGCTTGGCAGTTCGGGCTGGACTGTTCCCATGAGGCACAGGGTCAAGACTGATTTGCATATGGCTGGGTTCAAACTGGAATGGCATGGTGAGCAAAAAACGATGGATTTAGGCCCAGATCTCTGTACTGGGGTGAATGTATGACATTGTTCTGCATTCTGTCCATCAACTGTTGTTTTTGCATTTGTCACCCCGAGTGGGACGGGTATGCCCAGACGTGGGTCCCGTGCTCTCCATGCCACTGGAATCAAGCTATCCTGGCTGAAGAGGGGTGAAACCCCGAAACCGGTCCTAGGATGCTTGTTTCCAGTCCAGGGAGGACTTGGCTTGGCAGTTCGGACTGGACTGTTCCCATGAGGCACAGGGTCAAGACTGATTTGCATATGGCTGGGTTCAAACTGGAATGGCATGGTGAGCAAAAAACGATGGATTTAGGCCCAGATCTCTGTACTGGGGTGAATGTATGACATTGTTCTGCATTCTGTCCATCAACTGTTGTTTTTGCATTTGTCACCCCGAGTGGGACGGGTATGCCCAGACGTGGGTCCCGTGCTCTCCATGCCACTGGAATCAAGCTATCCTGGCTGAAGAGGGGTGAAACCCCGAAGCCGGTCCTAGGATGCTTGTTTCCAATCCAGGGAGGACCTGGCTTGGCAGTTCGGGCTGGACTGTTCCCATGAGGCACAGGGTCAAGACTGATTTGCATATGGCTGGGTTCAAACTGGAATGGCAAGGTGAGCAAAAAACGATGGATTTAGGCCAAGATCTCTGTACTGGGGTGAATGTATGACATTGTTCTGCATTCTGTCCATCAACTGTTGTTTTTGAATTTGTCACCCCGAGTGGGACGGGTATGCCCAGACGTGGGTCCCGTGCTCTCCATGCCACTGGAATCAAGCTATCCTGGCTGAAGAGGGGTGAAACCCCGAAACCGGTCCTAGGATGCTTGTTTCCAGTCCAGGGAGGACCTGGCTTGGCAGTTCGGGCTGGACTGTTCCCATGAGGCACAGGGTCAAGACTGATTTGCATATGGCTGGGTTCAAACTGGAATGGCATGGTGAGCAAAAAACGATGGATTTAGGCCCAGATCTCTGTACTGGGGTGAATGTATGACATTGTTCTGCATTCTGTCCATCAACTGTTGTTTTTGCATTTGTCACCCTGAGTGGGACGGGTATGCCCAGACGTGGGTCCCGTGCTCTCCATGCCACTGGAATCAAGCTATCCTGGCTGAAGAGGGGTGAAACCCGAAACCGGTCCTAGGATGCTTGTTTCCAGTCCAGGAGGACCTGGCTTGGCAGTTCGGGCTGGACTGTTCCCATGAGGCACAGGGTCAAGACTGATTTGCATATGGCTGGGTTCAAACTGGAATGGCATGGTGAGCAAAAACGATGGATTTAGGCCCAGATCTCTGTACTGGGGTGAATGTATGACATTGTTCTGCATTCTGTCCATCAACTGTTGTTTTTGCATTTGTCACCCCGAGTGGGACGGGTATGCCCAGACGTGGGTCCCGTGCTCTCCATGCCACTGGAATCAAGCTATCCTGGCTGAAGAGGGGTGAAACCCCGAAACCGGTCCTAGGATGCTTGTTTCCAGTCCAGGGAGGACTTGGCTTGGCAGTTCGGACTGGACTGTTCCCATGAGGCACAGGGTCAAGACTGATTTGCATATGGCTGGGTTCAAACTGGAATGGCATGGTGAGCAAAAAACGATGGATTTAGGCCCAGATCTCTGTACTGGGGTGAATGTATGACATTGTTCTGCATTCTGTCCATCAACTGTTGTTTTTGCATTTGTCACCCCGAGTGGGACGGGTATGCCCAGACGTGGGTCCCGTGCTCTCCATGCCACTGGAATCAAGCTATCCTGGCTGAAGAGGGGTGAAACCCCGAAACCGGTCCTAGGATGCTTGTTTCCAATCCAGGGAGGACCTGGCTTGGCAGTTCGGGCTGGACTGTTCCCATGAGGCACAGGGTCAAGACTGATTTGCATATGGCTGGGTTCAAACTGGAATGGCAAGGTGAGCAAAAAACGATGGATTTAGGCCCAGATCTCTGTACTGGGGTGAATGTATGACATTGTTCTGCATTCTGTCCATCAACTGTTGTTTTTGAATTTGTCACCCGAGTGGGACGGGTATGCCCAGACGTGGGTCCCGTGCTCTCCATGCCACTGGAATCAAGCTATCCTGGCTGAAGAGGGTGAAACCCCGAAGCCGGTCCTAGGATGCTTGTTTCCAGTCCAGGGAGGACCTGGCTTGGCAGTTCGGACTGGACTGTTCCCATGAGGCACAGGGTCAAGACTGATTTGCATATGGCTGGGTTCAAACTGGAATGGCATGGTGAGCAAAAAAACGATGGATTTAGGCCCAGATCTCTGTACTGGGGTGAATGTATGACATTGTTCTGCATTCTGTCCATCAACTGTTGTTTTTGCATTTGTCACCCTGAGTGGGACGGGTATGCCCAGACGTGGGTCCCGTGCTCTCCATGCCACTGAAATCAAGCTATCCTGGCTGAAGAGGGGTGAAACCCCGAAACCGGTCCTAGGATGCTTGTTTCCAGTCCAGGGAGGACCTGGCTTGGCAGTTCGGGCTGGACTGTTCCCATGAGGCACAGGGTCAAGACTGATTTGCATATGGCTGGGTTCAAACTGGAATGGCATGGTGAGCAAAAACGATGGATTTAGGCCCAGATCTCTGTACTGGGGTGAATGTATGACATTGTTCTGCATTCTGTCCATCAACTGTTGTTTTTGCATTTGTCACCCCGAGTGGGACGGGTATGCCCAGACGTGGGTCCCGTGCTCTCCATGCCACTGGAATCAAGCTATCCTGGCTGAAGAGGGTGAAACCCGAAACCGGTCCTAGGATGCTTGTTTCCAGTCCAGGGAGGACTTGGCTTGGCAGTTCGGACTGGACTGTTCCCATGAGGCACAGGGTCAAGACTGATTTGCATATGGCTGGGTTCAAACTGGAATGGCATGGTGAGCAAAAAAACGATGGATTTAGGCCCAGATCTCTGTACTGGGGTGAATGTATGACATTGTTCTGCATTCTGTCCATCAACTGTTGTTTTTGAATTTGTCACCCCGAGTGGGACGGGTATGCCCAGACGTGGGTCCCGTGCTCTCCATGCCACTGGAATCAAGCTATCCTGGCTGAAGAGGGGTGAAACCCCGAAACCGGTCCTAGGATGCTTGTTTCCAATCCAGGGAGGACCTGGCTTGGCAGTTCGGGCTGGACTGTTCCCATGAGGCACAGGGTCAAGACTGATTTGCATAAGCTGGGTTCAAACTGGAATGGCATGGTGAGCAAAAAAACGATGGATTTAGGCCCAGATCTCTGTACTGGGGTGAATGTATGACATTGTTCTGCATTCTGTCCATCAACTGTTGTTTTTGCATTTGTCACCCCGAGTGGGACGGGTATGCCCAGACGTGGGTCCCGTGCTCTCCATGCCACTGGAATCAAGCTATCCTGGCTGAAGAGGGGTGAAACCCCGAAACCGGTCCTAGGATGCTTGTTTCCAGTCCAGGGAGGACCTGGCTTGGCAGTTCGGGCTGGACTGTTCCCATGAGGCACTGGGTCAAGACTGATTTGCATATGGCTGGGTTCAAACTGGAATGGCATGGTGAGCAAAAAAACGATGGATTTAGGCCCAGATCTCTGTACTGGGGTGAATGTATGACATTGTTCTGCATTCTGTCCATCAACTGTTGTTTTTGCAACTTTCTAAAAGTGGCATTTTTCAAAATAGTAATTTAAAATCCAACTTTACCATTAAAGAAGATTTTAAATTACTGATACCGCGTGGGCTCCCTGGGACACCACAATAGAGCGAGCCCCAGAGGAAGGGGTTCCCGGAGCTTTAAGAGCCTCTGAGAGGGGGGCTGAGTCTATCTCATCTCCTGCCTGGAAAGTTTCAGGGTCATCAGTTGAGAAGGGGCTGAGAAAAAAGGGTGTGCCCAAAACACAATATCTCCATGCAATTTCCACACGATTTGTTAATAGCGCTACAATCAAAACGGCTGAATGGTATTAAACCAAATTAGGGAGAAAGCTAGATCTTTAACTGAGAAAGTGATTTGTGATTTGGTGTAAATCCATTCAGTAGTTTGTGAGAAATTAAGGTTCAAAATGTATAGATATCTGGACTGTTGGTCTGAAATTCAAAAATCCAAGCCTTCTGACTAGCTGAGGGGGCTTTTTCGGCACGAGAACTCTGATTGGCTGGGTGCAGCATGAAAAGAAATGTTGTGACAGCAATTACAGGACTCAAGGACTTGGTCTCCTGCCTTGAAAAAGGTTTTTGAAAAAGGACATTATGGGGAAAGGTAGGGTTACCTAACACCCTAGCCCTTGGAGGGGGGGGGGGGAGGGTTGTGACGATCCTGCAGGACTCCAGACAGACTTGGAAAATGAATTACAAAAACAAATGTGGCGTGGGTGTCCTTGGGGAGGGGTTGGGGGGTGAATGCAGGGCCTGTCATCAGTCCAGACACTGCGCCTAACCCCACACCATGCACGGCCGTCCGCTGGGGGTTGGGTATGGTAATATGATCTTACTTTACGTAAAAGAAACCCTAGTAACTCACTGAAAAAAACACAGGTTAAAGTGATATTAAAGTTGGGTATGGTAATAATATATTTTTTTGCATTAAAAAACCTCAGAAATTCACTAAAAACAAAGGTTAATTTGACGTTATAGTTAGGTGAAAATGTCAGTTAAAACATAACATTCTAGACTCAAAAAGTAAAGAAATTCACTAGTTATTAGACTCAAAAAGCAAAGAAATTCACTAGTTATTGTTTACTGAGCTAACTAGACCTTGTGCCCCCACCATGCTCTGCTTATTACCTCACAGATTGCATCAATCTTCACATGTTCAATTACATCATTGTAGACATCACTGATAACATCTCAAATGACATCATTGATGACAACACTGGGCATGGTGGGAGCACACGTTCTAGTTAGCTCAGTAAAATATAACTGGTGAATTTCAGTGTTTTTTAAGTTTGAAATGTTACACTTTAACTGGCATTTTCCTTTAACTATAATGTCACTTTAGCCTTTGTTTTTGTCAGCGAATTTATATATATATTCACTGAAAAAACCATAGGTTTTAGGGACAGTTATAGTTAGTTGGACATTGCACTCGTACAAAACCCGTGAAATTCCCTGTTATAGTTAGTTCAGCTAACTATAACTCGCGCCCCGCAATGCACTGCTGATGACGTCACATATTACATCACTCATGACATGGTCAGTGACATCACTGATGACATCACTGATGACATCTCAAATGACATCACTGATGACATCACTGATGACTTCATCCAGTGACTGTGTGTTTCTGTAAAGTTTAAATATGTTTAATATATATAGGGAAAGGCGTATTGAAGAATGAGTGGGTGTATAAGTGTCTGAATGGATGATTTAGTACGTGAGTGACTGACTCTACAAGTGAGTGATTAAACATATCTTACTGAATGCATGGGTTAGTGACTAAACTGTGTGAGTGTCTGTATCCGTCTGTTTGTTGGTGTGTAAGTGGATGCATGGATTTGCGAATAGCTACATGAGTGTCTATATGGGTTATTGATTGGTTCTCTGAGTATCTGTATGGCTGCCTGAGTGTTTGTGTGGGTTGGGTGTGTGTGACTCTATACATAGATGTGTGAGTGGGTGATTCACTGGGTGCATGATTTCAAGAGTGCATCTGTGATGGACTGCTTGGGTGGGTGAGTGTGTGTATGGGTGTGTTAGTGAGTGAATGTATATCTCAGTGGTACATGTGCGAGTAACTACATATGTAAAAGGCAGTATATATGTGTGTTAGAGTATTTAAATGGCTATAAGTGAGAGTGTTATTGTGAGAGTGGCTGTATGGATGCGTGTGTGCTTGTATCAGTTATTGTATAAGAGCGTAAGAATGTGCTAGTATTTGTATGAGTAAGTGAGCTGGTGTGTGTATAACTGTATAGGTGAGTAAATGGGTGTGTGATTAATTTTTTGCATGACTGACTAGGTGTGTGAGTACCTCTATGGATGAGTGGCGGTGTGTGAGTGTTTATATAGGTGTATGAGTGCATATGATAGTCCTGTACTGAGTGACTGTAAGTATGAGTGACTGTACAGGTGAGTGAGTGGATGTGTGTGTAGACCTAAGAATCAGTGAGTGGGTATGTAGTTTTTGGTGTTGGAGTGTCTATGGTTTTGAGAATGGCAGTCTGTAATTTAGAGTGGGTGTATCAAAAGTTATATTAGGGTGTGAGAAGATGCATGAAATTATCACATGGATGATGTCATCAGTGATGTCATTTGAGATGTCATCAGTGATGTCATCAGTGATGTCACTGACCATGTCATGAGTGATGTAATATGTGACGTCATCAGCAGTGCATTGCGGGGGCGCGAGTTATAGTTAGCTGAACTAACTATAACAGGGGAATTTCACGGGTTTTGTACGAGTGCAATGTCCAACTAACTATAACTGTCCCTAAAACCTATGGTTTTTTCAGTGAATTTCAAAGGTTTTTTAAATGCTAATTTCTAACTATAACGTGTCTGAAACCTATGGTTTTTTCAGTGAATTTCAAAGGTTTTTTAAATGCTAATTTCCAACTATAACGTGCCTGAAACCTATGGTTTTTTCAGTGAATTTCAAAGGTTTTTAAATGCTAATTTCTAACTATAACGTGCCTGAAACCTATGGTTTTTTCAGTGAATTTCAAAGGTTTTTTAAATGCTAATTTCTAACTATAACGTGCCTGAAAACTATGATTTTTTAAGTGAATTTCAAAGGTTTTTTAAATGCTAGTTTCTAACTATGCCAACAGAGGTAGGACATGTGAAGAAAGAAGAAAAAACGCACAGAAAGAAGCAAAAGATGGGCAGAAAGAACTAACAGAGGAGCAGAAAGAGGCCTTGTTGCAAAATCATCCTGTGCCCACAACTTTTTCAGACGGGTACTGGTGGTAACTGACTCTGACTAACCAGAGCCAGTGCGCGTTTGCACAGTGGTGAAGGGAGGGGGGGCCTGAGGTGACATGTGTGCAAACGCGCCCCGTGGCGCATTTTAAGTTGCGGGATTAAGTCCCCTTGAATCCTGAGGGTCCCTGGGGCCCAACTAGCCCCCAGGTACCTACAGTTAGGACCACAGAGCTGAGTTGCAGAGAGGCGTTCCGAGGCCACGCACCTTTTTCACCTCTCTGCAACGCACCTCTGTTGTGCTTACTGAAGGTACCTGGTGGGCTAGTTGGCCCCCAGTATTCAATGGTAATTAACTCCCCAACTTAAAACGCACCACTGGGCGTGTTTGCGCATATGTCACCTGCGGCCCCGCCCCCTCCCTTCACCACTGTGTAAACGCGCCCCGTGGCGCGTTTTAAGTTGGGGGATTAGGTCACCTTGAATCCTGAGAGTCCCTGGGGCCCAACCAGCCCACCAGGTACTTCCAGTAAGCACCACAGGCCTGCGTTGCAACGCCTGTAACAAATTGTGCAGTTGTGTTTAGGTAGTGAAGAGGGTCGTGCTGGGGGTAGTGTTTTAGGGTAGTGCAGTGGTGTTTGTGTAGTGTAGGGGGTCATGCTGGGGGTAGATTTAGGGTTGAGGGTAGTGCAGTGGTGTTTGGGTAGTGTAGGGAGTCGTGCTGGGGGAGTGTTTTAGGGTTTAGGGTAGTACAGTGGTGTTTGGGTAGTGTAGGGGGTCGTGCTGGGGTTAGTGTTTTAGGGTTTTAGGGTTTAGGGTAGTGCAGTGGTGTTTGGGTAGTGTAGGGGATAATGCTGGGGGTAGTGTTTTAGGGTTTAGGGTAGTGCAATGGTGTTTGGGTAGTGTAGGGGGTACTGCTGGGGGTAGTGTTTTAGGGTTTAGGGTAGTGCAGTGGTGTTTGGGTAGCATAGGGGGTACTGCTGGGGGTAGTGTTTTATGGTTTAGGGTAGTGCAGTGGTGTTTGGGTAGTGTAGGGGTTCGTGCTGGGGGTAGTTTTTTAGGGTTTAGGGTAGTGCAGTGGTGTTTGTGTAGTGTAGGAGGTCGTGTTTTAGGGTTTAGGGTAGTGCAGTGGTCTTTGGGTAGTGTAGGGAGTCGTGCGGGGGTATTGTTTTAGAGTTTAGGGTAATGCAGTGGTCTTTGGGTAGTGTAGGGGTTGTGCGGGGGTAGTGTTTTAGGGATTAGGGTAGTGCATTGGTATTTGGGTAGTGTAGGGGGTCATGCGGGGGTAGTGTTTTAGGGTTTAGGGCAGTGCAGTGGTGTTTAGGTAGTGTAGGGGGTCGTGCTGGGGGAGTGTTTTAGGGTTTAGGGCAGTGCAGTCTTGTTCGGGTAGTGTAGGGGTCGTGCTGGGGGAGTATTTCAGGGTTTAGGGTAGTGCAGTGGTGTTCGGGTAGTGTAGGGGGTCATGCTGGGGGTAGTGTTCTAGGGTTTAGGGCAGTGCAGTGGTGTTCGGGCAGTGTAGGGGGTTGTGCTGGGGGTGGTGTTTCAGGGTTTAGGGCAGTGCAGTGGTGTTCGGGCAGTGTAGGGGGTCGTGCAGGGGTGGTGTTTCAGGGTTTAGGGCAGTGCAGTGGTGTTCGGGCAGTGTAGGGGTCGTGCGGGGTGGTGTTTCAGGGTTTAGGGCAGTGGTGTTCGGGCAGTGTAGGGGGTGATGCTGGGGGTGGTGTTTCAGGGTTTGGGGCAGTGCAGTGGTGTTCGAGCAGTAAAGGGGGGTCATGCTGGGGGTGGTGTTTCAGGGTTTAGGGCAGTGCAGTGGTGTTCGGGCAGTGTAGGGGGCGGTGCAGGGGGTGGTGTTTCAGGGTTTAGGGCAGTGCAGTGGTGTTCGGGCATTGAAGGGGGTGGTGCTGGGGCTGGTGTTTCAGGGTTTAGGGCAGTGCAGTGGTGTTCGGGCAGTGTAGGGGGTCGTGCTGGGGCTGGTGTTTCAGGGTTTAGGGCAGTGCAGTGGTGTTCGGGCAGTGTAGGGGGTCGTGCTGGGGCTGGTGTTTCAGGGTTTAGGGCAGTGCAGTGGTGTTCGGGCAGTGTAGGGGGTCATGCTGGGGCTGGTGTTTCAGGGTTTAGGGCAGTGCAGTGGTGTTCGGGCAGTGTAGGGGGTCTTGCTGGGGCTGGTGTTTCAGAGTCTAGGGCAATGCAGTGGTGTTCGGGCAGTGTAGGGGGTCGTGCTGGGGCTAGTTTTTCAGGGTTTAGGGGCAGAGCAATGGTGCTCAGGCAGTGTAGGGGGTTGTGCTGGGGGTGATGTTTCAGGGTTTAGGGCAGTGCAGTGGTGTTAGGGCAGTATAGGGGTCGTGCTGGGGATGGTGTTTCAGGGTTTAGGGCAGTGCAGTGGTGTTCCGGCAGTGTAGGGGGTCGTGCAGGGGTGGTGTTTCAGGGTTTAGTGCAGTGGTGTTCGGGCAGTGTAGGGGGTCGTGCTGGGGTGGTGTTTCAGGGTTTAGGGCAGTGCAGTGGTGTTCGGGCAGTGTAGGGTGTCGTGCTGAGGGGTGGTGTTTCAGGGTTTAGGGCAGTGCAGTAGTGTTTGGGCAGTGTAGGGGGTCGTGCAGGGGGTGGTGTTTCAGGGTTTAGGGCAGTGCAGTGGTGTTCGGCCAGTGTAGGTAGTCTTGCTGGGGGTGGTGTTTCATAGGGCAGTGCAGTAGTTTTCGGGCAGTGTAGGTGGTCGTGCTGGGGCTGGTGTTTCAGGGTTTAGGGCAGTGCAGTGGTGTTCGGGCAGTGTACGGGGTTGTGCTGGGGCTGGTGTTTCAGGGTTTAGGGCAGTGCAGTGGTGTGCGGGCAGTGTACGGGGTCGTGCTGGGGCTGGTGTTTCAGGGTTTAGGGCAGTGCAGTGGTGTTCGGGCAGTGTAGGGGGTCATGCTGAGGGTGGTGTTACAGGGTTTAGGGCAGTGGAGTGGTGTTCGGGCAGTGTAGGGGGTCGTGCTGGGGCTGGTGCTTCAGGGTTTAGGGCAGTGCAGTGGTGTTCGAGCAGTAAAGGGGGTCATGCTGGGGGTGGTGTTTCAGGGTTTAGGGCAGTGCAGTGGTGTTCGGGCAGTGTAGGGGGCGGTGCAGGGGGTGGTGTTTCAGGGTTTAGGGCAGTGCAGTGGTGTTCGGGCAGTGTAGGGGGCGGTGCAGGGGTGGTGTTTCAGGGTTTAGGGCAGTGCAGTGGTGTTCGGGCATTGTAGGGGGTGGTGCTGGGGCTGGTGTTTCAGGGTTTAGGGCAGTGCAGTGGTGTTCGGGCAGTGTAGGGGGTCGTGCTGGGGCTGGTGTTTCAGGGTTTAGGGCAGTGCAGTGGTGTTCGGGCAGTGTAGGGGGTCGTGCTGGGGCTGGTGTTTCAGGGTTTAGGGCAGTGCAGTGGTGTTTGGGCAGTGTAGGGGGTCATGCTGGGGCTGGTGTTTCAGGGTTTAGGGCAGTGCAGTGGTGTTCGGGCAGTGTAGGGGGTCTTGCTGGGGCTGGTGTTTCAGAGTCTAGGGCAATGCAGTGGTGTTCGGGCAGTGTAGGTGGTCTTGCTGGGGCTGGTGTTTCAGGGTTTAGGGCAGTGCAGTGGTGTTCGGGCAGTGTAGGGGGTCGTGCTGGGGGTGGTGTTTCAGGGTTTAGGGCAGTGCAGTGGTGTTCGGGCAGTGTAGGGGGTCGTGCTGGGGCTAGTTTTTCAGGGTTTAGGGGCAGAGCAATGGTGCTCAGGCAGTGTAGGGGGTTGTGCTGGGGGTGATGTTTCAGGGTTTAGGACAGTGCAGTGGTGTTAGGGTAGTATAGGGGTCGTGCTGGGGATGGTGTTTCAGGGTTTAGGGCAGTGCAGTGGTGTTCCGGCAGTGTAGGGGGTCGTGCAGGGGGTGGTGTTTCAGGGTTTAGTGCAGTGGTGTTCGGGCAGTGTAGGGGGTCGTGCTGGGGTGGTGTTTCAGGGTTTAGGGCAGTGCAGTGGTGTTCGGGCAGTGTAGGGTGTCGTGCTGAGGGGTGGTGTTTCAGGGTTTAGGGCAGTGCAGTAGTGTTTGGGCAGTGTAGGGGGTCGTGCAGGGGGTGGTGTTTCAGGGTTTAGGGCAGTGCAGTGGTGTTCGGCCAGTGTAGGTAGTCTTGCTGGGGGTGGTGTTTCATAGGGCAGTGCAGTAGTTTTTGGGCAGTGTAGGTGGTCGACCTGGGGCTGGTGTTTCAGGGTTTAGGGCAGTGCAGTGGTGTTCGGGCAGTGTACAGGGTTGTGCTGGGGCTGGTGTTTCAGGGTTTAGGGCAGTGCAGTGGTGTGCGGGCAGTGTACGGGGTCGTGCTGGGGCTGGTGTTTCAGGGTTTAGGGCAGTGCAGTGGTGTTCGGGCAGTGTAGGGGGTCATGCTGAGGGTGGTGTTTCAGGGTTTAGGGCAGTGGAGTGGTGTTCGGGCAGTGTAGGGGGTCGTGCTGGGGCTGGTGTTTCAGGGTTTAGGGCAGTGCAGTGGTGTTCGGGCAGTGTAGGGGTCGTGCTGGGGCTGGTGTTTCAGGGTTTTGGGCAGAGCAGTGGTGTTCGGGCAGTGTAGGGGGTCGTGCTGGGGGTGGTGTTTCAGGGATTAGGGCAGTGCAGTGGTGTTCGGGCAGTGTAGGGGGTCTTGCTGGGGTGGTGTTTCAGGGTTTAGGGCAGTGCAGTGGTGTTCGGGCAGTATAGGGGGTCTTGCTGGGGGTGGTGTTTCAGGGTTTAGGGCAGTGGTGTTCGGGCAGTGTAGGGGGTCTTGCTGGGGGTGATGTTTCAGGGTTTAGGGCAGTGCAGTGGTGTTCGGGCAGTGTAGGGGGTCTTGCTGGGGGTAGTGTTTCAGGGTTTAGGGCGGAGCAGTGGTGTTCGTGGCAGTGTAGGGGGTCGTGCTGGGGGTGGTGTTTCAGGGTTTAGGGCAGTGCAGTAGTGTTCGGGCAGTGTAGGGGGTCATGCAGGGGGTGGTGTTTCAGGGTTTAGGGCAGTGCAGTGGTGTTCTGGCAGTGTAGGGGGTCATGCTGGGGGTGGGGTTTCAGGGTTTAGGGCAGTACAGTGGTGTTCGGGCAGTGTAGGGGGTCGTGCAGGGGGTGGTGTTTCAGGGTTTAGGGCAGTGCAGTGGTGTTCGGGCAGTGTAGGGGGTCGTGCTGGGGGTGATGTTCCAGGGTTTAGGGCAGTGCAGTTGTGTTCGGGCAGTGTAGGGGGTCTTGCTGGGGGTGGTGTTTCAGGGTTTAGGGCAGTGGTGTTCGGGCAGTGTAGGGGGTCTTGCTGGGGGTGGTGTTTCAGGGTTTAGGGCAGTGCAGTGGTGTTCGGGCAGTGTAGGGGGTCTTGCTGGGGGTAGTGTTTCAGGGTTTAGGGCAGTGCAGTGGTGTTCGTGCAGTAGAGGTGGTCGTGCTGGGATGGTGTTTTTGGGTTTAGGGCAGTGCAGTAGTGTTCGAGCAGTGTAGGGGGTTGTGCAGGGGGTGGTGTTTCAGGGTTTAGTGCAGTGGTGTTCGGGCAGTGTAGGGGGTCGCGCTGGGGGTGGTGTTTCAGGGTTTAGGGCAGTGCAGTGGTGTTCGGGCAGTGTAGGGGGTCATGCACAGGGTGGTGTTTCAGGGTTTAGGGCAGTGCAGTGGTGTTCGGGCAGTGTAGGGTGTTGTGCTGGGGCTGGTGTTTCAGGGTTCAGGGCAGTGCAGTGGTGTTCAGGCAGTGTAGGGGGTCGTGCTGAGGCTGGTGTTTCACGGTTTAGGGCAGTGCAGTGGTGTTCGGGCAGTGTAGGGGGTCGTGCTGGGGCTGGTGTTTCAGGGTTTAGGGCAGTGCAGTGGTGTTCGGGCAGTGTAGGCGGTCGTGCTGGGGCTGGTGTTTCAGGGTTTAGGGCAGTACAGTGGTGTTCGGGCAGTGTAGGGGGTCATGCTGGGGCTGGTGTTTCAGGGTTTAGGGCAGTGCAGTGGTGCTCGGGCAGTGTAGGGGGTCGTGCTGGGGGTGATGTTTCAGGGTTTAGGGTAGTGCAGTGGTGTTCGGGCAGTGTAGGGGGTCGTGCAGGGGCTGGTGTTTCAAGGTTTAGGGCAGTGCAGTGGTGTTCGGGCAGTGTAGGGGGTCGTGCTGGGGCTGGTGTTTCAGGGTTTTGGGCAGAGCAGTGGTGTTCGGGCAGTGTAGGGGGTCATGCTGGGGGTAGTGTTTCAGGGTTTAGGGCAGTGCAGTGGTGTTCGGGCAGTGTAGGGGGTCGTGCTGGGGGTGGTGTTTCAGGGTTTAGGTCAGTGGTGTTCGGGCAGTGTAGGGGGTCTTGCTGGGGGTGATGTTTCAGGGTTTAGGGCAGTGCAGTGGTGTTCGGGCAGTGTAGGGGGTCTTGCTGGGGGTAGTGTTTCAGGGTTTAGGGCAGTGCAGTGGTGTTCGGGCAGTGTAGGGGGTCATGCTGGGGGTGGTGTTTCAGGGTTTAGGGCAGTGCAGTGGTGTTCGGGCAGTGTAGGGGGTCGTGAAGGGGGTGGTGTTTCAGGGTTTAGGGCAGTGCAGTGGTGTTCGGGCAGTGTAGGGGGTTGTGCTAGGGGTGGTGTTTCAGGGTTTAGGGCAGTGCAGTGGTGTTCGGGCAGTGTAGGGGGTCATGCAGGGGCTGGTGTTTCAGGGTTTAGGGCAGTGCAGTGGTGTTCGGGCAGTGTAGGGGGTCGTGCTGGGGGTAGTGTTTTAGGGTTTAGGGTAGTGCAGTGGTGCTTGTGTAGTGTAGGGGGTTGTGCTGGGGGTAGTGTTTTAGGGTTTAGGGTAGTGCAGTGGTGTTTGTGTAGTGTAGGGGGTCATGTTTTAGGGTAGTGCAGTGGTGTTTGGGTAGTGTAGGGGGTCGTGCTGGGGGTAGTGTTTTAGGATTTAGGTTAGTGCAGTGGTGTTTGGGTAGTGTAGGGGGTCGTGCTGGGGGTAGTGTTTTAGGGTTTAGGGTAGTGCAGTGGTGTTTGTGTAGTGTAGGGGGTCGTGCTGGGGGTAGTGTTTTAGGGTTTAGGGTAGTGCAGTGGTGCTTGTGTAGTGTAGGAGGTCGTGCTGGGGGTAGTGTTTTAGGGTTTAGGGTAGTGCAGTGGTGTTTGTGTAGTGTAGGGGGTCATGTTTTAGGGTAGTGCAGTGGTGTTTGGGTAGTGTAGGGGGTCGTGCTGGTGGTAGTGTTTTAGGATTTAGGTTAGTGCAGTGGTGTTTGGGTAGTATAGGGGGTCGTGCTGGGGTAGTGTTTTAGGGTTTAGGATAGTGCAGTGGTGCTTGTGTAGTGTAGGGGGTCGTGCTGGGGGTAGTGTTTTAGGGTTTAAGGTAGTGCAGTGGTGTTTTTGTAGTGTAGGGGGTCATGTTTTAAGATGCAATGCTCCAATACCTGACCAGTCTGCACTACATAAAACTGCAAAAAACTAAAAATAAAAAGTGTTTTGCACACTTTTGTCATTGGGCTATATGTGGGCTACATCTGGGTAATATTTGTGCTACATTTGGGCTCTTTTTTCACTGGTGGCCATCTTGGAAGACTTCTTTGTTATGAAGTTTCCTAATTTCTTCATTTACTGCAGTCTCCTCAGTAGGAAATGCTTTCAGTTTTTTACTTTGATTCCATCAAGAAGGCATTCAGATGTCTCACATCTGCCATAAATTCAGAATGTTAGCACTCTAGTTGCTCATTAGATCACTGGAGTAAAGCTACTGCTCACCAGGGAGTTAACTGGTAGTCTGCTGCTGGTATTGAAAGTGATTGTTTCAGTCTGCATGTCAGAATTTTCTAATGAAATAGAAAAGGATTTGAGATCTCACTTAAACATGCCCTAATTTTTCTTTCTGCAGCACTAACCATAATTTCTATTTCAAAAAGAACCCCTCATTTTGTTCTTTTTTAAATTAAATGTTTTAAGTGTTACTGGTTTATTCCAATCAAGATGGCTTCAGGTGTGCCATACTTTTGTCATAAGTAAGGCTGTTAGCACTCTAGTTGTTCTTTAGAACACTCTGGGAAGCTGCAGTAGAACACAA
Organism: Calotriton arnoldi; assembly: GCA_963921515.1. NCBI lineage: Eukaryota > Metazoa > Chordata > Amphibia > Caudata > Salamandridae > Calotriton > Calotriton arnoldi. The sequence goes on along the minus strand of CAWUFW010002669.1, from coordinate 1,963,171 downwards.
AGGCATCAACTGGCAGGCTGCTCCTGTTGAAATATAACAGGAAGATATTTGAGATCACACTTGAAATATGTCCTAATTTTTCTTTCTACAGCACTAACCATAATTTCTATGACAAAATGAACCCCATCATTTTGTTCCTTTTTAAATTAAATGTTTTAAGTGTTACCAGTTTATTCCAATCAAGATGGCTTCAGGTGTGCCATACTTTTGTCATAAGTAAGGCTGTTAGCGCTCTAGTTGTTCTTTAGAACACTCTGGGAAGCTGCAGTAGAACACAAAGGCATCAACTGGCAGGCTGCTCCTGTTGAAATATAACAGGAAGATATTTGAGATCACACTTGAAACATGTCCTAATTTTTCTTTCTACAGCACTAACCATAATTTCTATGACAAAATGAACCCCATCATTTTGTTCCTTTTTAAATTAAATTGTTTAAGTGTTACCAGTTTATTCCAATCAAGATGGCTTCAGGTGTGCCATACTTTTGTCATAAGTAAGGCTGTTAGCACTCTAGTTGTTCTTTAGAACACTCTGGGAAGCTGCAGTAGAACACAAAGGAATCAACTGACAGTCTCTGCCCTTGTTGGATGTACATGTTTTACTGAGAATGTCAGACTTCATTCTCACATGAGTGAGAAAGATAATGTGAATTTACAGAAAATATGGTCTCATTTTAGTTTCTGGAGCACCTTCCAAACCTCCATGGGACAAGCATGAGAAAATAGTGTTCTCTCAAACATGATTCATGATATCCCAGCAGAAGGTTTTTCACATGGTAAAATCACCTTAGAATACACCACAATTCCTAAAATTAGTATGGTACCATCAACAAATAAATTCTAATGTAACTAAAGCCTGTTATCACCCTTTATAGTTCTCCTTTTGGTGACCCTCAAAATCTTCTATTCACTACAATGCATTTCAATGAGGTACTATCATTTATATTGGTCCCAAGATGGCTGCCAGCAATTCCAGGATGAAGTGCTGACAGCCAATCAGATCTCACGATGACATGTGTGGTTAGGCTCCGCCCAGATATATATGTGACTTTACTTTTGATTTTCTCAGGAACTACTGAACGGATTTACACCATTTAAGCAAAAGGCACGACACTGAACCAAGGGCTACCTCTTTGCCAAATTTGGTGTAATTCCGTTCAGCAGTTCGGGCTGTAGCTGCGACTAAAGGTTCCTATGGAAAAATGAATGGGGAAAACGCGTTTTGGGACCCCCTTTTTCTCGGCCCCCGCTTGACGTATCACCCCGAGACTTTCAGGATAGGAGCGGACCGGAGCGCCCCAACAAGTTGGAAACTTTCGCGAAGATTCGTCAACCGGCGCCAACGTTATTTCAAATAGAATGTCGCGGATTTCCTATGGATAATAGGTTTTAACTATAACTATCTACTGGCGACCGCCAGTAGATAATATATATATATATATATATATATACCATTCCTACTCCAGAATAAAGCAGCAGGGCCGACACACCACGGAATCTTCTGGTATTTATTAATTCAAATCAAAACAGCTTGCCAAGTAACGCGTTTCGGCTGCGAGATCAGCCTTTATCAAACTTCGTGGGCGCCATTAAAGCAAAACGCATTATGCCTGTTCAATAAATTCTTCACTGCATTTGCACAATATTCGAGCCTCTTTGAAATAATTTCGGAGCGCGCTGAGGTCCGTGCCTGGGTGTCCTGCTGAGGATCGGCAGGCCAGGAGTTGGAGTTTGATATATATATATTATATTTCCTCCACCACCCCTGCTTACACACCAGAAACAGTTCATGCATCTTCACATTCTCCCATCCACCCCAGCCAATCTACAGCATCTCAGACTGTATAGCTATAAACACCCCCATGCCAACACATCACAGACACCTCCAAATTAAGATGAAGCGTTATGCATATATCATCATCAGAAATACACTGTGCAGTTCATATGTGAAACAGGAATGAGTATTCTAAAAATATTCTTGTATATTAGATCAAGCACCTCAGTCAATTTAGAAGTCTAACAGGTTGTTACCAGAGACTGAAATGAAAATATCCCACCCATGAAAAATCTCTCTCCAGAACTGTTTTATATGATTGATTTATATGACTGAAGGTTTTAGGTTTCGAGTTCTAGTTCCACACAATGGTAACTATATTTCTGGTGGGTTGAGGCGTAATGTCGCTCTCTAACTGTGTCGTAAAATTAGCGGAGTCTCAGCCTACCTCAGGCTCATCTTTTAGAGAAAACAGTGGTAAGTACGCATCAAAGAAAAGAAATATAATTTCAGCTAAGAGCCAGCATGTATTTAAATGTTATATTTTGTCCTAAAACAACACAAACATCAACATAATTATGCAGCTAGTGAGTATCTCAACATTCCAGCTGGGTGACACGTGCGATATCTCAACAATTTTACATATTTAGCTGGGTCTTAAATCATGTCGTATAATACAGTGATAACTTAATGCTGCTACCCGATGTCATACGTTTGTTTTTCCATATTGTATTCAAAGTATATATATATATATATATATATATATATATATATATATATATATATATATATATATATATATATATATATATATATATATATATATATATATAGTTTAAAGAATTCACTTGTTTGGTAACAAACAGGACTTTTTACATTTATTTCATTCATTAATATTATCTAATGGTCATACAGTACCTTTTACTTACAATCAATGATGCATTGTTAATGTTCATTCTGTAATCTCATTTTCTACATGTGTTACTAGAGGGCGGAAGAGATCCTTGTTTCAGTTGCCACTGTGGCCTTGAGGGATTGGTGATCAGGATTTTTATCTGGTTCACTTAAGATTTACACTGATGGTTGCCATGGTGCTGAGCATCTGTTTTCAGCTGCTATGGAAACAAGAAAACGAATTGATGATTTTCTAAAAGGCAAAAAAAATTAGGAAGTTCATTGCTGCTCTCAAAACCGACCGATACTGGTTATCCAGAGTTTTCTGGTACAGCTAAGCATAAGGAGAACCATTTAGAAGTATTTTTGGATAAGTTATTACAGCTGAATGTATCAAGAAAAGTCTGTCGAATCCCCTTGCACGCTACATCTGCACCCTGGAATTCCTGGAAAATGTTACTACTGTACATTCTTTTTTCATCGTTTTGTAGACAGCCAAGAACGCATCAAGTTTAAGACCCTGCAAAACCAGACTGAAACATTAGTTAAGCCAGATCTCTGGCTGTATATCTATCCATCTGGCTTTCTATCTATGTGTCTCCACTGACAAAATCTTAATAAGGTTTATTTTATTTATGAATTTATTGTTATTTGCAAAGTGCACGTGTACCGAAAACGTTTTATAGCTCTGAGACACTGACAAATGAACAACCAAGGAGATTTAAATCTTCAAGGCCAGTTCCATCACCTATGAGGTCATCAGGATATATAACCCTTAATACTCAGCTGGGAAACTAATCGTCTTAGGGGAGCAGTAACACTGCAGGAGCCAGCATACAATAAAGATACCTCATTGACCCTAAATCACATGTAATAGCATGGAAATGTAGGCAACACGGTTAAGTCATGGCCTGCTTTAGGCTTGATCGTGTATATTTTCACTAAAGTATTTAGACATTTCTCTCAAGCCTACAAATTCACAAATCACTATGTTGTTCATTTGAAAGGGTAGAATTTCAAGGACACGACACAGAATCCACAAATGACTGCATTAGTGTACACACTTGCAAAAAAGGTTATCACACTCCATCCCCAAAACATTGTGAACACGCGTGTCAAGGTTTAAGACATGAAAAAGAGTGCTTGTTCAGATCTAGGTGAGAACTCATTTTTATGACAAGAAACATGGCCTTGACTACAATATGGAATCAAAGTGTGCTGAGGCCCCATATCATGTACCTTAGCTGGATAAAACATGGTGAAGGCCATTACCCTCAATCCTCCTTAGCTAGGAGGAAAGCCTCTTTGTCTGTGTGCAATACTAGGAGCCTCATTAGGAGTACTTGCAATACTTGATGAGCCAAGTAACAGAAGTTACAAGTAATGTGGGGAAACTATGGGGCCATTGGTTTTCCAAAGGGGATAAATTCTCTGAGCAAAATTGCAGCCAAGAATAAAGAATAACCAGGGCAATGGAATGTGTTCAATTCAATTCTCCTAGGTTGTTTCTACCTAAACTCCTGGCAAACTCTTACCATATACCTTAAATATTGTGTAGGTGGCACCTTAGCCTCCCATAATCACAAGTTGGAATGTGTCCCCCATGCCCTATCGCTTTGAAGGCTCCCACCAGGATTAACCTCTTGGCTGCTAGGCCTTTCCCGCCTAGAATGATTCACCCTTTTTTGGCTATTTGGGGTAGTTCAGGCTTAGGCCTCCATCACTTTTTTTCCTCATAAGGTATCCACACCAAATTTGCGCCTATTTTTTCCAACATCCGGGCGATTCCAAAGGTACCCATAGTTTGATGTTTCCCTTGATTTTTGGGGGAAAATAGGAAAAAAGTGCTCTGCAAAAAAGTGTCTGTTTCTTTTCCTAAACATGGCATCAACAGAAGGTTTACTGTGTTAAAGTCACCATTTTCCTGGCTTTCAAGAACATACAGAGCTGAATCAAAAAAACGTTTTGTTTACCACAGTTTTGGCATTTTTCAAAGAGGTAGCTCATTTTTCCTAATTTGTGTGCTTTCAATCTACTTCCAGTTTTTGGTGGAAATCAGGGTGAAACCCATGGGTGATCCTGGGATGCTATAGATTTCTGAAACGTAGACAGAATTCTAGGTTCAGCAGGGGGTCATTTGTGGAGTTCCCTCAAGGTTTTCCCAAAGAAACTAACTGTTGAAATAAAAAAATATTAAACATGATTTTGAAAAAACGGCCATTTGTGATAGCATTTTCAGTTGTAGCTTCTTGTCCTAATGGCTGATTTATAAAAACAATATATCATTATGTCCGTTAGACTTCTGGTTGCAGGGATATATAGAGTTTGTAGGTTTTTCCAAGAAAGCGAGGTACCCAGAGTCAACAACTGAACTGCACCTTACAATGGTCTTTTATTGTGTACCGGGTATAGAGCAATTCATATGGTAAAATATAAAGACTAATAAAAGGGTATCAAGAAAACATATGTATTTCTGAAACAGACACTAGATACGGAGTTTAGGACCTGTAGTTATTTGTACATCTCCGAATTTGTGGGTACCCATACTGGCATGTGAATCAGAGGGCATTTTTCAAAATGTCTTCTTTCTTACACACTGGTTTACATTTGGACGGCACAAATGCAGAGAAACACAATTGGTAATAACAAATCTTTTACTACTCTGTACTTTCACATGTCTCCCGATAAAAATGGTATCTCACATGTGTGGGGAGGCCTAGTGCTTGCAACAGAAAAGGACCCAAAAAACACAACATGGACACATCACATTTTTTTCACTGAAAACTGACCCTTTTTTTCCAATGTGGGTAGCTCTGGATTTTGGGCCCTAGCTCAGTCAGCACCTAAGGAAACCTTGCAAACTTGCACATTTTTTAAATCCAGGGTGGGGTGACTTGTGTGGCTCCCACTGGGTTTTCCTACCCAGAAGCCCTTGCAAACCTCAATCTTTTGAGCATTATCATTTTCATTTAACATTGAGACCAGTATTTGTCACGTCCTGCAATTTAAACTTCCATTACATGACGAGCTATACTATATAGACAAGAGAATTCGTTACATGAGACACAGTCTACATTTGCGGGTCATTCACTGTCTTCCATTACTTAATCAGCAACCGGTACTTCACATATATTACCTCTAAAGGCGTTCCATTTTCCCCACACCCGTTCCCATTTCTTGGGGCACCCCCTATGCATGTACACCGCTCTTTCAGCCACCATTGACATATCCATGTCGTTACTCCACTCTCTGACTGTGGGAGTGTTGCGTGCACCCCAGTGTTTGGCAATATTTCTCTTAGCTATAGTTATACCCAGTGTCGCCCAGGTTTGCATTGCGAGATTAAGATCTGTGGCTTCCCATATGTTTAATAAACATCGCCTAGGCTCTGTCGGTACAGGGGCCCCGCTTGCTTCCGTTATTGTGGACATGACTGCCTCCCAGTATTTCACTATTGCAGGGCATTCCCACAATGTATGATAAAATGTGCCTATTGCTCCACACTGGCGAAGGCAGAGCTGACTGTCCGTCTTTCCCATCTTGTACAATGTAGTCCTAGTATAATAGATTCGGTGTAGCACTTTCAGTTGGATTAGACGTAGTTTTGAAGGGATTGTCACCTCCCTTGGGGACGACAGAGCCTCCTGCCAGTCTGCCTCGTCCAAGTCTCCCACCTCTTTCTGCCGTTTCTGCCGGAGGGATTGTGTTGGGTCAGGGTGATTATTGATGATTTTTCGATATGTCAACGATGTTGCTTTTTTGTGCATGTGTTCCGTCAACAATCTATCCTCTAGGGGAGAGGCCTCTGGGAGGACGGTGTCACCCGGGATGACTGCCTCCAGTGCATGTTTAATTTGGTAGTATCGGAACGTTTCTGTAGGAGCCATCTCGTATTGGTCCCTGAGTTGGGCAAATGGAATTACCCTTCCCTTGGCCCACAGGTCACCCACCCGCGATATTCCTATATCATTCCACTGCCTAAAGCTCTTACTGTTACGCAGGGTGCCTAGCTTACCAGTATCCCAGAGGGGTGTTGCTTGCGTGATCTTTTTATTCCACCCAAGTTTCCTGACCACTACATGCCAGAGGTGAATCGTGTGTCATGCCGGTCCTATTAAAGCCATCTTGTGGTTAGTATTATACAGCGCTCGGTTAAGTCCCTCTGCGCCTAATATTAGTCTATTGAGGTGATAGGCCGGATCCGAGTGCGGAACATGGATCCACTGATTGATTACTGTCAGTTGGGATGCCCAATAGTACGCTTGTACATTTGGTAGCGCGATGCCGCCATCGTACCCTGTCCTAAACAGTTTGGCCATCGCTATCCGGGCCGGCTTGTCGTTCCACAGGAGTTTAGTTACCTCTACCTCTATTGCCCGGAAGTAGGCTGGGGGGACCACGAATGGGGTATTTTGTAATACATATAGAAATCTGGGGAGTGCCATCATTTTGAAGAGTGGCGCTCTTCCCAGGAGCGTCAAAGGCAGGGATCGCCAATGTTTAGTGTCTCTACGCAATCTCTTTAAGGGTTCTAGGAGATTTAGGGTCATGAAATCCTCCGGGTCAGATGTGACGTGGATCCCCAAGTATTTGAAGCTATCTTCTACTATTGGAACCACGCATCCTTTAGGCAGTTTCGGCGGTGGGCCCCGCAGGACGTATATGATTGATTTGTTCCAGTTAATGGTATATCCTGAACATTTCCCGTAGGCTACACATATATCTAGGACTGCATGCATCGAGCGGGTAGGGGAGGCCATATACAGTAAGATATCATCTGCATATAGAGAAATGCGATCTTCGCAGCTCTCTGTCCAACGGAGCCCCCAAATTGTCGGAGCCTACCTTATCCATGCCGCCAGGGGTTCTAACACCAGGGCAAAGAGCAGTGGCGATAGCGGGCAGCCCTGTCTTGTGCCACGTCCTAACGGAAATTCTGTGGATATGCGCCCATTCGCCACTAAGTGTGCAAGAGGTTTCGTATATAGCAGTCTTACCCATGAGCAGAACTTAGGTCCGAATCCCAACCTTGCAAGAACTGCGAACAGGAATGGCCATTCTACTGTATCAAAAGCCATATGGGGGTCAAGAGACAGTATTATGGCCTCTTCTTGTATTGTGTGCTTTCGTCCCAATACATTTTGGAGTCGCCTCAAATTGAGGGCCGTGTTTCTACCGAGCATGAACCCCGACTGATCCGGGGTATTAGCTTATTTAAATGAGGTGTCAGTCTATTTGCTAACGCTTTGGCCAAGACCTTGGCATCGGCGTTGATCAGGGAGATAGGTCTGTACGAGGCACAGTCGCGGGCTGGCTTCCCGGGTTTATGTATGGCCACAACCGTTGCTATTCTCTGATCTTTGGGGAGTTCTCCTCTTTTAAGGCTTTCGTTAAACATGTTTAATAAATGAGGGGTAATCGTATTTGTACTTTTTTTATATAATTCAATAGGGATACCGTTCGGCCCCAGAGCTTTTCCCGACTGCACGTTTCCTATTGCTATCGCCACTTCCTCAGCAGTGAGGTCTGACTCCAGTAGTTTAGCATCTTCGTGTGTGAGCGTAGTAAGTCGGATATCTCGGAGAAACGCCTCCGCCTCCTCCTGCTGTATTATGGTTGCCGGAGTGTACACCCTAGCGTAGTAATTCGCCAATGTGTTTGCGATGGTTTGGGGGTCTGTTACTACTTCTCCCGTGGTGTGTAGAAGTTCTGCCACCCAACGACTAGCTCGCTCCTGTTTATCTAGCCATGCCAGCAGCTTGCCGGCTTTGTCACCGACTTCGTATACAGTGTGGCGCGTGGCTGTCAGTCGGGTTTTGGTGTCTTCCCACATGTATTCTTTGTATTCTTGTTGTTTTAGCTGGAGCTGATGCATATTGATGTCTGAGCGGTCCTGGGAGTGTTGTGTTTCTAAGAGTTGTAGTTCTTGTTCGAGTGTCGGCACCGTTTGTACCTTTTCTCTTTTATAATCTGTGATTAAGGAAATGGCCTGCCCACGTAGCACTGTCTTGTACGCTGCCCATAAAACGAGGGGCGAGGAGACCGACTGTTCATTTTCAGTGAAATAGTGTTTAGTGGCTGCAGTTAGGCCCTTCCAAATTTTGGGGTTTTTGAGATAGCCGGGGTATATCGGGAATATACGTCGTTGCGCAGAAGTGTTTCGTGTATATTTGACAAAAACGGGGGAGTGGTCCGATATTCCCCTTGGTAAGTGGGTCATGCCCTCAAATTTCCCCACGTTGTCTGCTGAGGTTAGTATATAATCTATTCTGGAGAGACTATTGTGTGCTCCTGAGTGGTATGTGTATTGTCGTGCCTGCGGGAAATGTGAACGCCAGACGTCCACTAGGCCTATTGTTTCAAGAAAGTCCGCCAGTATGGAGTAAGTGCGATGTTGTTGCCATGGGGGCGTGCGGTCCTAGTGAGTGAAGTGCAGGGGGAATATAGGCCGTCACTATATTGATCGAACGTCCCTCCCATTGACAGGTGGCAGCTGCAAAGCGGCCCTGCTCGTCCGTGTATGTGTGTCTGATAATGAGTGGATATTGTTTCCTGATCAAGATCCCCACCCCTCGGGAGCCAGTTGAAAATTCGGAATGAACTATCAGTTTGAAGCCCCATCTGTCCAAGGCCTTGCATGTGGAGCCTACGAGGTGGGTTTCCTGCAGGAGTATCACAGCCGGCGCCTTGCGCTTAAGGTATTGTAATACTAAACCTCGCTTTACTTTATCTCTGAGGCCATTTACATTCCAGGAGACTACTGGTAGGTGTTGAACATGTGCGGGCGGGAGAGCGCCAGCTTGGGAATACGCGGTTACGGGTGTCGTTGGCGTTGTCTAAGGTGGAACAGTGTGTCTAACTTGCGAATTGCGGTCTCATACAAGTGTCTAGGTGTTGTACCATAAACAAAAACAGCCAAAAAAAACAAAACTAACCATAACAACAAAAAGAAAGAAGAAAATAAATTCAAACTCGCAAACATAAATCGTTTCCCCGCCCCCTCCCTGCCTCCCTGCATGACGGTTTACAAACTACCCGCCTCCCCAACATTGCAGAGTGCCTAGTACCCATAGTTCAATACCTTTATGGGGGGATTCCACCCGGTGCCCTCCCCAGTACCCCTTCTTATCTGTTATATTGACTCTTATAGCAGCTTATCGGTCCACAGTGTCACTCACGACCATCACGACATCCCATTGTATGCTCCCAAGGGCAGATCGGTAGGTGCCATCGGAAGCTGCCAGCGTTCTGCTTGGTATTCATGAGTGTCAGGTCAGTGGCTCTGCACCTCCGGGCCCCTCTGCACAACTTGGTGATCGCATCAGCAGCGCAGAAGCGAGTGCAGTGGCCCGACCGACTGCATCGGAGGCTCATAGTCTCTAGTAAGAACACTACTGGTTTTTTTTTTAAAAAAGGAAAAAGGTTACTTGTCTTTATTGGCTCCGTCGCCTGCGGTTGCTTCATCCTGCTGTTCCAGTTGTGACGCCTTTGGTGTTGCTCGGCTATTGTTCTTCCCGGGTCGTCCACGATTGTTGACTTGACGCCAGCCCTCCAGCCAATCTTGTGCTTCCTCCGGCGTTGTGAAGAACCACTCCTTCCCGTCTGCCACGACTCTCAACTTCGAGGGGAACATCATTGAATATTTGAGCTCACGCGCTCGGAGTTCTTTCTTTATTGCAAGAAAATTGCGTCGTTGTTTGGCTACGGCGGCTGTGTAGTCGGGAAAGAATGAGATTGTACTATGTTCATATTGCACCGGGGGGGCTATTCTTGCAGTCTGCAAAATGAGGTCGGGGTCCCGAAAATTGAAAATCCGGGCTAGTATGGGTCTTGGTGGTGCCCCTGGCTTAGGCCTGCCTTTCGGGACCCGGTGGGCTCTTTCGACTGAGAAGTACTGTGAGAGACCACGAGGTTGTAGTTGATTTTTGATTAGGTCTTCTACAAAAAGGTCCATGGCTGGTTCTCCTTTTCCCTCTGGCACGCCTACAATGCGCACATTGTTGCGCCGGGAGCGGCCTTCAAAGTCGTCCAGCTTTGCCGCCATGGCTTTATTTTCGGTCTCTTGAAGTGTCATCTGGCGTTTGAGAGCGGCCGTGTCTACGGCTAGACTAGTCGTCATTGTTTCCACTTCCGATACTTTTGTGCTTAATTTTCGGAAATCCGCTCGCATCAACGTGAGTTCAGTGGCTACTGTGTCGATTCTAGACTCCAAGGACATATGTACCTTGTTGAGTGTGGTCATTATGTCCTGCAAGGTGACCTCCTCGGTTCCGGACTCGGCTCGGTCTTCTGTAGACATTGCAGCACGATCCGTCGGTTCCTGGCTGGATTTGTTGCAGGTATATTTGTCCAGCTTGGTTTGGTGTGTAGCATGCTGACCCCTGCCTCCCATGGTGTCAAAGCTCCACAGAGTTGTTATGTCCGTGAGGGCCTGGGTGGTAGTACTCACTGCTGCCTGCCTGTGTGTATGGTGATCACACGCAGCCTTTCGGGTTTCCTACCCCCAGGGTGTAGCACTGCGTTGCGCACCCGTTGATGGACGTCAATCAGGGGGTTACGTTGGTAAATACCGTGCGTCGTTCCAGCTGGGTCAGGAAAGCACTACCACCCTATCCTCGCCGCTCAGGCATCACGCCGTGAATCGTACCGGTCGCAGTGAGTCCTGCACCAAGTGACAATGTTGTGCCAGTTTAGGCGCCCCGAGGCGCGGGGCCCGAGAGATCGCCTCCCTCTGCACCTCTCACAGTCTGCACTTGCATGTATGCCTCCAAACAAAATGGTGCCGCCCGGGCCCCCCCGTAGGGAGCGAGTCACTGTGTTTCTGGCGATGCGACCTGGTACTGTGTGGGCCTGTCTTGATTTGTTTCGGTGCCCTTCCGCTGCCGTGCGTACAGCGCACCGGGATGCTGGGTCCCAGGGGCTACCCCAATGCTGAGGCTGGCCCTTATGTGCGCATCATGTTTGGCCGCGCAGCTCACCGTGACAGTCCAGTTGTGGCACTCTGCACCCGGCCCCCGCTTCCACTGCGTGGGACCGGCGCGCGGTGACCGAGTACGGCTGTTGGTGTTGTGGCTGGGGCTCAGAGTGTCGATTACCTTGTCGGTCTTCACCGAGCATCGGCTGCTCCCCCGCACGTCTTCAGGGCTGAGTTGATGGTCGCTCCACGCTTGGGGGGCGCCCGAGGGTCCCGTCTAACCGGACCGGACATTCACTCGAGGCCCCGGCTTCAGCCTCGGATGTAGGCCGCATACATTAGACCCGGCCAGACTCGCTCAGTTCTGCAGCCGCGAGCACCCAGGTAGGACGAATCGGTGCCCACCATGTTCCGATTCCGGCACGTCGTGTTCGTGAACGTGTTTAACTACGGATAAATGAGCGGATGGTCGGGGAAACCTTCTGAGGTCCGGAGCTTCGCTAGGCGGCGGCCATTTCGTTTGGCTGCCGGCCACGCCCCCTCGCAAACCTCAATGTTTGACTAAAAAAACTAATTTTCCTCATATTTCTGTGATAGAAAGTTCTGAAGTCTGAAGGGAGCTACTCATTTTCTACCACCTACCATCACCCCAAGTCTCCTGATAAACATGGTACCTCACTTGTGTGAGCAGGGCTAGTGCCCATGGAAGGACATTCCCCAAAACTCAACATGGATACATGACATTTTTCCACTGAAACCTCACTTTTTTTGTAAAGTGCTGAGCTGTGGATTTTGGGTCCTAGGTCAGCCGGCACCTAAGGAAGCCTAGCAAACCTGCACATTTTAAAAACCTATACACCTACGGGAATCCAAAGTGGGATGACTTGTGTGGCTCCCACCAGGATTTCCTACTGAGAAGCCCTTACAAACCCCAAACTTTGACCATGTTCAGAGGCAGATTCAAAAAGCAAATATAAAGCCTGCTGGGCGGTCAGCTTGCGAGTAACCACAATGCTTACTTATGAAACTAACACAACAAACAAGACACCAATGTACAATTGCACTAAATCCATACGTGGATTTGAAAAAAAATTATCATATGCTATAATTATTACAACCGTTTAAAAGAAAAAAAATTAAAGCAGGGCAATGATACTCATTTGAAGTAAACATTGCCAAAAAGTTTCCTTACCAAACACATGCAACTACACAAACTTCAGATCTACCAGTGCTGAAATCGCAAGCAGGAGTCTCCACCAAGGAAATCAAAAGCTTTGCACTACAATAAAAGGAGAAATAAAACATTAAGATCACAAATGTAAATGAAATGATGACAAGAAATAAAACTGTTAATATTGTAACACGCTGTGAAGTCTGATTGGCATCACAAGCGTCTGAACTGCCCCAAGGGGGACACAATCTAACTATACAAAAAAAGTGATGCGGAGGAATCAATACAGTACAAATGTCAATAGGACACATACAAATTAAATCCTATTCTTTGGTACACAGTCCCTTCATGTTGACTTACTAACATTATTGCACATACCGCCTCTGATTCCAATAGGAACAATTTATAAATTTGTTTAATTGTTCTCTTGTTCTTACCAACACATGAAATACATAAATACAACAACCCACAGAATTAAACTAATTACATAAACATTAACAAAAAGCAATTAAATACATTTAATTATGCATGATTATGCACATGATCATACATTCCTTCCTACCCCAAACTTAGAATCTAGTGGTTGCTACATAATTATAAGCAATCCGACTACGAGATAGTCCTATACACACATGAGGTGAACACTTCGACCTCTGAATCAATCCACAATGTGTGTATCAAATTTCTTAACAGGAACTAGTAATCCACTGGACTCCGTCGACGCGTTTCGGCCCCCTCATCTGGGCCTCATCAGGACAAGAGTGCAAGGAAATCACATCGTCCGATCGGGTCGGTGCTGGACATCGAAATCCAGTCAACACTAATGTGGCGCTCTCGGGGAGAACAGGAATTCCAAAACAATCGAGCGAGAACTCTGTATCCGTAACAGATGGTAAATCTCCCGCCTGTTCTACAATGTTGGGAACAACGAATGCGGACCCCAAAGAAGAGTCACCACGAGACCCTCTGACGTGCTCCACACTGGTGCAGTAAATTTTAAAGAAGCCGGCGAAGCTCTTAGCTGCATAACCGACGCAGTAATGGCAGCGGGGGACACAAAGCAAAGGGAAGAAATTGGCACCCCAGAAGGGAGTGACCCTTACCCTAGCCACCAGCCAAACACAAGTCAAACATCAGTTCACACACACTACCACAGAAATGCCAGCCACCCAAATTGCCAGCTAGAAGCCAGTCTACACACATCATCCAAACGCCAGCCACATGCCAGTCCACATACACCATCATCCAAATGCTAGTACACGCACACCGCCATCCAAACGCCAGTTCACACACACATACAGAAACTTATTCCCTGGTGTCTAGTGGTTTTCTAAAGCCCTCTCCCCTTGGGTGGGCAGACTGGCCTAAGAAAAGTCTGATCTCCCCTAGGGAGAGCAGAAAACAAAGGACATGTGTGGGCAATACTGGACAATGGCCTGCTCCACCAACATATATAAAAATAAAATCCCTAAAATCTAATGGCTGTCTGCCCCCCCCCGCCCCTGGAGGCAGATCTGCCTACAAAAATGGCTGATCTGCCCCTGGGGGGGAGGGGGGCAGAAAATGGCCAAAACATGTTACCAAAAATGGGGAGTGACCCATGCCCCAAGGGCTGCTCCCCAGCATACATATGAAATAGAAAATCCCTGGTGTCTAGTGGTTTTCCACCTCCCTTTTGCGGCAGATCATCCTACAAAATGGCCGATCTGCCTCCGGGTGGATGGAAAATATCAAAGCTGTTGTTTCTGCCTGCCATGGGGGCGGATCAGCCTACAAAATTGACGATCTGCCCACCAGGGGGTGGGAAGAAACAGCCAAAACATCTGCCAAGTAATGGGTAGCCACCCTTGCCCAAGGCGCCGATTCCCACATCCAAAAAACATCCCTGGTATCTAGTGGGTGCATTCCTGCTACATGATTGCGGTCTCACCCATGATCCCACAGTAGGAATGCACTGCAGAGAGACACCAGGGGGAAAGGAAAAACTCTTTCCTTTCCCCCATTGTCGCTCTACCCTCCCGATCATTCTCCGGACCAAAAACGTACCTGTCTCCCAAAAGTGCTGGAAGCAAATGGCTTCCAGCTCGTTCCTGGCAGCTTTTAATGACATTGGCCTGCTGAGGGCGTGCTGACAGCATCGCAGAACGCACTGCAACTCTCGAGGAAGAGGTGAAAGTTCTGTCAGTAGGAATGAGCGAGAATTCTTCGGACATTGAGGTATTGAAATTAAAAAATAAAACACTACAAGAAGATCTGGAACGACTGGAAACTCAATCTAGGCGGAACAATCTGAGGGTACTCAATATCCCAGAAGGCACGGAAAAAGGAGATATGAAAGGCTTCATATGTTAACTATTAAGAGAAGGCATATTGCTAGACAAGCTGGAACTCAACCTTGAGAATGAGATCCAGAGAGTGCACAGGGATCCATTTAAATTAAACCCCAATAGAAAGTCCCCAAGGAAAATTCTGATTAACCTTCTTACCTTTGCAGTTAAAGAGCTGGTCCTGGGGCGTGCGTTGAAGGAGAGAACCTTGAAGTTCGAGGATGCTAACTACCAAGTGAGGTCCGATATAGGAAAAAGAACGGCGCAGAGGCAATGTGAGTTAGGCTCCAGAATGAATGATCTACGCAGTAAAGGCGCTCAGGTCCAGATGAAATTTCCGGGTATGTTGAAAATCATGTGGAGGAACAAGATGCACAACATCAGCGACCCTGAGGAGGTGGATTCTTTCTTATCCCAGATGGAGGGAACCACTGCTGCCACATCCAGTCCTTAGGGGTCTATTCCTAGTCTCGGTAGTCAAGTAATATTAAATGTAGGCTTTTCAGATGAGGCTATCCTGATTTAGGTTTCACGTTTGTTAGTTGGAATATTTCTTCTCGGGGGGGTTCGCGAATGGCAGACATCATCGCCTTAGGATAAAAGGGGGTCCTCAGAGGGGTGGGTGAAGGGGCGCACAGGGTGGTGGGAGCATGGGGAAGAAAAGAAACAATTTGTCCTCTTCTTGCTGAACTATAGTCAATATAAGACCGTCCCAGAGACTTATCGGTTGAGCATGTATAAACGGGATCACCTACAGAGAAGGCTTAGATTGGCATTCGATAAGGAGAGTCAAACATGAATAAAGTGGGAAAGATTCAATTTATAGCCTGGAATGTAAATGGTCTGAGATACAGGAGGAAGTTAGCATTGGTGGCAGAATATCTTAAGAATAGTGGGGCTCACATTATAATGCTTCAGGAGACCCATTTAGAATGGAAGGAGTGTAGGTCTAGTTTTAGTAAACTACATTGGGTACAGGAGGTAGTCTGCTCAGATCAGAGAGGTAGTACTAGAGGAGTAGCCCTGGTTATTAAAAAGAATTCAGGGATAAGGCTATTGAAGTACGACTCTGATAGCTCTGGTAGATGGTTGGTGGCTAATATAGAGATTCAAGACAGGCCGGTAGCGTGTGCCACCTATTATGGCCCAAATAACGACACCCCAGATGCACTAGAGAAGTTGCAATCCTATCTTTTGGAGACTACGGCTCCCATTATATTTGGAGGGGATTTTAACATAGTCCTAAATAAAGATCTGGATAGAACATCAAAGGTAAAATATGTTAATACCCCTAAGACATTCTCCAGATTAAAAAACATGATGAGAGAACTAAACCTGCTAGATGTCTGGCAAAGAAGGATGGGGGCGGCTAGAGGTTTCACATTTTATAGTAAAAAGTATGGCCATCATTCTCGTATAGACTATTTTTTGGTGGACCAGGACTTGAATGATGAGGTTGAGTCTATAACTCATGACCCCGCAGTGCTTTCCGATCACTCTTCGGTGGTACTGTATCTAGAAAATTATCACCGGGGCAAAGAAGGTGGACCCTGGATAGGACTATGTTGTTAGATGAGGGGGTGATACCAGACCTGGCGGATAAGACAGCCGATTTCTTCCATTTCAATAGAGGCTCTGCAAAACCACAAATAGTGTGGGATTCATTTAAAGCATACTTAAGGGCAATATTAAGTGCCACCATGATGGGCAAGAGACGAGCGGCACGATTGAGAGATGAGGGGGCAATTGCTGAAATCAAGGTGAAAGAAACTGAACTTCAGAAGGCCTCACTTGAGGCAACACATAGGGTACCTGCCCTCCATAGAGAACTTGAAGACCTCCAGGCAGAGTACAATACTCAGTTGGGTAAAGGATTACAGGATAGATGGAAAGTCAGTAAGTTACAGCATTTCTCCTATGGTGAAAGTTGTAGTTCGCTTCTGGCATGGAAGACTAAGGTGGATAGAGCCAGGAACTCGATACCGAACTTGATGAATGCAGAAACGGGGGTGCTCTTAAAAACAAATTCAGACATCAGAGGGGAAGCTTGGAGATATATGAGTAGTGTATATAGAGAAGACCTACACCCAAGAAAGGAGAGTATAGTGACCTGGCTAAGGGAGTCAGATCTTCCAAAATTAACAAGAGAGGAAAGGGACATACTAGAGGCAGAGATTACTGAGGAGGGGATCAGGGCACAATGTAGGAAAATGAGTGCTGGGAAGGCGGCCGGCCCGGATGGCCTCCCAGTAGAGCTCTATAAAAGAATTATCGAGAAGTTAAGCTCTCCCTTAAATTAAGTGTTCAATGCGATCTATGTAAGGGGTGAGGGAGTGCTGGCATCCTGGTCGGAGGCAATAGTGGTCCTCATATTGAAACCTGATAAAAACCCTGCAAGAGCAGACTCATATAGACCAATATCGCTCTTGAACACTGACTATAAGATATTTTCAGGGATATTGGCTTCAAGAGTTGCGCAGGTTATCAAGGGCATTGTACACCCTGACCAGAGAGGCTTTATTCCAGCGAGGCAGCTAAATGAGCTCACATATCTGATGATGGGGGTCATTGATTTGGCAGAAGCTCAGAAATCTCCTTTAAAGGTAGTCGCGGTTGACGCGGCTAAAGCATTCGATCGAGTACACTGGGGGTATCTTTGGGAAACTCTTAAAAGTTTTGGATTCCCACAGAACATGGTAACTGCTGTGCAGAACCTCTATAGGGTGCCCAAAGCTAGGGTGCTGATTAATGGGGAGCTCTCTGAGTGGTTCCACATTACCAGGGGTACGAGACAGGGTTGCCCCCTGTCTCCTCTCCTTTTAACCTGTATATTGAGCCGCTAGTGCATCAGATCAGAGCGAATTCCACCATAATCCCCATCAGTATGCAACTTTATCAGAGAAGTGATCGGACAACAAATAGAGGTAAGCCCTCAACTCATATTTTTTGGACTGCATCCAGAAGCAAGTGTACGAGCAAGCTCCACTATAACAAAATTCGTCTTCTATGTGATCTTGTTGGCGAGACGGGAGATATGCAAGCTGTGGAAATCGGAAAATCCCCCACTCATAGCTGATTGCCTTAGAAGTATTAGGTATACGAGCCAGGCTGACATTGCTAGCAATGCTAAAAGTCTGGAGATGATCTGGGCACTGTATGTAAATTGGCAACAAGAAATAAGTGGGTCCAATGATTAAGCCATATATGCTGGAGTTCCCGGTTTCTTTCTTCCCTGTTTCTGCAGGAGAGAGATGAGCACGGAAACAGCATTATTCTTTGCATGGACAGGCATACCCTCTCCCACAGTGGAGTGGAGAGCTATACCAGCAAGAAAATTGGCGGGATGAGGACTATAAAAAAAAAAAAAAAGACAAAAAAAAAAATGTTAGCTCCCCCCCCTCTGTCTGACCGGTGCAAGAACACAGATTGAAAAGAGAGGCCCAAAGACTGTTGGGAGAGGAGGCGTGCCAGCAGGAAATGGCCCTTTCTCATGGTCAAACACTCCATGAGGTCTTCTTTTCTGATTCTAATCTCCTCAATCTTAATGGAACTGGAGAGGAACTGGATCAGATCCAGCAGTTGAATCTGTGCATTATAATGGCTAGTGGCCTAGATACCTCACCTGCGACCTCATTCTCCTCCTTCTGAAGGAATGTTCTTTCATACAGTGGTGAGAAAAGTGGCAGAAGTGCTAGGGTTACCACTTCCACTGTTAATATCAAAACTAATGTGCTCTAAGAAGGCCTTCCTTCTTTGGTCCCAACATACAGGTGCAGGATCAGTTTGAATAGGTACATACATATATGAAGCATCTCAATTCCCCACCACCCTCCTAAACTGCTCACTGGAGTCCACAATAGACACTCATACTACTTCAAGTCACTAGGGCAATAAGTGTGTGGCATAGCTATCTCCCCCCGTATTAGAGTTCCGCACCTGCAGCTTCAGTGTTCGTGTTCTTGATTGTGAACTGGCTTTCGCACTAGGGCCCACAGCATCGCTTCCCTACTACCTGTCATCCCCTACACCCTGTGTGTTTTACTATGGTTTCTACCAGTGCCATTTTTGAATTGGCACTTCCCCTTGAAGGTCTACCATCATCTGCTGCCATGCTGACAAATCATCATCCAATCGCTCATCGTGTCTCACGTGCTTCATTCGGACTTCCTCCGCTACCGCCCACTCGGACATATCACGCAAGCATTCAGTATATCTGGGAGGGTGTGCTCCCATCCACTTGATAGCGATTCGTCTTTTGGCCAGTACTAATCCCAACATCAGAAACTTACGGCTAAGCTTCTTTTTTGATGGAGCTGGGATCAGCCCCAGTAGTATTGCCTGTGTGTCAAGTGGGCCGCGAAGTAATAGAGTTTCAATTTAAGGAGTTAAATCTCTTCCCGTTCCCATGTCTGTTTCAACACGGCAAGGCCCACTCGTTTCCTTTTAGTGGTCCATAGAAGGTCTATGATCAAACTGTCCAGCTCTTTGAAATATCTCCCAGGGGTCTCATACAAAGTACCCTGCAGTATATATAAACACCGCCATAGCAATAGCACCACCATCTTAACAGAGAGGCCTTTCCCATTAGCGAGAGAGGGAGGTCTTCCCAAAACTGAATCAACGCAAGTAGGCCTTTCAGTACTCTACCTATGTTAAGATAGAGGAATCGATGCTTCCCATAGGCAATCCCAATTCCCAGGTACCGCATCCCTTCTTCTCCCCACCGCAGCCCCACCTGCGGCAGCATTACTGGGCCCATGGCAGACAATTCACCCAGTGGAAACAGCTGAGATTTGCAAGGGTTTACCCGCAGCCCCGACACCTCTCTGAAATCATCCAATGTACGCATAAGCACCGGGACAGAGTCCTTCAGGTTCTGCGAGTACACAAGGACATCGTCAGCATAGAGAGACACCACATATGTGATGTCACCCAACGGGATCCCCCAGGGTTCAAGTCTGCAATGCAACAGTGCCATTAGCGGATTCACTGCCAGAGCAACAATAGGGGTGATAGAGGACAGCCCTGCCTGGAACCATGTCGAACTTGGAATCTCGCAGGCACCAGTCCACCCGTTTGAATCCTAGCAGATGGCTCTGCGTAAAGCAATTTAACCCACGATATATACTTTGGACCGAGACCCACCTTCTCCAGTACGCACCAAAGGTATTCCCATGTAACCGAGTCAAATGCTTGTTCAACATTGAGGAATGCCAACGTACATGACCCTTTGCGCAAGCAAGGAGACTGGATGGCATGAAATAATCTGCGCAGGTAATACATGGTACTTCTCTGTGGAATGAAGCTGCATTGATCTTCATGTATCAGATTAGGCAAGTAAGGGAGCACCCGGGCTGCCAAAACTCCACTCAGTATTTTGACATCTACATTCAGCATTGAAAGTGGCCTGTAAGATGACACCTCCTCCGTATCCTTGCCCGGTTGTAAAATCCATAAAAAGGAGGCAGACAATCCAGGTGAAGGTTAAAGATGTTTAATCCACAAGGCACAGTACTGTTCAGTATAAAGGCAGGAACAGAATGAAGTGGATTCCAATTCTAGGTGGAATCACAGTTAACTGCATGGCAGGTGCCAGGGTCAAAAGTACACAAGGGAATTAAAGGGAAAGGGACATAAATAGGAAAGGAATATACAAGTTATGTAACACATTTCCCCTCTTAGGAAAACAATAAGAAAAAACAATTTCAAGAAGGAACACTTACACATTTAGCTACCCTTTTGACATTCCAAACTTTGCCATCTAGGGTAACAATGCTGTTGCGATTGACCTTGACAACTTTGATGGGTCTCCCAAATTTCATTTCACCCTTAAGTAAAATACCTGGTTTGCGTATCCTGACCCAATCACCAACCATAAATTGTGGTTGTTTCACTTTCATGCGAAGATCATAATAACGTTTACATTTTTGTTGTTTCTCTTTCACCTTGAGGCCCACAACTTCTTTATCGACCACAGAACTGTGGTTATATATGGCCTTTTTAAACCACCAAGGGCACAACTTGGAGACAGGTTCCCTCCCTTTAAGTAAATGGAAGGGAGAAACGTCAGTGGTTGAATGGGGAGTTATACGGTATAGCCATAATTTTTCTCTCAACTTGTCTTTCCACGAGCTCCAAAATTGCGTGCCCATAGAATATCTTGTTTAAGAACTCTGTTATATCTCTCTACTTGGCCATTACCTTGAAGTTCGTACAAAGCTGTGGTGACATGGCGAATATTAAAGAAACGGAGGAAGTCAGCCATCTCATGAGACCTCATCTGCACACCATTATCAGTGATGAGGACTTCAGGGTAACCTTCGCGGGCAAAAACTTCCTTTAAGAATACAATGACACTCTCGGAATTGGCATGAGGTACAAGCTTGACTTCAGGCCATTTGGAGTGATAATCGACCATCACCAAGGCAAATCTACAGTCTTGGGGCAAAAAATTTAAAGGGCCAGCAATGTCAAAACCTACTTTCTGCCTAGGAAAATCTGGCCATTCAACAGGAATGAGAGGAGCAGGATCACACTTAAGCATTTTCTCACTGTTCACGCACTCGGGACATTCCCTCACAATCCTATCTACAAATATGTCTAAACCAGGCCACCAGAATAAAGACCTGATTAATCTTTTCATGGACGACATTCCCAAATGACTCTCGTGAGCTACAGATAATATATGGTCACGAAGAGACAAAGGTGGAATGCATTTCCCTTGTCTGAAAAGGAGATCTCCTTCGATAACAAGTTCACTGGAGATTTTCCAAAAAGGAAATAGTTCAGCTGATATTTCAGTTTTAGAGGGCCAACCTTCCGTGGTGTAATTAATGACTTTACACAATATATCATCACCACGCATGGCACTTTTCCACATTTCTTCGGAGATTGAGCCAAACTTTCCGGACACTATTTCCCCAATATTAGCAACAACTTCTTCCTCGTCACCCACTTCACTAGCATTACAGGGCAGTCTGGACAGACAGTCAGCAGTAACATTGACTTTCCCTGGGACATATTCCACTGCAAAACTGTATTCTTGCAAACGAGACATTAATCTGGCTATGCGGGCAGTAGCATTGAGACCCCCTCCAGGAGACAAAATGGACACCAAAGGCTTGTGGTCCGTCCTCAAAATGAAACGTGCACCCCAAATATAATTTCGGAAATGTTCCACTCCCCAGACACAGGCTAACAATTCCCTTTCAATTACAGCGTAATGTCTCTCAGTGAGGTTAAGTGTGCGAGAGGCAAATGCTACGTTCCACTCCTCCTTGCCTGCACGTTGAGACAAGACGCATCCCAAACCATAAAGGCGTGCATCTACAGTGAGTATACACGTCTTGTTCATGCAGTAAGGTTTCAAAGTGGGGGCAGCCACCATTTCTGCCTTGATACTGTCGAAAGCTTTCTGTTGTTTTTCTCCCCATACAAATTCAGCATTTTTCTTGTGAGTTCTCTTAAGGGTTCCATTTTGGACGCGAAGTTTACGATAAACTTGCTATAGTATTCACATAAACCTGAAAAGGAAAGAAGTTTATCCTTGCAGTCAGGAGCAGGTGCTTTCAAAATGGCATCAATGAGAGACTTTTTAGGTACCACACCCTCTTTGGACACAGTGTGTCCTAAATATTCAACCGAATTCTGATATAATTTGCATTTGTTTTTTTTTAGAGTCAATCCATACTCTCTGAGGACACCACACACATTTCTGAGATGATCGGTATGAGTTTTCTTATCTGCAGAAAATATAAGAATGTCATCTTGGAAACACTTTATAAATGATTGCATATCCTTGAAAAGATGACACATTGACCTCTGGAAGACGGAGGCCGCCGACGCTAACCCAAAGGGCATTCTTTTGAATTGAAACAATCCTTGGGGAGTAATGAAAACTGTCATATGGCGTGACTCCTTGGTAAGTTCTATTTGATGATATGCAGACCGAAGGTCGAGGGTGGAGAAGATTGTGGCGCCTCCAAGCATGCTTACCACCTCGTTGATATTTGGCAACGGATGGCAGTCAACCAGAATGTTAGTATTTAAAGCTCTAAGGTCAATACATAATTTCAACGATTTATCAGGTTTACGTGCCAAGACAATCGGAGAAACCCATTCCGATGATTCCACCTCTTCAATTACACCTCCATCTAACATCTCTTTCAAAGCTTTACCCAACTCTTCCCTCACATGAATAGGAACGTTCCTGAGCCTTTGTCTGACAGGGGATGCACCCTGCTTGAGTTTTATTAAATGTGTGAAACCTTTGAGTTTACCTAAACCTTCAGAGAAAACTTCAGGAAATTCTCCTTCAATAAGTTTCACATCACCACTGTCCTCAACTACCATGACAGGTTCCTTACTGCGGGGATTGAGTATAATCCCTAACTTCCATTGGTCTCTCCACCCAACACGTTCACTCCCTTTTTGCAACATATAATTTTATAAAGGCAATTCTCTCTTTAAACATAACATCAGATGCGATATACCCCATAAGGTCGATGGTCGAGCCGTCAAAACCTTGAGCAATGACATCTGAAGGACACAGATCTTTGGTAGACACATCATTACCAACCTTTTCATTGAAATAACTCTCAGTAACAATCGACCAAAGAGAGCCGGAATCTGCCATGAGTTCTAGGTTTTTGTTCAAGAAACAAACAACACATTTGGGGGAGTTCAAAACTTCTCCGTTGAGAGTACAAACATTCACAATAGATACAACAATCCCCTTTTCACTAGAGGAGTCATCATCAGAAAATTGGGCACATCTCACACAAGAGACTTCACTATTCTTTGTGGGAAATGCCCTCCCTTTGTCAATTATTCTCCTCCTGTCATCCTTACACGCCGTAGCAAAATGTCCTAGTCTCCCACATTTAATGCATTCTTTCCCGATGGCTGGACAAAACTTGAAGGAAGCAACGTCGGTGGAGCTACCACACCTATAGCATACTATATTTCTGTCACCATTTTTTCCCATCTGAGGAACTTTACGAGGATTACTCACAGCACAAACTTCGTCCATAGTTTTATCAGATTTGTCACCCTAGAGTTCACATCCTCAATAGTTTTCATCCACTTTTCGGACTGTTCGAATGCCTTAGCAGTGGCTATGGTGTCATGTAAATTTGGATTACCCAAAACCCACAACTGTTCTTGTGTTTTTTTGTTTCTCACATTAACAATTATTTGGTCTCTGATTATCTCATCTGCTATAACACCAAAATTACATGAAACCACGAGGGATCTGAGGGCAGTTAAAAAATCATCAAAGGATACTGATTCCCTTTGTGAGCGCGTGTAAAATTTATATCTGTTAAGTGCTATACTGGTGGTAGGCTTAAACCTAGTTTCCATACGTACAAGTGCCTCATCAAAGGTACTTAACTCACCTTGGACAACTGGTAAAGTCCTGAACACCGCCTGACCCTCAGAGCCTAAGCAATGAAGAAGAATATTTTGTTTTCTTTCATTCCCCATCCTATCCCCATCAATGGCCTTCATGTAGGTTAAAAACTCCTCCTTCCACCTAGACCAAGGAATAGGAGGGTCACCCTTAGTTTGAGGAAACTTAGCAGGAGGTTCGAATTGCATAGTTAATTGTATAAAATATCCTACAAATATAGTTACTAGGGAGCAATAAAATATGGGATATTTCTAACAGAGTAATATTAAATAAAATTGTGGCTAATATCAATGGTGGCAGTAAACTAAAGATTTATAGTACAATTGGAATGAACAATACATCTAATAGCTGTGCACATCAGCGTGATATGCATTCACAGTTCAAATACTTTTAAAGCTGTGCACATCAGCGTGACGTGCATGTGCAGTCAAAATACCTTTAACGCTGTGCACATTAGCGCAATATGAAGTTACAGTACCTTCCAAGCTGTGCGCATCGGCGCGATGTGAAAATGCCAGCAACAATATTTGTGTATCGGTAAGGGCTGGCGTCGTTTCCGTTATCATGGTAATGAGCACTCAGTGCGCATGCGTGCGCATCGACGTTGGAAAGTTGTATAACTTTTGTGGTCAGTACCAAGTACACAATCGTGCGCATCGACGTAATTTCCAAGAAAAGTGAAAAAATAAATTCTAAATGGTGGCACGCAACGTGATGACGTAATTACGACACATTGCGGGACGTAGTGATGCAGCACGGTCAGGACCGTCAGAAAGATTTCAGATCCGTCAAAAAAACTTGTAGCTTGGCAACGGAAACATTGTGTAGAATGCGCTGCGTTCTTCTCCGCCGAGGTCTTCGCGTGGGGATTTAATGACGTGGTGAGGCTTCCAATGCCTACAGTTAGGAATTGAATGATGCGGTGAGCCAATTTTGCAATAAACACTCAAAAATCAATTTCTTGACGGCAGTCAAGGATACGGAGTCCAGGAAACGACGGTGGTGTAAAATCCATAAAAAGGAGGCAGACAATCCAGGTGAAAGTTAAAGATGTTTAATCCACAAGGCACAGTACTGTTCAGTATAAAGGCAGGAACAGAATGAAGTGGATTCCAATTCTAGGTGGAATCACAGTTAACTGTATGGCAGGTGCCAGGGTCAAAAGTACACAAGGGAATTAAAGGGAAAGCGACATAAATAGGAAAGGAATATACAAGTTATGTAACACCGGTTTCAGTACGAGAACGATGAGGGCCCCACGCACGGTGACAGGGAGGTGGCCACGCCTTGGTGCCTCCTGATATACTTCCCGGAGCTTATCCACCACTACATCAGCATATTTGTAGTAAAATTCAGTCGGTAGGCCATCGCCCCCATGGCGTTTTAGCAGGTTTCTGCTGGTGTAGAGCTGCAAGGACCTCCTCTTTCATTATGTCTTTGATAAGAGCCACCCGCTCCTCTGCGCCTAACTGAGGGACGTCTACACCCACCAGAAAGGCTGACACACAGTCCTTTGGTCCCTCTCCCCGCCTCGCATATACCCCTTTGAGGTGAACACAAAACCCTTCATTGATTGCTGGGAATTGACTAGGTTACCAAGCCTGTCTCAGAGAACGAAAATCAGTTCCCTGGCCTTCTGTTGTCGCGTCAGTCGTGCTAACATAGCGCGGGAACGGTCCCCTTCCACATACAGCCGCTGTTAGTACCCTGTGTAAGTATATTTTTCCAGCCTGCGCCAGTCATCTAAGAGGTCACCCCGGTTGTACCACCAGTCCTTCAGTCTCCGTGGCTGTGAGGGAAGCTCCCGTTCAATGTCATGTAATTGAGATTCTCTTCAGGTCAGGTCTCGGACTAATTGTTGACAGATGCCATATGTGGTTTTAAATCAGATTCCTCTGAGTACCACCTTCCTTGCGCCCCAGTCATGGGCCCTGCTACTCGAGCTGCTCCAATTATCTCGGAAATAATGAGTGAGCTCCTCTCGTACCATAGCCGCAAGAGGGGGGGCCGTCAGTGCCTTCACGCACAGGTGCAATAGCGGTACTGCAGGGCGAGTATGCCCCCTCTGCAGTCACTTTAGGAGGGCGAGTGGTCAGATATATATTGCGCCAGATAGAAAATCTCACCAGTTTGTTGCTCCAAACCAGGTATAGTCAATCAATCAATCAATCAATCAATCACAAGATTTGTAAAGAGCACTACTTACCCGCAAGGGTCTCAAGGCGCTGAGGGAGAGGAGGGGGGGTGTTGCCGCTACTGGTCGAATAGCCAGGTCTTGAGTCGTCTCCTGAAGGTCAGCAGGTCTTGGGTCTGTCGTAGGTTGAGGGGAAGGGTGTTCCAGATCTTGGCGGCGCGGTGAGAGAAGGATCTGCCTCCGGTGGTGGTTCTCCGGATGCGCGGGACGGTGGCCAGGGAGAGGTCGGCGGAGCGGAGCTGACGGTTGGGAACGTAGAAGGAGAGTCGACTGTTGAGGTAGGCTGGGCCGGTTTTGAGGAGTGCCTTGTGTGCGTGGATCAGGAGTTTGAAGGAGATTCTCTTGTCGACGGGGAGCCAGTGCAGGTTTTTCAGGTGGGGGTGATGTGGCTGTGGCGTGGAATGTCGAGGATCAGGCGTGCAGAGGCGTTTTGGATTCTTTGCAGTCGTTTGATGAGCTTGGTCGGGGCTCCTGCGTAGAGGGCGTTTCCATAGTCGAGTCTGCTGCTGACGAGGGCCTGGGTGACTGTTCTTCTCGTGTCTGTCGGGATCCACCTGTAGATCTTGCGGAGCATGCGGAGGGTGTTGAAGCAGGAGGAGGAGAAGACTGCGTTGACTTGCTTGGTCATGGTGAGCGTTGAGTCGAGGATGACTCCCAGGTTGCGTGTGTGGTTGGTTGGTGTCGGGGGTGCCCCTAGTGACGAGGGCCACCAGGAGTCGTCCCAGGCTGATGGGTTGGAGCCGAGGATGAGGATCTCCGTCTTGTCTGTGTTCAGCTTAAGTCGACTGCACTTCATCCAGTCGGCGACGGCTTTCATTCCTTCGTGGAGGTTGGATTTGGCGTTGAGGGGGTCCTTGGTGAGGGAGAGGATCAGTTGAGTGTCGTCGGCGTAGGAGATTATGTTGAGGTCGTGCTGTCGGGCGATGCGTGCGAGTGGAGCCATGTAGATGTTGAACAGTGTCGGGCTGAGGGAAGATCCCTGGGGTACGCCCAGGTGGGTATACGTTCCTGTAGCCTGAGTATAGCACTGCTTAGAAGCAGGGTACCTCTCTCTCCAGACATCTATTAAGCTGAAACTCTGCATCAGCTCTCTCAGTTGCCCAGTCATACGCTGCATTTAGGTTCCCCAGGAGGTGGGTTAAGTTCACGGTCCAGCATCCCATCAATCACACAATTACAATCACCTGCTAATATCATTTCAGCATTCAAATAGGGGGCAACAGCCGTCGCCAGTCCATCAAAGAATTGTGATAATCAGTGTTAGGGGCATAAACATTTAGGAAGCACACTTCCCGTCCATCCAGGAATCCATGCAGGATCACAAAACGACCCTCTGGATCTAGTTCATGACCCCGAAGTTGAAAGGGCACCCCAGGGGCTACCCAAATCAGGGCACCCCTTGCATATCTGGAATAGGATGTTGCATAGACCTGGCCCCTCTACCTCCGGCGCAAACTTGGGTTACAGTCTCCCCACACATGTGTCTCCTGCAAGAAAGCCACAGATACACAATATCGCTTGAGGTAGGCATACACCCTGCGTCGTTTCTCCAGCTGCGTTAGCCCCCTGACAATCCATGTCAGGAATTTGAATACTTCATCCACCATAAGTCTCACTACGTATCATCCACACAGGGTACGGGTTCTCGAACAAACCTGTCCACACCACACACCATGACTTCCATTCCAGTGAGCAGCTAAACATCCCCCTTAACTGTGCAAAGAACAAAACATTGTTTCCAGTGCTTAATTTGTAAAATATTAAGTGCCAGGGCTCTGATCAGGAGGCCACTGCAGCTTGCACTACCCATCACCCTTGTGATCACTGCCAAAACAACTACTAACCATCTCCTCACATGTAAATGCGACAGTTCAGATTATTCCAGGTCCCCAAAGCTAAAGGAATGGCTGGGGAAGCAGGTATTAGCAATTTTAATGTATATTGTATTCCTAAACAACCGTTGTTCTGCTCATCTCTAAATTAGATGAGCAGCGCCACCATGTGGTACACTGTTCCAAGTATGGTGTTGACAATTAGGTGCTGGTGCCGAGCACCGGAAACCAATTAAGTGCCGGTGCTGAGCACCGGAAAGCACCGGCTCAAATTAAGCATTAATTGTTCCCCCCCAAAATCCCCCACCCCATTGGCAGTAATTCTAACTGCCCCATTCCCGGCTTTCTGTATACTTAGCCAACCAAGTATACAAGAAACAAACAACTAATCGCTTCGCTAGAGGTCAGCACCCTGAGGTGGCCGCTAGACTAAGTCCCTACATATAAGTAAAACAAATATTCTCTTGGGTTGTGAAAAGAACAGGGAAGGATACCAGGCTCGACTCCCAACTAAGTTGTACCTTACAGGGCACACAATAATACAGCTCATCAAAGAAACTCCCACATAATATTTGGATCATATGCTAAGTGACACTAAAATTATTACAAAAATCTTTTATTGTTAAAAAACTAGTTACAATATTAAAAATTCAATACACATCCTATATATCACCATTTTATGCAATACAATTAATAAAAACACTTCATAAAAATTCCAATTTTATGAAGTGTTTTTATTATCCATGGACTAACCATGGACTGACCCTCTGCCTTCTCCGGGAAACCGGCGAATCATAGGTTATTCCTCATGGATCTTCCTTCTAAGTCCTCAACACAGTCTTCCAATTGCATGTTAATTTCTGCAATGATGACACTGTCTCTCAGAGAGTCACCACTTCTCTCTGCAGGTCCTCCGCCTGTCACTCTGTCGTCATTACTTGGTCTGCCACCTTATGAAGGTCGGCTCTGAGCAAGTTCACATCAATGGCCACTGAATCTATTTTCATGGCCAGTTCAGCTTTTGAGCCCTTGATTGCCCCCATCAAGTCCGACAATGTCGGGTCCTGATCAGGGGCAGTCGCTATTTGGGCCAATGAGGACTCCGTCTGCCCCTCTCCTGTTTTTTCTGTCATCGGGAGTGCATGCATATAATTAACTATTTTGTAGGCCTGGATTGATTTCACCCCCTCGTCTTTCACCGTGGCGCTCCTATTCCTAAGTACCGCTGCACTTTGTGCCGCTGTTCAGTTTAAGACTACAAAATATCTTCTGTGACAAAGCTCCCCCCCACAGGCAATAGGATCAGCAAGACTTCAGGTGCGCCATGCCACAGGGGGACCACCCCAGCCACCAAGTCGTCCAGCAACAGGGACCACTGATCAAGAAAGGGGCATGCCTCACCTATGGCCGTGAAGCTATAGCCTCTGCAGTAATATACACATTTCACTGCGTCCGGATGAAGGTCACCCAATGGTCACCACAGCATCCCCCAGGGGTCCAGGACATCACTTCACCGCTGCCTGTGGAGCCCCTGGGCAAGCAGAGTTATTCCCACCAGTGCTCCTCCCCTAGCACAGTTCTTACAGGGCCAAGGCAATAGGACAGGGCCTCCACCTTGGTCCGCCAGGAGTTCCCAATGTCAGGCCACCCTCAAACTCACTCTGACGGGCAAACAGTCCTTGATGTGCATCCCACCACACAGAACAACCCAGGTCCAGCGCGCAGGCACTCCGGATCGGGACTCCTCACTTTGTGGCCCAGACCTGGGAGTCCGTCATCTAGTGTGCAGGACCCCGCTCGAGTCTTTCGGGGGGCGTGCCACAGTCGCCACTTCATCCCTCAATGGTCCAACTTGCAGCAGCATAACGTCTCGGGGTGAGTAGTGTGCCCCCGTCAACATGCACCATGTTCAGCTGCCTCTACCTCTTGTCCTGCATGCCAGTATGGTTCCCTTTGATCCCGGACCCAGCATTCACCGCCACACATCTCTGGTGGTGGGAGGCCTTAGGTATGCTCGCCTCCGCTGCACCAAGACTCTACACAGCAGGCTAATTCTCCCCAACAGGGGAACAACAGTATAGAGGCGCCGGTGGCTGGGCAGCGCACGGCAGGAGCAGCGCCGGGCTCGAGTCTCCCAGGACTTCACCTCATGGTCACGGGTGCGCCGCACCACCGCTTTCTGTTTAGGCCAGCACCATATTGTGTGTGAAGCCCTCTACCGCTCCGTGAAGTCCGTCCCCTCCAGCGTGCAGCCACTCATCTGTGCGCCAGCTCAAACGATTCCCTATACATCCGCCACGTGTTGCCAACATTTGCAGGGGCCAGTGGCATTTGGGGGCACAGGATTAATACAGGATATTATAGGGCCTGGCCCGAGCTCAACTCGAGATCGTCTAGTCAGCCATCTTGCTGGCCACGCCCCCCCTATACATGCTATTGTTGTTCTTTATATATATATGTGCCCCTTTTTTCTTCTTTCTTTTGGTATTGTATTTTTGAAGTGACTACTGGTGGATAAGCTTTATTTATTTAAAGTATCTATGTAGCTTTTATTTAGGACCCACAAATGTCACAGCATTTTGTGTTGCCATAATTTACTGAATTTCTCGGTCATTCTTTTTTGTAGGTGCTAAGGATTTGGGTATAAGGCGGTATATTTGTTTTAAAGCATATTTCATCCTCCTCTCAGCTCCTACATTTTGCTGTTGGCTTTCGCGCCGGGACACTCTTGAGTATCCGTGCGCGCTACAAGTGATTAATAACATAACATAACATAACATGTTTTAGTGTCTCACATGTATTTCATGCATTTTCCTAATTAAAATAAATATATTTTTGATTTATACTTCTTTGTCTGCGACTACTTATGTGATGGCGTCTATAGTACACTAGGTTGGACACCATGAATTACCTATTGTATAGAATTGAATTCCCAGTTGCAGAGTATTGATTGTATTCACTAGACACTGTTTATCTTACTCATATTTTAGGGTTGTGATATCACTCCACATTGTTTACCCTAACTAATATCGCCACTGTTTTAGGTTAGACATGTAATAGCACTTGCAACATTCATGGCAAACATGCAGCCATAGATTTGCTAAACTTTGACACAATGCAACACAGCAAGGGAAGTTGCTGCACAGCATTGCGCCAAAGCGAGAGAGGAGAATTACGCCATATCTACTAAGATATGGTGTAGTTCTGCTCTACTGTAATGCTGGTGAACTTCTGGCTGCTTAGCGCCAATACAGGCACCCTTGCACCACAACACAAGGGTGCTCGTGTTCAAGTCAGAATAGTATTTGCACAGGAAGGGATACAGCACCCATGCAAAGAGGAAGTAACAAGGAGAAATAAAGATATTTCTCCTTGTTACGCCAGCCCCTGGAAGGCACCCTATTTTGGCACCAACGCATGTTTAGTAAATATGGGTTTGCGTCAAAATGCATGGGTGGATGCATGGGAATGATCATGCTCCACCCAAGTAATTTTGGGATAAAAACCCATGCAAAGCCACGTAAGTCTTGATTTGTGTGGCTTGGTAAGTCCTAAAATGGGTTTTGCGTCAGGGCTGTGCCACAAAAGTGATGGAGCCCGAATCAAAATCTTAGTAAATCTGGGCTATACTGTATTATATACATAGACTTAGGGGCTATGAAAGGAAGGGGGAACAGAGGCTCTCTAAAGGGCTAGACACTGACCTCAAAAAGGGATTACAGGACAACACCCTTCAGTCCTGTATTTAAGTTTAGTAAACACAGACTGTATTTGAGGTCTTAAGGTTTCATGTGTAATACACAATAACCAAGAATTGATTAATCAATTAAGAGGTTTTTTTATTAGGACTTCCTTCTTAGGCCAACACGTGTTTCACGACAACATGTTGCTTCATCAGGGCCAAACGATATATACTTTGCAAATGCAATATGGAAAAATTTTAACAGTTTGCACGGTGATGAAAAGAAAAAGCTGTATTCTTGGTCTTGATCCTGAATCGGTACAATGACCAAATTTCACCGGGGGGCTACAGATTCTCCCCCCACCCCTGTGAAACCAAGTTATTCGGCCAGCGTACCAATTCAGGATCAAGACCAAGAATATTGTTTTTTCTTTTTATCACTGTGCAAATTGTTAAAAGATTTCCATATTGCATTTCCAAAGAATATATCGTTTGGCCCTGATGAAGTGACATGTTGTCACACGTGTTGACCTATGAAGGAACTCTTAGACCAATAAAAAAAGTACTCTTAATTGATTCATCAATGCTTGAGTATTACACGTGAATCCTTAAGACCTCAAATACAGTCTGAGTTTACTAAGGGGCTATGGTTTAAACTCCTTAAGCCACTGGCGTTTTCGGCTCAGAAAATGTCAATCATTGGCTTAAGACATTGAAATACCATTTTTGATCAGCCTACTGGAGTATCATCTTTCTATTGGTTGTTTGGATGTATCCTTCCTCCTCTATTTGACTACATAAGGAACCATTTTATATCTGAAATCTAGTGTGTCATTACTCATTTTTTGTCCCATCCATGCATTGTATAAACAAAGCATTCAATGTTTTACTTCTTTATTGTTTTACACCACTGCTCAGTTGTGAGTGTCAAACCCACTGGCTTTGCCAATACTCGTTTTAGGAAATGTGGCTTAGTTAGCAAGTCCGAAAACCCGTCTGTTTCACCGCCTGTCCTTATACATTTTTGTCAAACCTCTACTTGTGATTTTTCTAAAACCTTACCTGAGCATGGTAGAGTAATCTGCAACCGAGCAGCAGAATGCATAAACTTCTAGCTACACAGTTGCATGTAGACCTAAGTCGTGGTGAACACTATTTAAAGCAACTGAAAGGAAAGTGCTGGTATGAGAACCACCTCAGTAATTGAGAAGAAACCCCTAGGCAACTATAGGTCTATGTAATATCTAAGACCTAGCGGAACACAAACATGATATTAAGGACTCAGTGTATACATCAAATCATTAAAAAAATCATTTATTTGATACAAAATTCTTTAAAATCATCCTAATGAATGTTCCAATAATTTCAAAAAAAACATAAGAGCAACGACATCTCAACATGACTTAACAAAGACAACATGAAAATTATAACGGGTAGATTGATAGAGGACCCGAGACTCGCGGCAAGACGGCATACCAGGGAATCAAAGAACATAAGAAGATCCATCATTTAGCCACTTTACCTAATTGTTCATTCATCAGAATTATTTTGTGTTTTCAAATTATCGATTTTGCAAATCTGTTATCATAATTTATCTTCATATTCAATGGAAACATGTTTGTCTTTTTGATTATAACTTTTATATAATTATGATTATAATAATACAAGCGAATCGGATGACGGACCCAAAGAAATCGCACCTCACTAGTAACTGTGCCCCTCTTTTGTATTGTTTTAGTCGTGCACACTTCGACACTCGTCACCCTTCAGTGTCACTGTTTCACAGATTAGCATATAATACATTCAATTTGAAGGTGCACCGAAAATTAAGTAGTACAATCTGGTGTTGGTTTGTTCTTCAACTTTTTAATTCTTTATTTCATTTTCTTTTGCAACAGACAGCCAACGCGTTTCGTTCCCACTTCACAGTGTGTGGAACTTCGTCAGGGCTTAAATAAGATAAAATCAGAAGCGTAGTTTGATGGATGACCATAAGGAATCCCAGGATTAATGGGTTTTCCCGAAATAGGACCGGCCACCTCGATAAGCGGACCGGTCGTCAGTTCCTTCGATTCTTGTGTGTATTGGCTTTTTCAATGGTTGTTAGTTGCATAAGATAAAAAAGCAATAGCTATGGCTTTGTTGTATATAATATTGAAAATGCATCAGTTCTGAAATGATGAGACTGTGAAAGAACTAAAACGAGTTTCTTTGAATCTGCATCAAAGGCAGTGAAGGGTGGTACTGCTGAGTTAAGATTTTTTTTTTCACCCTAAGGGTGAGGGCAAAAATGGAGAGCCCGATAGGGACCCGTCTCAGCACCTGCTTTTAAGAACTGCTGGTGCTGAGCACAGGCAGGACCCGGTTCACTTAAAGCCCGGACCTTAGTTCATTTTTATGCAGTTTTTTAATACAGCGCGAACTCGAAACGATAACCGAGCGCTTGACATGAGCACCAGTTACATTATACACGGTCACATGCATTGCTTATAGGCATGGGGAGATTGTCATGTGCCCAGGATGTTGAGCCGATAATGAAACTCAGACCTGGATCCCACGTTCCACTGTCGGCACCTCTGACATAATTGCAGGTCCTGGTTAGAGTGAGGCAGGGAGGCAGGCTTGGCTCAATATAAGCTCCAGGTTCCAATAGGACCTGGAGCTGACCCAGAGCCAGGCTCCGAGCTCGATCCTGTCTCGAGCTTTCAGTGGCTCGTCCACCTCCATTAAATAGTAAAAACATGTGTAATTGGGTGCAAAGAGCTCCTCACTCCCGTAAGCCCCGCTGCCACAGCACCTCCTGAAATATTAATGTCTACAATGGATTCAATGCTTAAAGTGAGCCGGTGGTTTCCGGTGCTCGGCACCAGCACTTAATTGGCAGCACCAGCTCTTGTGAGAGTCTGCCACAAGGTGGCGCTGTCTGGCGAATTTAGCGAAGACAGCAACAACAGTTAATTATAAATTCAATATACATTAAAAATGACTGTTACCCACTGCCCTAGGCCTTCTTATAGCTTTGGGGGCCTGGAATAGTCCGAACTGGCACACTTGAAGGAGTGTGGTGGTTAGTAATTGTGTTGGCGCTGTCATTTACTGCGCTGGCAGAGGCAATGTGTGGTGTGAGCTGCAGAGGCACCCTGACGAGAGCCCTGGCACTTATTTTATTATTTATTTATACAATTAAGCACTGTATGGATTACGTTCCCGGGAAAAATGCTGCAGGTGGGGCCTTAAGCATGCACTGTGTTTAATCCATAGCATGATGCCTATATGATCTAACAAGCACTAACTAAGCGCTGGGAAACCTGGGCCTGCGCGCAGGTATAACCAGTTTCCGTTTCTACCGCCATGCTGTTGTTTTTACAACCGTACATTTCATAAATATTTCGCTAGGTGGCAGGGTCTCACCGATAAAAACTCTTCAGGATCCGTCCACTTGAAGATTTTTTCTGCATGATTTGCATGGATTGTTTTATTTGGCACGTTCGGTCGGTCGGGGTTGTAGTTTTAACAGTCCGGTTTATTCTGTATGTAGACAGGACGCAAGTGCGTAAACACGGATGAAAATCAGCGGGGCACGCTTCCATCTACTTGAATAAATAAAAATGATGAGTATGAAGTATAATCGTTCTATAATAGTTCTAAAACCCAACAAGCATGCAAGGGTGTTAACTTTCATAGTTCGAATACATGCTAAAATGCAATAGTTGTAACGTCGTTTTTTTCGCAGAACGCTAAATATTGATAAACTGTGTAAAAAGTAAATGTGGATAATGCTGATGGAAAGTTAAAAAAAACTTTATACCATTAAACCTTGGGAGTGAGTTATAAGTATTATCTTTACTTCTTTTATTATCATTTGTATTGTTGGTGTAATAACACCACTACATTTATGCAGAACTGGAGGATCAAATTATACAACAAGAAAAGGCGAATTATGCGGCACAATGCCGCACGTTCCATGGCAGTATTAATTCGCCATTTTGACAATTTAACACGCATTAATATTGTCTGGGCAAACATTTCACCTATGAGTACCAGCTTAACACCTGAATACCTGAATTCATTGACACTTGAACGCCTGAATACATCAATCCTCAACCTTTGTAAAGGGTCTCCCACTGTGCAGCACCATTTGCAGCACTTTTTAAATAACTTTTGATGTGATGTGTTTGAGCTAGAATTTTTTTTAAGTCTGCACATTTTGCATCAGATGGTGTATTAAGTGTAATATACGCAAAAAGAACAATAGATGGACAGAATGCAGAACAATGTCATACATTCACCCCGGTACAGAGATGTGGGCCTAAATCCATCGTTTTTGTGCTCACCATGCCATTCCAGTTTGAACCCAGCCATATGCAAATCAGTCTTGACCCTGTGCCCAATGGGAACAGTCCAGCCCGAACTGCCAGGCCAGGTCCTCCCTGGACTGG
This sequence comes from Calotriton arnoldi, assembly GCA_963921515.1. Lineage (NCBI taxonomy): Eukaryota > Metazoa > Chordata > Amphibia > Caudata > Salamandridae > Calotriton > Calotriton arnoldi. The sequence goes on along the minus strand of CAWUFW010002669.1, from coordinate 1,926,532 downwards.
AAACAAGCATCCTAGGTCCGGTTTCGGGGTTTCACCCCTCATCAGTCAGGATAGCTTGACTCCAGTGGCATGGAGAGCACGGGACCCACGTCTCGGCATACCCGTCCCACTCGGGGTGACAAACGCAAAAAGAACAATTGATGGACAGAATGCAGAACAATGTCATACTCACTTTGCCACTGGATTCAAGCTAGCCTGGCTGATGAGGGCTGTTAGCCCGAAACCGGTCCCAGGATGCTAGTTTCCGGTCCAGGGAAGACCTGGCTTGGCATTTTGGGCCGGACTGTTCCCATGAGGCACAGGGTCAAGACTGATTTGCATATAGCTGGGTCTGAACTGAGGTGGCGAAGTGAGCTAAAGAACGATGATGGATTCAACCCAGATCTGTGACTGGGGGTGAGTGTCTGAAAAGTTTCAGCGCTCCGTCCATCATCTCCTTGTGTTTAAGTGTAATATTCTGCAGTCCCATAACTATATGGATAATGCTATGGCCACAGAATCAGATAATTGCAGTGGTTTTGATAATACAGAAAATTGTGCAATATGTGTATAAACTAGGGTTCGGATAATTCTTTCTTTCTTTCTTTCTTTCTTTCTTTCTTTCTTTCTTTCTTTCTTTCTTTCCTTCCTTCTTTCTTTCTTCATTAAAAGAACGTAATTGTTTTTGAACAAATCATCAAACAGATTAAACCATCCAATAAGGTTAATTAAATAACTAATTCTGAAACACATTTACTCTCTACATTGAGAAATGCAGAACACAATACTAAACGAATTACATAATAAACCACACACACACACCTACAAATTATAATATAACTTTAAGGCAAACTATGAAAAGTATATACAGGAGCCGTTGTCACACAAAAAAGTGGATTGCGTTTCTCTGGAACAAATATCTTCCTAGATCTGTAAATCAATCGTTTTTCTGAACTTGCTCCGAAATGCTAAGGCGCAGAGGCAACCCTGAGCACTGTACAAATTCATTGACCCAGTCATGATATGAGCACAGTCGCTAATTTTCCATCAAAATAAATAGGAACTTGTCCCACAAATAAACTAAAGATACACCAATAAAAAGTGAATCATTTTCTGCTTGCAGGTGCAGAGTAGGATCATGATTTGACCCTTGATTGTAGCCAAACTGGTCATTGCTAAATATTTCCCCAATGTCCTTTTCCATAGTGCATTCCACAGCCTCTTGTTCGGGATATTCATTGGATGTCTTTACTAGCTAGATGGCAGAAAGCCAACAGAGCATTCTTCTAAGCATAAAGTGTACCTTAAATGAAGGGCCAAGGAGTCTGCAGAACAAAACACTAACTGGAAAGGGGTGGATTTTCTCTGAGAAAGTATGTTAAAGAAGAAATCCTTTTCCAGCATAAGTTTTTTATACTGAGTGGGCACTCTTCCTGTAAAGGCGTTTACTGTGAAATGGAAGGGTGGACTGCCCATTCTGTGAAGGACAAAAAGAGACCATTCCGCATGTGTTATTTGCTTGTCCATGTTATGCTAAGCTCCGTTCTACTTTGATTGCACCAGTCTGTAGGCAGATAGATACCAGTAGCTACCTTGTAGCTCTGAGGGGCACATGCATCAAGCTAAGCAATTGCGATTCCTTAATAGCGATTATTAAGGAATCGCTATTAAGGAATCACAATTGCCTATGCATGTAGGTTTCGCAAAAAAAATAGCGATTTCTACACATTTCCTAATAGCGAATCGCAAATTGCGATTCGCTATTAGGGAATGCTTTCCCATTCATTCCTATGGGCCTAGATACCCATCGGAATGAATGGGAAACCATTCGCAATTTGCGATTACCAAATAGGTAAACGCAAGTTGCAATTCCCTAACTGCATTCGCAAAATAGGTAATCACAAATTTTGCGATTACCTATTTTGCGAATGGCTTTGGGCTTGATGCATCCCAAAAGGCTAATTATCGGTCGCAAAGGGGCCGATTCTGCGAATCGGCCCGTTTGCGACCGGTAATTAGCTTGATGCATGTGCCCCTATAAATCTTACGTACGGACACATTGCCGCTGTACGTTTGTGCCACTGCCAAATTCTTGGGCCTGATGTGGGCGAGAAGGAGGGCCACTATTGCTGCTAATAATGCTAAAGGTTTTTAAAGGTTTTAATCAACTGTGTAGACCTTTTATCATGAATTTTTAACTATAATTTATAGGGAATATCTTTTGTAATGGGTTTTGCTTCAAGTGAATAGTGATTGTTGCCTGAAATGGATTTAAATAACCTGTTTAATGTGACTATTTGTTAGTACTCTGGTATTGTGTGTATGTAATATGTTTATTTATTGTCTACTTTTACGGCTATGGCGAAATAATGTTATTTATGATGATGAAAATCCACCAAATTTTGAGGTAAACCTTGCCAACCCTCCCACTGTAGCCACAACAGATGGCTGCTTGGTTACAACTTGAGGGGCAACTAGCAGGATTCAAGATATTTTAGATGACACAAAAATACTAATATTTGTGCATAATTTTAGGGGAGATATGGCCAATGGACAAGCTGCTGCGAAGGTGACCAAGTATCATAATATTTGATTTATGTTAATTTATACTTACATCATATACAAAACAGTAGCTCAATGATGCCTGGTTAATTTTCTTCTTTCAGGCGAGTAATGACTGTGATAAGAACGCAGTTATAACTTTCCAATTTTCAGGTATAATTGTTGCTTTCTGGTTATTATATCTCAAGTTTTCTCTTTGCTGCTTGCATTCGCGGCCGGCATGACTCGCTGGTGGGGGTGCGGGGGGCGCGCGGGGAGGGAGTCGCACGGGGGGGTTTAATTTAAAATAAAAAACTTACCTTCGCCAGCCCGATCCCGCGTCGTCCTCTGCAACAGGAAGCAGGCAGCTTCCCTCCCCTCCCCTAAGCCAATCACAATGCTGCAATGGCAGCGTTGTGGTTGGCTGGGACGCCGACCGCACAGGCGTCTATGGGGAGGCCATTTTCTCCATGCAGGCTGCATGCAGCCTACATGGAGAAAATGGAGAGTGCGCATGACTGGTTTGGTGGGTCCCAGACGGGCCCACAGCATTGGGCTAGCCACTCCTCCCCTGCCCTCGAGCAGGCCCGCCCCCAACCAAACCCTTCTGCTTTCTCGCAGCGTGAAAAGCAGAAACATAAAATGGTATTTATAATACCATTTTATGTTTCTGCTTCTCGCCATGCAAGAAAGCAGTGGGGCGACGCTCCTCCGCCCACATGGAGGAGCCGCCCCTGGCTGCTTCACACAGCGAGGGCTGGCGATATTTAAGATGTGCACTCAAATGGTGCCTACGATTGTACACTAAATACCGATCTTTGGCTTTCAGTATCCTGTCATTTACAGATACTCCTGTGGGCCTCTGCCTTAGTCCTGCTTGTTCCAGCTTTTATTTAAAGTGAATGGATTTTTTTCTAAATGCACCAAAATAATGCACATAACATATCCACATCTTTTGTATAAAAAACCCCCCACAAACATTAACTTTAATTGGAAGGTGTTCTAAGAAAACTAGCGAGAGAAGATCAACACAAATAGTCGTCAGAAGAAAAATGTTAGACAAAATCTTTAAATCATGTCCGTTTCTAGGTGTGCGTCTTTTTTCAGAGATCTGTCCTTTTCCAACAGGAAAATAGGGAATAGGCTGAGGACAGAAATCTTCCTTAGCTGCTGAATCCACTTTGACCCTGTTTCTGAAAGTCTTATAATTGGATCACATACATAGAAAGGTCAGGATTAAAACGAGAATTTGTTTATTTTAGAATCAATCGTTTTTATTACGTGGGCATCAGAAAGCATGTACACAGCTTACTGCCTACATCACGAGGCCGGCAGAGCGGGATATGAGCGAAAATACACAGCGTTGAGGCCTACATCCCAGAGGTCGGCCCCCGCAAAAGCATTCGTACCTGGCCTCTGAATCGGCTCTCTTGGCAAAGTCATCCACAGTTTTATATAAGAAAGCAAACAAAACCCCTGAAACAAACCCACCCTCCCTGCTCCCTCCCCGCCTCCCACCCTTCTCCGCATCAGATCTAACATAGCCACGAAGACCCCTCCGCCGGGCCCAGCCTAGTACAAAAGCAATGCTCATCTCAGCAGCCTTTGACCGGAACCAGCGGCTCCAGCGGCAGAAGCCTGAGGATCTGTAAATATTTAGGACATGTCACCTCTCTCATATCCTTTGTGAGGATTTGTAAATAAGGGGCCCACAACTTTGCAAACTCCTTGCCCTTCCCTTCTACACTGAGCTATAGGCGCGCCATTGCTAGAAGCTGCCAGAGACGATGAATCCAGTCAATCAGCTCAGGCACCGAAGATGACCCCCAATGCACTAGGATAACCTGTCGCGCCGCCAGCAGCGCCATTGCGATCTGCCTGCCCCTCAGAGATTTCAGTGGGAAGGCTTTAGGATGGGAAAGACCCAGCAGTGTGTATTCTGGGGAGCGGGGTAGGGTGATCTGGAATGCAGCATCGATATCGTCAAGAACCGCTTTCCAATAGCGCACCAATTTCGGGCAATGCCAGAGCAAGTGAACTAGAGTCCCCGTGGAGCCACACCCCCGCCAGCCGAGGTCTGTTTTGGTCTTGTCCCAGCAATGCACACGGGCCGGTGTATAGTACCAATATGTAACTACCTGGTAGGCGGATTCAGCACCCGCTAAGTTGTGTGTAGTGTGGTGTGCTCTATATAGAATATGCTCCCACTCCTTAGGCGTTAGGGGCCTACCCAGTTCAGTCTCCCATCGCACCTGTGCCTTCGTACGATGACCCGCAGGGCGCGCCATAATCATAGCATATAGTTCGGAGATGAGCCTATGGTCATCTGCTTTGCGCACGAGCCATTTTTCAAACTTAGGGGCATATTATCAACGGCCAGCGATAATTATCGCTGGCCGTTCACAGCGTGAGAATAGTTATCGCCGGCTACCGCAGATAATTATCGCCATGCTAGCGCTGTATTAACAACGCATAGCGCAATGGCGATAATTATTCCTGCGATAGCTTGTTTTCCATGGAACATCGCTGGTTTTCCAGCGATGTTCCATGGAAAACGGCGATAACCTTGCTGATACGACCCTGTGGTCGTATCAGCAGAATCCATCTCCCATGTAAAGTATGCTTAAGTCAGGAATTTAACAGACGTTAAATTCCTGAGTTAAAGCTGAGGTAGCGCGATTTCTTTTATCGCTGCACCTCCTTGTTAATATCGCGAAGCTGCCTTCGCGATATTAACTTGTGTTGTTTTCACAGCCACGCCTTCTTTGCATCTCATTAGCGATGCAAGGCGAGGCTGTGAAAAAACGGGCTCTACATCAAGGAAACACGCGCTAGCGTGTCCTTGATGATATTGCGATATAATTATCGCCGCTTTTCGCCCGAAAACGGACGCTAAAGCGGCGATAATTATATCGCCAGCCCTTGATAATATGCCCCTTAGTAAGAGTACGGGACATGCGGGCAAAGTTGGCTGGATATGTTACCCAGTGAGCTACCTGACTGTAGGGGAATGCATCGGAAGCCAATAGGTCGTAGTCCTTCCGCAACTGGGCGAAAGGAATCAGTCCTTCCAAATCAAAAAGGAAGCCAACCCTCTTACACCCCTTCTCCCGCCACCGTTGAAATATTGGAGACGCCTGACCCGGGGGAAAATCGGGGTTGTCCACAATGGGGGTCATAGGCGAGGGGAATGAGGTCCACCCTTTCGCCACGGCTAGTCGGTCCCAAACCTTGAGCGTAGGCGAGGTGACGGGAGAGGAATAGAGTCCCCATGCTCTGCGCTTACGCGGCAACCACAGTTCCTGCCAAATATTCACTCCCGCTACGGATTGGTCCATGAAATTCCAATGTTTGCTGGACATTGGTCTATTCCACTCAACCAGATATCGGAGGCAGGCCGCTTGATAATAGGCTCCTATGAGTGGAAGGCCCAAACCGCCCTGCGCTTTCGTGGAGGTCATTTGTGTTAGCGAGAAACGAGGCTTCTTACCCTCCCATACGAACTTATTAATAAGTGATTGCAGCTTCTTAAGGGTACCCGGCGGCGGGGTCATTGGCAGCATTTGAAAGATGTATAGAATGCGGGGTAAGACCGTCATTTTCACCGCGGCTACCCTCCCATACTAGGCTAGCCGGAGACGCGACCAGGCGGCCAGCGCCTCGGTCGTATGATCCAGCAACAAAGCATAGTTTAGGGAGACCGTCTTAGCAATGGTTGGCGTCATCTTAAATCCTAAGTATGTCACGTCGGTATTAGTCCAGGGGAACGTGAAATCCTGCTGTAGGGCCGCCATTTCATCAGCAGGGATAGAAATGTTGAGGATCTGCGATTTAGCGAAATTGACCTTAAATCCCGAGGCTTCCCCAAAGGCCGCAAGCTCGCCGGTCAAAGCCTGTAGTGTTAGCCGAGGCTGGGTAAGCGAGAGGATCACGTCATCGGCGTATAGGCTAATTTTATGCATATCCGCGCCAAACTTAAGGCCAGCCACCCCAGGATTTGCCCGAATCCGCTGGGCAAACGGCTCCATATAGAGCGCAAATAGAAGCGGGGATAAGGGGCACCCCTGGCGCGTTCCCCGAGCAATAGAGAAAAGGGCCGACCTACATCCGTTAACCCGCACAAAGGCCTTGGGGGCAGAATATAGGCACTTGATCCAGCGCAGAAAATTGTCTCCAAAGCCATAACCGCGTAGCACTGCAAACAAGTAACCCCAATCAACGCGGTCAAAGGCCTTCTCAGCATCTATGGATAGCAGGAAGGCCGGGGTCCGAGCACGGTGCACTTGATCGATAAGGTGTAGCAATCTTTTGGAGTTGTCTCCCCCCTGTCTAGTAGGGATGAAACCTGATTGGTCAGGGTCCACTATGTCGGCCATGAGAGGGTTGAGACGCGACGCCAGTACTCCCGGAAATAACTTCGCATCAATGTTAAGAAGTGAAATGGGTCGGTAGGACCCGCAGTCCCGGGAGTCCTTCCCGGGTTTCAGAATGACTGAGATCGCCGCTTCCGACATCGAGGGCGTGACCATTCCCGTATCAAGAAAGGAGTTAAACAACCGAGTTAAAAATGGAGCCAGCTCTACACAAAATGTTTTATAAAAAGAGGCTGAAAATCCATCCGGCCCCGGTGATTTAGCTATTTTCAACCTAGAAATGGCCGCTATCACCTCCTCTATGCGAATTGCCGAGTCCAGATTTTCAGACACAGTTTGAGGAAGAGGCGTTATGTCACATACGCCCAGATATGGATGTGGATCGCGCGGGGGTGAGTCTTGGTCTGCGTAGAGAAGTTGATAAAAATCGCGGAAGGCCTCAACTATCCTATCATCGGCGGACTGTTCCGCCCCAGTGCGATCCCGCACTGACTGTATTAGGGACCTCTGCGTCGTCGTTCGTAACCTGTGCGCCAGCATTTTCCCACATTTATCGCTACTAAGGTAGAATTTGTGGTGCAATCGCAGAAGGGCGTGTTCCGCCCTATCCAAATCCAGGTGTTTCAGCATTCGCCTTCGATTTTCCAACTCACGCCATACCCGCGGGGCTCCGGTACGCTTGTGGACCGCCTCCAATTCTCCCACCGCCCTCTCCAATTCTGCGCGTTTCTCTCTGCGCAAAGCGTTGTAGGTTGCTGCAACCGCGATGAACTCTCCCCGCATCACCAATTTCAGAGCCTCCCAAACCGCTGCAAGAGGAGTGGACCCCACATCGTTGTTCTGAAAATAGTGCACTATAGTGTCTCGTATCCTCTTAACCACATCTTCAGAGTGAAGCAGACTCTCTCTTAATCGCCACCCCGGGGGAAATGCTTGCATGCGCTGCGCAGGCAGGAGGATGGAGATGAGTGCATGGTCAGAGAGCGAGCGGGGAGTAATCTCCGAGGAATGTAGGCTAGTCATGAGGGAGGTGGAAGCGAGGAAATGATCAAGGCGTGCGTATGTTTTATGAGCTGCAGAAAAATATGTGTAGTCGCGCTCGCCTGGATGTTGTGACCGCCACACGTCGTGCAATCCACTGTCCTCCAACCAACCCTTCCCACCCAACGAGAGAGCCCCGGCTTGGTGCGACCTCTGCCCCGACCTGTCCAATTCCGGGTCCATTACCAGATTTAAATCGCCCCCTACCAATATCGCGGCGTCTGGGGAGGCAAGTACCTCAGGCAAGGCCGCTTGCAGGAAGGATTCCTGTTTCTCATTAGGGGCGTAAAGGGATCCTAGTGTAAGGTGTGATTCCCCCCATTGTACCCTGATGGCCAGTAACCTGCCCTTAATTTCGGCCACAGTCGAGACTACTTTACATGGGCAGTGCGCACCAATCAGGACAGCTACCCCGTTTTTTTTGGACGGCCCAGAGGACCAGAATTGTTGTGGGAATCGCCTATCTCGCATGCGCACTGTATCTTTGGACAGCAGGTGGGTCTCTTGGAGAAGGCAAATATCACTATTGGTGTTTTCAAGAAGGGAGAGCACTGCTGCGCGCTTCACAGGATTATTCAACCCCCGAACGTTCAAACTAATGACCTTCAAATCTCTACCCATTGGAGAGCTTGGAAATTGAGAAGCAGAGTGTGAGCTGCAGGCGGAGGAACACCTGTGCCGTCAGCGGAACCTCTAGTCGCCCCGTAACATGCCATCCCTATTTGTGAACTGATGCGGAGACCCCTTAAAAACCCCAAATAAACCCCATCCCCAAATAATAACAAACATCTCAGTGTCAATAAGAGACAAACTAACAACATGAACATGACTAAAGTTCGTCACAGTGGTTAAATTCAGGGGGTCGTGGCGAGAGTACCGTCTATTCCACAGAGGCGCCCACTCGCATTCACTCTGGCGCGGGGGGAAAGGCAAAATCCCAAACTGAACGATCCTCTCCGCCCCTCCGGCGCCCATCAGTGAACACATCCCGGAGCCATCAGCTAGGAATGTCACGGGGTGTCGGGCGCCCTGTAACCTGTGACAGTGAGGAGATCACCGCTTCTCTCTCCTGGACGCTTGCGGCCCGATCAGGCTTCTGGCCCGGAGAGGGCCTGCCAACCCGCTGCCATCCCAAAGTGCGGCGGGCACGTCGAGTGTCCGGTCGATCCGCACCCTCCGCAGACAGGGCGGTGTCAATGCCCAGGGCCCCCATCGCTTCCTCCAGTGATCTGATCTGCAGAAGTTTCCCTTGGTGTTTAAATATCAAACGGAAGGGGTGGCCCCAAGAGTAAGGTATGTTCTTTTCGCGGAGATAGTTGGTTACAGGTTTAAACTCTCGTCGTTTAACAAGTGTGGAGACCGCTAGATCCTGAAATAGAGCTGGTTGATGACCGCGAAACTGCACTGGTTGCTGCTCACGTGCCCTCCGGAGAATACGCTCTTTCAGTTGGAAGTTGTGTACACACACAAGAATATCAGGAGGCGGGGCTTTATGACCTCGGGGGAGGCCCACTTGATGAACCCGGTCCATTTGGATGTCCGAACCCTCTTCCTCCCCAAGGATTTGTTGGAATAAGGCGCTGACATAAGCTCGGAGATCGTCTCCTTCCTCCTTCCACGGGACAGCCCTGATCCTCACATTGTTCCGTCTGGAGCGGTTCTCCAGGTCCTCTGCATGGGCCTGGAGATCAAGGTTCTGTTCACGGAGGCACAACATGTCCTGTTGTAATTGGTGGAGATCTTCTTCCCGACTGACATCGTGCTCCTCCAGGGTCGCCACCCTCTCACCTATGTCATCCCCATCACGTCGAACCTCCTTTAGATCAGCAGTGAGTTGGGATCTGAGCTCCTGGATGTCCTCTTTTATGGCCGTGAAGAGCTCCACCATGAAAGCCTTGGTCGCTGGGGAGTCATCACCTTCCATTGGGCTAGGCCCCTTCTCACCCTGAGCTGCAGAATGGCCAGGCTGTTTCTGGAGGAGCTCCTTCAGCGACTTCTTACGGGCCCTCGCCGCCGCCATGACGAGCCCTCCGGGCCTCAGCGCTTATCGGATCCAACCCCCGCTCCGGTCACCAGTGTTGATACAGTCTCCCTTGGTGGTAGGCACTTCACTGTCAGCCTTGTAGCGTGTGCGACACCTCTACGCGCTTCTCTACCCACCTAGACTCTGAATCGCAGGGGACTGGGTATCCGGCCAAAGCACTTTGATCCGACCAGCCCGTGAGAGCTCCCTTCCCACTGTGATCGCCACGCGTCCAAGATCGCTAGGCCTCTCGTAGAGCCGCTATCGGTAGGCTGCTCCAAATCACAGGTCGCGGAGGCACCAATGTCCGTCTCCGTATGCTCCATAAACCATCTGCACTGTACCACCATAGGCTATCGACTGGTTGCGGGGTATCCAGCAGTCACTTTCTCCCCTCGCTCCGGCAAGTGCCTTACCGCCTCTCGGCTCCGCCTCCACTCCCACCTCCAGCCGCTGAGTCGCCGACCGTCTAGGCCTCACCCCGCCTCCGATAGCTCCAGGAGGGCAAGGGAGCCGAAGTCCGCTGATATGCGCCAGGTGCCGTCTGCTTGGTGCGGGAGGGGCTCCCTGCCCCCACAGGTCTTGCGGTCTATCCCCAGCGAGGGTGAGTGGCAAGCGTCCAGCCAGTCCACCCACCACACGTAGCCCTCACCGGAGAGATCCCCTGCAGGCCACAGTCGCCACAAGGGCCAATCGAGCCGGAGCCGTCCGCCGGCCCGCGGACCGATGGGGCCCCTGCGTCCCTGTTGCACGTTCCCCCGGCCGCAGCACGCCCGGGCGGAGAGCCGCCCGCGCCGCGAGCCGCCTCGGCCCGGGGGTAAGGCCTCGCTGCCCCGGTTCTCTTGCACCCCCGGACCCGGCTTACCTCGAGCTCCTCGTCAGGGGCTGCTCGCTGGAAGCGCTTCAGCAGGGACCTCTGCCGGGGCTCGTCAATAACCGGCACTGGGCTCCCTCACCGCCGCTCCGGCCCCCGCACACCGGGAGCCACCTTCCGTGTTTGACCTGCACCGCAGCTCGGAGTTCCACTCTGGACTGCCGAGGGCCGGCACCGGGCCCCCTCACCGCCGTCCCGGCTTCTGCCCACCACTGGCTGCCTTCAAGCACCACAGGAGACGCCTCTCCCTGTAGGCACCGCTCACTCCGTCCTCGGCCACAGCTTACGCAAAGCCGCGGTCCCACCAGGCTGCGCTCGGATCCGCGTAGGCCCCGGACTCCTCGCAGAACCAACGGGGCAGTTCAGCAGTACAGCGGCCACAAAACTCTCTCTCCAGGCGCCCAGCACACCCCTGTGCAATCGCCAACAGGAATCACGGGTGGATGGCCCCGGGAGTCGGCTCGATAACAACGCTATTAAAAGGCAGCGCCGGAGGGACACAGACCCGCGTCCTACCGCGCCGCCATCTTGGCCACGCCCCCTATTTGTTTATTTTAAATGCTTGTATGTGGGCGGGTAAAGTATATTAGCACCAAATGTTTTTTGTCTTAGTTGCAAAAGTATAAGTTTTTGAATATGATGTATGGCCTTTTTAGGCATGACACCAAACTGTTAATAAACTGGAACTGGATCACTTCAGGCTCTCTAGGAAAGTCTAGGCAAGGAGATTGGCCTAATCTAGAGGTTGATGTCTCAACGTTTTATTTCCTGGTCCCCTGCCTGGCTGTAATGGTAACATAACTTGCTTGATGAAGGACGAATCCCTGGTCACAGTCCCTTACAGGATACTTGCTTTATCAGTGCTCCTGTCAGGGACGCCTTAAAGTTCAAACTGAGTCTACCATATTTGTTCACCCAGTCTGTGTCTTGCACATGAACTACTCAGTGCAGTAGCACAGTCAGTGTGCCACGGGCCCTTGTGCAAAGAAGGAAATGGCCCCCTGACTGCTGTTTGAATTATAAAATACAGCAATAATCACAGTTCAGTGGGCCCCTTAGGTCTCTGGGCCCTGGTACCAGTGCACCTGCATCACCAATGGAAGCCACGTGCCTGACTCAGTGTGAAGAGTCTTCCTGGAAAAGACATGTAAATAGTATTAGAACATTGGAATGTTGGGAGCTCCATTGTAGACAATGGAGTGCTCCATGCTCCTACGGGCCGGTAAAGGCCCGCAGAGCAACATTCCAATGTTTTACAAAGGCCTCTCGGAGCTCGAGGGGATTTAAATCCCCTCGAGCTTCGAGAGGCCTTTGTTTTATTTGTTAGAACATTCTGCCCTCTAGTGGCAGAATGTTCTAATAGCCTTATAGCCCTTCGTAGCAGGGCTATACCGGCTATTAAAGTCCTGGTCCCTTGTTAAAGTCCCTCGCCTTCAGCTCGGGCCTTTAACGCGTGAGCGGGCCTTTAATAGCCGGTATAGCCCACTACGGCGGGCTATAAGGCTATAATACATTGGGGACCTCACCAATGTGTCGGCTTTGCCCTCCAATACCTGCAAAAGCCATTATGATGGGTACATTCAGCTCTCTCGTACTAGGCTCTTCGCAATTCCTGCAGACATGGTTACTCAGGATTTCTCCCGAGTTCACTGTTATTGGGTGTCACATTATCTTACCCTGAAAGTCTCAAACTATGGATCACCACACAGTAATGAGTCATTTTCCATCCAGTAATATAAACCACGACCTATCTGGAATTATTCTAACTTAGTAAAGGTAAGCCATTTTGGATTGTGGATTCAATCACTTGTGTTTCTTTGACACATTAGGCCAGTTTCTTTGAAAACATTGTAGGCTTGCACACATGGGTTTACTCTCATTTGTGGGAGCATTTTAAAGATTTCTAACGGGTGTAATAACGGGTGTAATAAACAGTAACTTTTATTCTGAGGCACTGGTATTTGAGGCCATATATGTGTATGCCTCAGGCAGTGTAGCATATCTGCCAAAGTGGGATTGAGTGTTCACAGCCAGGGTTGGCTTTAGCGATGGTGGCGTCTGGTGCAACAATCTTTGTTGACGTCCCCCAATTACCTCCTCCTTCAGGGATTTTTTAAATGTTGCTCTGTGAGTTTAGCAAAAGTAAGTGAGAGTATGTGAGTAGAATGGTTTGTGTAGGATTGTGAATATGTACGAGAGTATGTTAGAGACTGGGGTGAGTGTGTGTGTGAGGGAGAGTGCATGACAGTGTAAAAGTGTATGTATTTCAGAACAAGTGTGTGAAAGAGTGCAAGTGTGTGCAACAGCATGAGTGTTGGCAAGAGTATGAGGGTCTTTGTGGGAAAGTGGGAGTAAGTCTAAGAGAGTTTGAGAGTATGTGTGTGAGTTTGAGTGCCTGTTAAAGTGTGAATGTGTTTGAGTCTGAATGTGTGTGTGACTTTATGTAAGTGTGCAAGTGTGTGTGTAAATGGGTGAGTGTGTGACTGGGTCAGTGCATGAGTTTGAATGTGTGTCAGTGTGTGATCTTATGTATGTGTGTTAAGATTGTGGATGTGCTGCTAGTCCTGGCATAAAGAAAGTAATTATTGGCCAATGTGGGAGGGTACTCATTGAATATAGGGGATCATCCATAATAACATATGGGGAGGGTCACCGATGACAAAATGCAGGCCATGGCATACTGGTACTCCTTGGCATATTGGGGCACCCATGGCAAGTTGCTGAAGCTTGCATTGCGAAATAACTCTTGGCATAAGGACAGCTATGGTGTATGTGGGATGAAGCAAATTCAGACCTGACATTCTAAGGGAAATGCTTGGCATATAAGGGGAACCGATGGCAAAATGGTGGCTCTGACATTTTCAGGCATTTTGAAGGTAATTCTTTAAATATGTGGGAACCATGACAAACTTTAAAACTAATAAGGTATTGTTAGAAATGGGGGTCTCTAGTTGGCAATGGTTTGCACCTTTGTCCAAGTAGGGACCCTTCTTCCTAGTCAGGGTAATGGGGATACACTTCTAAAATAACCCCTGCTCACCCCCTTGGTAGCTTGGTACGAGCAGGCAGGCTTATCTCAGAGGCAGTGTGTAAAGCATTTGTGCACACATATAGTAATACAGTGAAAAAGCTTCAAATGGACACCACACCAGTTTAGAAACATAAGTAATCTTTATCTAAACCAAACAAGACCAAAACGACAAAAATCCAACATACAATAATCAAAATATGACTCTTAGAAGGTAAAAACAGGTGATGCGTTGGTTCCTTACGCCCAGGGGAGGTGATACGTCAGTTCCTTACTTTGCGGAGAGGTGAAGTGTCGGTTCCTTACTGCCACTCAGGGGACGTGATGCATCGGTTCCTTACTTTGCGGGGAGGTGATGCGTTGGTTTCTTACTGCGGGCCTGCCGTTCTTGTAGACGTGGCGCACCGGTGCGATATGTGGGATTCGGGGCTGCGTCGGTTCTCGATGTGGCAGCAATGGTGCTATGTTGGACTCTCCCGCTGCGGTCCCACGATGCGTTGGTTCTTGCAGCCACACAGCAGGGCCTGCGTTGGAATCGGTACCACTCACTAACATTTATGTATTTGAAAACACCTACCTTAGCAATATCAAATCCCCAATATATAGCGATAAATATGATAAATATCCCATTATTATAATATTTCCCCATTATTACAGAAAGCATTTACTCCAAATGGAACCAGAATCACAAACAATTTCCGCACGTATAGGATTATCCCAGTGTTGTGAATGTTTTGTGAATTTAGCGAGAATTTGGTCTACTTTTTCTATATATAAAAGAACACACACAGCATCCTGAAATACAAGAGATGGGCTTAACAGAGTAGTGGACAAGAATTATCTAACAACTGCAATAGGTTGAACATAAGGACCCAAAATTGCTGTTCTCGATCAGTTAAGTAATACAACCCTGAGGTCCATGGCAGCTTACTACTAAACCGAAATCGAGCAGTACCCAACCTCTCCTCTATAATGGCAGTTTTAGATATCGCAATGCCTGTGGACGTTTCTTATGCCCACACACATAAGTAAAGATAGGTAAATCTAGGTGCCTGAAAAAGTAAGAGCTGATGACGTCACTTGACGCCCGCGTAGCAGTGATATCGAATAAAGGCGCCTGTACACTCGACAAACACATCGACTCTTACGAGAGAAAGACGACCAGCGGCTGCAAAAACGAAGAAGCGAAAGATTGCTTCTGGTTTAGTTATTGGGAAAAGGACCGCGCACGAGACAACGCCAAAATGGCAACAATTTAGTTGTGTGCCAGAATTCGATCTGTCTGCTGCCGTGTTTTGTAGAAATTTGCAAGTGGACCAACACGTTAAATCTCTAAGTACAATTAACGTCTGTGGCGTAAAACCAGCTGTGGAGCACAATGGGTGCTTTCACAGAGAATGAATAAGCTCATCTTCCAGGTCCTGAGGATAACCCGTAAATTAACATTGGGTTTGAAACGCGTAGACCATTTTTGTTGTGTCCAAATAAGTACTGATAATAAATGAGGAGTGTCAGGTTGACAATAATGTACAACTAATTGAATTTTAGACCGTACAACCTGAACACCACACTGTTTGGCCAACATTCCCTGGGATAGTATTGCATTTCAGTTTTTAATTGTGTGATTTCTTTAAACCTTCCCTTGGGTTCTTTCATTTCTTTTTCCTTTTTCTTCTTTTTTTAGTTTTGAAGGAATTTGAGCGAGCTTAAATTAGGTGAATTTGGTGTAGTTCGCCAAGTAATACAATGTCTGTGTTGCTGTAAAATTGTAAATATTGTATTGTCTTTGTATGGTCTACTTAATGTTTGTAATGTTTATTGTAATGATTTTATAAATTAACATATTTTGAAAAGAAAAATTGAATATAAAAAGAAATAAAATATTTACTAATTAATTGATTTTGTTCAATCACTATGAGTGTCACGTGTGATTGTTGGAATTAATTTAGTGAATCTTTATCAGTATTGGCATTGTTTGTGGTGTATGGATTATATATTGGCCTAGCCTTACTGATTATGGGCCAGAACCCTTTATCGATTGCAATTGAAAAAGTAAGAGGGCAGTAACACAGAAAAAGCTCTAAAAGATTCAACAACTTTGGTAAAAGTGAAGTTTTAATGAGATTACATTGGCCTATCATGTTAATCCAGAGTTGGTCGCATTTTCACTGGATCGCTTTAAAAGTTCTGCGGAGTTGTAACTGATCATTGTTAGACATGGGTTTTTCCAGTGGGTTTAATCCCAGACTTTTTGCTTTTTGGCCGCCTGTTTTTTACCCTGATTTTGTTGGTTTTATGACTCTGGGCACTTTACCACTGCTAATCAGTGCTAAAGTGCATATGCTCTCTGTGTCAGGATTCGTGCCCGTAATAGCGCCTACCGAGACCATCGTACTACAACTCCCAGAAGGCCTTGGGAGAGAAGCACGCGTCTATAAGAGGACGCATCACGCATACGGCAAGTGTGCGTAATTCTGTTGTCTTGGTTGAGGTCTGAGGAAGCGGCTGGAAGTAAGCCGCGGAGTCCTCGAGTTCCACTGAGCACGTCGGAGTCCTCTTGCGGTGAGTGAACCGAGGAAATACCGGGCGGCGGTGAAGTAACCGCGGACGCCCCTTTTTTAGCAACATACCGGGCGGCGGTGAGGAAACCGCGGATGCCCTCTTATTTAGCAACCATACCGGGCGGCGGTGAAGGAACAGCGGACGCCTAATCTTTAACACTTGTGTTCTTTTCTTTCTCTGGTTAACGAACAGTTCCGGGCGGCGGTATAATCCGTGGAAGCCCTGTCTTCTGGTACTGGTGTTATTTAGGCTATCCAGGAAACGGACAGACCCAGCAGCTGTCTACTAAGCTCGCAGTGGATGGTATTAGAGTTACTGAGCGGCGGTGAAGGAACCGTCTTCCTCAGCTCAGTGTTCAGGAACAGTGGAAGTTTTCTATTTCTTTTATTCGAGACTTTGATTATTTACCTTGAGGAGTGCCTTAAAGAGAATCGGTGAGCAGAGCGAGATTCACCTTTAGGAGGTTGCACAAGATTGATTCGGAGGTGGGAATAAGTAGAGATTGCATGTGAAAAAGGCTTGAAGTGCATGTCTATTGTTTTATAGGACTTGTTCAGAAGAATGCTCGGAGATGTGAGAAGTACTTACAAGAGCAAGTTGATCATCCAAAGATAAGGTATACAGGTCTTTCTAGTGAGATTATATGAGAGTAGTTGTTGCACGCCTGTAGTATTGATCACTGTTGTTTTCTTTTCTAGGTTCTCCTCCCTGCTGTTCCCCTCCTTTCCTATCCCTCACTTGATCGCCCGGGTACTCTGTAACTTTTAGTTGGAGTTCGGGGAGGTCAAGGGGTGGACCCCTTATTGCATCATCCGGACCCTGAGGAGTACCATATTCTGACAGAATTACGCACCCACGAAAGGATACTCCTCCCGGTCTGTGTGTGTCAATAATATGGCGTCCATGGACGATGTCGTTCAGGCTTTGGCTCTAGTTCAACAGGAACTTGCGGCCTCTAGGCTTGAGACCGCCGCTTTACGAGACAGGGTAGACAAGCTAACCAGGAACCCTTTTGATGTATCTGTCACTAGTAACCCCCAGATACAGGTGACGGTTCCTCCGCCCATACCGTTAGCTAGTCCCGAAAGATATGCAGGGGACCCCCTAAAGATACAGGTATTCCTAACCCAGATAATGCTTCATTTCTCCTGTAAACCTTCATCGTTTCCCAATAATCATTCCAGGGTAGCCTTTGCGATCTCCTACTTGATAGGGGATGCTGCTAATTGGGCTGTTCCTTTAGTTAGAAACAACGACCCGGTATTATCAGATTGGGAAGCCTTCCGTGCCGCGTTTGAACGTGTGTTTGACAGACGAACCACTACATTTAGCGCAGACAAGGAGCTGTTGGAGCTACGGCAGGGGAGACATGACCTGGTGACTTATCTCACTTCTTTCAATCGTTTAGTGGCTGAAGCAGCCTGGCCAGAGGAAAAGAGGATGTCTCTGTTCTATCAAGGGCTATGCGATGAATTGAAGGATGTGATAGCACAAATTGATCCACAGCCTGTCAACTGTGCTGACTTAGTTAGTCTGACCTTACGACTAGATGGCAGAATGTCTGAAAGAAGCGGAGAGAAGCCTAGAGGGGAGAGTGCCTACTACAGGTCGGACAAGAGCCCTAGGAAGGAGTCAGTCAACAGTGAAAAAAACAAGTGAGCCCATGGAGATAGGGGCCATCAGGGCACCCCTCTCGCGTATGGAGAGAGAGAGCCGTCGCACACAAGGGTTGTGCATGTATTGTGGCAAAAAAGGGCACTTTGTCCGTGAATGCCCCTCTAAACCGAAAACACAAGGTTTTTCATATAGGAATAAAAAGGCTGCTGTTTCCGTTTTAGGTACAGAGTCCGGGGCGTCTGCCATGACTTCTTCTACCGGGTCCGGAAACAAAGACTGGAAGATACCTTCTCTATCGAGCGATAAGTTAAAGGATACAGAATCACACATAGTGTTGGCTGTGGGTATGGAATACAAACAACACATACACCAAGTATTCGCCATGTTGGATTCAGGAGCCACAGGGAATTTTATGGACCGTAGGTTGGTGAAAAGACTGGCGGTTGGTAGTGTATCCCGTGATACCCCTGAGGAGGTTTTGGCGGTGGATGGAAAGCCATTAACATCAGGTCTTGTTACCGACCAAACCGAATTCCTCAAACTCTCGATAGACGATGGGAAGAGACAGCATCTAGAAGATATAACATTAAATATCATAGAAGCCCCTCAGTATGAGGTGATACTGGGCATGCCATGGTTCTGGCATCATAACCCTACCATAGATTGGAGGGAAAAGACGGTTAGGTTTTTGTCCAAGGAATGCGAGGAACATTGTTTGCAGGGGCATGGGTCTCAAGCCGTGGCTCTGACTTATCCTTTCTGTGTAGCTACAGCAGTTGAGAAGGAGGTAGTATTGCCAGAAGAGTATTCTCAGTTTTCGGATGTCTTTAGTAAAACTCAGGCAGAACAGCTTCCCCCATAGGATATACGACTGTCAGATCGATCTGATTGAGGGGCGAACATTCCAGCTTGTAGGGTATATGCCTTGTCGGAGCCTGAAACTCGCCATCTCAAAGAATACCTTGATCATTTCCTGGAACTTGGTTTTATTAGACCCTCTCGTTCTCCCGCAGCCTCTCCTCTGTTCTTCGTAGCAAAGGCTAGTGGTGAGTTGAGAGCCTGTTGTGACTACAGAATGTTGAATAAAAACACAGTCCGTAATAGGTATCCGTTGCCCTTGATCACTGTATTGTTGGATCAGGTGCGGGAGGCCACCGTCTACACTAGACTAGACCTAAGAGGGGCCTACCACTTGGTACGCATCCGTGAAGGGGATGAGTGGAAGACGGCCTTCAAAACACAATATGTGTTGTTTGAGTATACTGTGATGCCGTTCGGGCTGTGTAACGCCCGGCGGCATTCCAGTATTTCCTGAATGATGTTCTGAAGGAGTTTGTGGACCATTTTGTGGTCGTATACATTGATGATATTCTTGTATACTCTGTGTCAGCTGAGATACATAGCCACCATGTTGTGTTGGTGTTGGAGAGGTTAAGAAAATTCCATCTGTATTGCAAATTGAGTAAATGCGAATTTGGAGTGCAAGAGGTGGAGTTCCTAGGGGTGATCTTGTGTCCAGAAGGGTTGAGCATGGCAGAACGCAAGGTGCAAGCTGTGCAGGAATGGCCCATCCCGAAATGTGCAAGAGATGTCCAATGCTTCCTGGGTTTTGCGAATTATTATCGCCGATTTATCCTGAACTTTTCCCGGGTGGCAGTCCCTATCACCCGGCTGCTTCGTAAGGGAGTCCCGTTCATCTGGACTCCCGAGGCATCCGAAGCATTCGCCTACTTAAAGAAGGCGTTTACCACCGCTCCGGTACTCAGACATCCTCAAACGGGATCTCCTTTCATAGTTGAAGCGGACGCTTCTGACGATGCCATTGGAGCCATTTTGTCCCAAAGAGACAAAGATACGGGACAGCTACACCCCGTGGCGTATCTCTCCAAGAAACTTAACGTAGCCGAGAGAAACTATACCATTGCTGAAAAAGAACTGCTGGCCATAAAGAAGGCATTCCAGGAATGGCGGCATTATCTATGGGGGGCACGCTAACCAGTCACGGTATACTCAGACCATCGTAATTTGCAGTACATGAAGACAGCGCGTCATCTCACACAGAGACAGATGAGATGGACGCTTTTCTTCGCTGAATTCGACTTTGTTATAACTTTCAGGCCAGGAACGGACAATCGCAAGGCGGATTCTTTGTCCCGACAGGAATCAATAGTGGAGCCCCACGCAAGCGCACCAGAGGCAATCATTGATCCAGCAAAAGTAGTCTGTGTTATGAGAGTTGATCAGTTTCTCACCGAGGTCACCAAGAACAAACCAACAGACTGGTGGGAGAGATGGGCAAGGGAGGATGTCGCCCGTAGTGTCAAACAAGGGTTGCCTTTCCAGAACGATAGGTTGTATCTCTCCACTGGAGCCCTACGGAAAAAGGCATTTAGCTGGTGTCATGTATCCCCTTTGGCAGGACATCCAGGTGTTCGCAAGACCGTGGATCTGGTGCAACGGCATTTTTGGTGGAAAACATTGGCAACAGACGTGCGCACTTGGGTAGCGCAATGTGAAGTATGCGCTAGAGGCAAAGGGGATCAGACCGGGAAGAAAGGGAAACTCATGCCTATGCCCACCCCTCATCGACCATGGCAGTACATCAGTGTCGACTTCATCACCGGTCTGCCTATGGATCAGGGATGTTCGGCCATTCTGTAGTGGTGGACAGCCTTACCAAAATGGGTCATTTCGTTCCCTGCAAGAACTTACCTACGGCAGGTCAAACAGCCCAACTGTTGCTGGACAGGGTGGTCAGACTTCACGGTTTGCCCGATGTAATCGTGTCCGATAGGGGGCCCCAATTTATTGCGAGTTTCTGGAGATCTTTTTGTAAGGCCTTACAGATAGAATCGGCGGTTTCGACAAGTTTTCACCCACAGACAGACGGCCAGACTGAAAGGCTTAATCAGACATTAAAAAAGTATCTGCGCTGTTATGCCACGGAGGCACAAGACTCCTGGGTATCTCTGCTATGGATGGCGGAATTGGCTTACAACAACGCCTTACACTGTTCTATCGGGGTGTCACCGTTCATGGCGAACTTCGGATACTGTGCTAAAACCCTGCCCGTCAATCTGCCTGTTGACCTGGCCGACCAGCCATCTGTGCAGACCCACATCAAAACTCTACGGTCTGTCCACATGAAAGCAAGAAAACATTTGTTAGTGGCAAAACGGATATACAAGACCTGGGAGGACAGGCACAGGACGGATGGACCCCAGTATCAGGTTGGCGACCGTGTCTGGTTGTCCACGAAGAACATAAAGTTCAAACTACGCAGTGTGTTCCACCCTCGTAACATCGGCCCCTACACGGTGGTGAGGCAAGTTAATCCGGTGGCCTACAGGTTGAAGTTGCCTGGAAGTCTGCGCATACATCCTGTGTTTCATTGCAGTCTCCTGAAACCGGCTTATGGTGCGAGACGGCGGGCACCCCCTCCCGTGTCCTGCGAGAGTGGCCTGGAATATGAGGTGAAGAAGATCCTGGATTCGCAGTATCGTCGGGGCAGGCTGTGGTATCTCATTTCCTGGAAAGGATACTCCTCCGAGGACGATTCATGGGAGCCGAGCAGCAACGTGCATGCCCCTGCCGCAGTAAACGCCTTTTTCCGCAGGTGCCCCACCAAACCTGGATCTAGGAGGCGCTAGACAGGGGGACCTACTGTCAGGATTCGTGCCCGTAATAGCGCCGAACGAGACCATCGTACTACAACTCCCAGAAGGCCTTGGGAGAGAAGCACGCGTCTATAAGAGGACGCATCACGCATACGGCAAGTGTGCGTAATTCTGTTGTCTTGGTTGAGGTCTGAGGAAGCGGCTGGAAGTAAGCCGCGGAGTCCTCGAGTTCCACTGAGCACGTCGGAGTCCTCTTGCGGTGAGTGAACCGAGGAAATACCGGGCGGCGGTGAAGTAACCGCGGACGCCCCTTTTTTAGCAACATACCGGGCAGCGGTGAGGAAACCGCGGATGCCCTCTTATTTAGCAACCATACCGGGCGGCGGTGAAGGAACCGCGGACGCCTAATCTTTAACACTTGTGTTCTTTTCTTTCTCTGGTTAACGAACAGTTCCGGGCGGCGGTATAATCCGTGGAAGCCCTGTCTTCTGGTACTGGTGTTATTTAGGCTATCCAGGAAACGGACAGACCCAGCAGCTGTCTACTAAGCTCGCAGTGGATGGTATTAGAGTTACTGAGCGGCGGTGAAGGAACCGTCTTCCTCAGCTCAGTGTTCAGGAACAGTGGAAGTTTTCTATTTCTTTTATACGAGACTTTGATTATTTACCTTGAGGAGTGCCTTAAAGAGAATCGGTGAGCAGAGCGAGATTCACCTTTAGGAGGTTGCACAAGATTGCTTCGGAGGTGGGAATAAGTAGAGATTGCATATGAAAAAGGCTTGAAGTGCATGTCTATTGTTTTATAGGACTTGTTCAGAAGAATGCTCGGAGATGTGAGAAGTACTTACAAGAGCAAGTTGATCATCCAAAGATAAGGTATACAGGTCTTTCTAGTGAGATTATATGAGAGTAGTTGTTGCACGCCTGTAGTATTGATCACTGTTGTTTTCTTTTCTAGGTTCTCCTCCCTGCTGTTGCCCTCCTTTCCTATCCCTCACTTGATCGCCCGGGTACTCTGTAACTTTTAGTTGGAGTTCGGGGAGGTCAAGGGGTGGACCCCTTATTGCATCATCCGGACCCTGAGGAGTACCATATTCTGACACTCTGTGTAAATTGTTATTATGGATTGGTGTTTCCATGATTGCTTTATTTGATTTACTACTAAGTCCCTAATACTGTGCACTATGTGTGCCCAGGGCCTGTAAATCAAATGCTACTAGTAGGCCTGCAGCACTGATTGTGCCACCCACATGAGTACCCTTTAAATGTATCTCAGACCTGCCACTGCACACACTTTTGACTGCCATGTCTACCTGGCAAGTGCACCCTCTTGGCAGGTCCAAACCTTCCCTTTTATTACATGTGAGTCACCCCTAAGGTAGGCCCAAGGTACCCCTGTGGCCAGGGTGCAGTGTATGTGAAAGGTAGGGCATGTACCGGTGTGTGTGACATGTCCTGATAGTGAACTACAGTGTAATTCATTTTTCACTATTGAAAGGCTATCTGTCCCATAGGATAGAATGGGAGTTTATTTATAACATCTTATAAGTATAACTTCCCATTGGGACAAGATCGCAAGATGGAGTTTAGTATGCCTGAACTCAGAATATAAAAATGCATCTTTTAGTAAAGATGATTTTTATATTGTGTGTTTGAAAATCCCACTTATAGAAAGTGGGTATTTTCTTGCTTAGCCATCCTGTGTGCCTCTGCTGGTTTGTGGATTGACTGGCTTTGGAGTGACAGGGGCTGGGGATGTGCATTCTCTTCAGACAGCCACTGGGGGGGTTGAGGTGTGACCTGCCTTTCCTGGATGAGTCAGGGCTGGGCTGAATAGACCTGGGCTGCATTTAGAGTAGGGGGAGGAGATTCCTTGCACCTGAATAGGCCTGGTCTTCCTTACACAATGATGTCTCCACCTCCTGCTGGGATGCTGGACCAGAGAGGACAGAACTGGTTTTGACTGAGCACAAAGCCTCTCTGCCACAGGAGAACAAAGAGAAATTCAGTATAAATATTGGGGCCCAGACCCCAGAACTTTAGACTACTTCTGGACTCAAGAGGAACCTCTGCCAAGGAGAAGAGCTGGGAAAGCTGAAGGAGAAGTACTGCCCCTTTGCTCTGTGCTGTGTAGGGATGGCCTGCAGTGGCTGTTTCTGCCAAGGAGAGGAACTGTGTGTGTATATCCTGCTTGAAGATCTCCAAGGGCTTGAAGTAGAGCTTGCCTCCTGTTCTGAACTCTCAGGGACACAAAGACTTCACCACCAGCTCCCCTGAACCTTGCTGGGACTTCTGACCTGCCAAGAGGTGCCTGTTCCTTTGTTGGTCCTCTGGAGATTGTTCCTGCTGCTGGCAGCTGGGAAAAGAGAAGCAACTAAAGAAACGTGATGCAGCGGCACCCGTTTCCGATGCAACACCGCCGTATGGGAAGAATTCCCACGCATCACCACCGTGCCGCTGAAGAAACCAACGCAGCGCCTGCCCGGGCTGGAGAAACCGCCGCACGCCAAGTCTCGTGCACCGATCTCCAAAGTCCGAGATTACCGCACCGACTCCGACGCAGGCCCTGCTGTGTGACTGCAAGAACCGACGCATAGTGGGACCGCGGCTGGGGAGATCAGCGCAGCGCCGTTGCCACCGCTGCCACCGCATCGAGAACCGACGCATCCCCGAATCCCCACGCATCGCACCGGGGCACCAAGTCTACAACAACGCCGGAGTTGCAGTAAGAAACCAACGCATCACCTCCCTGCACAGTACGAAACCAACGCATCACCTCCTCTTCAGTAAGGAACCGACGCATCACCTCCCCTGCGTGGCAGTAAGGAACCAACGTATCAACTCCCCTGGAGCAAGGAACTGACTCATCACCTTCCCTGTGCATAAGGAACTGACTTATCACCTTCCCTGCAGCTGTTTTTGCTTATGATTTTGACGTATCCAAGGTACTTTGTGTTGAAAGGGTCGCATCTATAGTTTGCTATGGACAGAACTGTTTTTACCTTTTAGAAGTCATACTTCGATAACTGTATGTTGGATTTTTGTCCTTTTGGTCTTGTTTGGTTTAGATAAAGATTACTTATTTTTCTAAATTGGTGTGGTGTCCATTTATAGTGTTTTCACTGTATTACTGTGTGGGTGCATAAATGCTTTACACACTGCCTCTGAGATAAGCCTGTTTGCTCGTGCCAGGCTCACTGTATTCAAAACCTCTAAGGGCCTGATTACGAGTACGGTGGTCCCAAGACGGCGGTAAACTTGGCGGAGTTCTCCCAACCGCAGATGCTGAAGCCTGGCGGTCCGACCACCAATATCGTAATGAGGCCCAAAGTCTCAACTCTCTACATACCTTGGCTGCTTTGTCCCTTATATAGTTTAAAATATGAGTAAATACTGCAACCATATGCTTATATCTATCTAGTTCACTGGAAGTGGGATAATCTCTCAATTACAGTGGCATACTTATTTTTCAACACAATCAACTGCCATCACCTTGAGCTCATAGCTAGTAGTTCTATAACACTGAATTGTAAGGCAGAATCGTCCAAAAATATCCCTAAAGGTTTCCTAGATAGTGGCTATCGGAGAACAACCCACTTCAAATGATCTCGAAAAGTGCCAATTAGTGATCAATAAATGACAGAATAACCTGTTGTTTGTTTTTAAGTTTCGAAAGCAATGTGTGATCAAAGTCCAACTATATGGGCCCCCCTGTCCATGTATTGAATAACCTTTCAAATCTAGAGTAGAAAATTATGATTCGATTGAATTTTAGGAATAATCTTTATCTGTGTGTGATTTAATCCTCTGTGAGTACATAGAACCAGGTCCAAGCGTCAATGCTGCAGAAGTGGAGCCAAGTAATACATATATGTGATCTAATCCTCTCTGAGTACATAGAACCAGCTCCAAGCGCCAATACTGCAGAAGTGGAGCCAAGTAACACTTATATGTGATGTAATCCTCTCTGAGTACATAGAACCAGGTCCAAGTGCCAATACTGCAGAAGTGGAGCCAAGTAATACATATATGCGATTTAATCCTCTCTGAGTACATAGAACCAGGTCCAAGCGCCAATACTGCAGAAGTGGAGCCAAGTAATACACATATATGATTTACTCCTCTCTGCGTACATAGAACCAGGACCAAGCGCCAATACTGCAGAAGTGGAGCCAAGTAATACATATATGCGATTTAATCCTCTCTGAGTACATAGAACCAGGTCGAAGCGCCAATACTGCAGAAGTGGAGCCAAGTAATACACATATATGATTTACTCCTCTCTGAGTACATAGAACCAGCTCCAAGCGCCAATACTGCAGAAGTGGAGCCAAGTAATGCATATATGTTGCCAATTTTCCTTTCAGAAATGACCAACTCAGTCATGTCACTTTTATTGGAGGTATCACATACAGAATTCAAAAGTATGTTAAAATCATTACAGATAGCATAGGCTGTCAGCTTCGAAAAGTTCAGGAAAATTCACAAAAAAACATGATCATCTACATTAGGCCTGTAGTCTTCTGAGAAAACTGCTAATTGATTTGCATCATTAATCAAGCTTGCAATAGCCTGTTCCCTTGTCATCTGTCTTAAACCAGTGCTATCTGCCATGTTTTCTATGACAAAAGATTGTCATTCCTTTTATCGAGACCCCTTGATAGCACTGACACAAACTATAACCCTAAATGTTTGAGTGCTCCTCTATCTTTGCATGACACATGGGTCTCTTGCAGATAGATTACCTAAAGTTTTAAACAATACCATTCATCATTAACTGCCCTACTTCTTGGGTGAATTCACTATTTTCTCTCCAAGGAGAAAATACATTACTCTCTGGAAAAAAAACTTCTCTCCTTCACTCGCAACAATTTTGTGGGTGTTCTTTGCCGATATATACTTAAGGAAGAGAGGCAATCTCTTTGACCATTTCCATGGTAAAAATGAAATGAGAAAAAGTTTGTGAATTTTCTCAAAATCACAGGTTTTCGGGTGTGCACATTCTTTCCATGGCATTACCTCTCTTGACCTCCCACTGCCCAGCCATGATGGAATATTTACTACAACATAATATTACAAAATATAATATTACGTGTGGTAAATCTATTTATGTGTAGAACCAGAGCTTGTAAATAGCAAAAGTGTTTTTCCTCATAAAAAATCCTAAAGATTTGTGTAAGTTAAACATTTATTTACTTATTTATTTGCCATTAATAAAGTGAAGTGATTTTCCAAGAAGAATGGGCGTCCTGGCGGTAAAGCACAAAACAACACCAAAGTATCCTTCAGTTGAACAGTCATGTTTTAAATATTCTTTTAAAGACCCAAGAATTAGTTTCATTACTAATACTAAAAAGAAGGTTCTTCCAATGCTTGACAGAGAGTTCTTCCACCCATTTTTACCTTAGGAACCTTGAGTAGTGATCCAGAGGAGAACTAGAGGGTCCATAAAGGGTAATAAGAGGTAGTATGGGTTCTTAAATCAGAAGGGGCCTTGCCAGACTTTGCCTAATGGCAAATGCATAAAGCTTGGAAAATGGTTCTTTTTAGTACTGTCAACCAATGCAGGCCTCGCAGATTAGAAGAGATGGGTTAACGGCAAGAAGTGCCAAGAAGTCCTCTGGCATCATTATTTTAGACAAGATGAAGTCTTTAAAAGTGATATGTAGCCCAATATACACAGCATTACAATATTCTGCTCTAGACAGAATCATCGATTATATAACTGTCTTACATTTGTCTGAGGGCTAAAAGGGTAAATTGTTGTGTATATGCCGAAGATAATAAAAACAAGTCCCACCGACTTTTGGGATCCGTGTCTTAAAGGATAACTCATTGTGAAAGAACACCCCAAAACTCTTTACTGCCTCAGCTGGAATAGGAGCCGGCCCTAGATCTGCAGGCCGCAGAGACGAGGACTAGAGCAGTGATGATCCACCGAAGATCAGACTTCCGTTTATTCACAGTTTAATTTTAGTGAATTGACTAATATCCTGTGCCTCACTTCTGACATGCAGTTCCTAAAACTATCAACCACAGATCAACCTTCTTCTTGAAAGGAAACAATAATCTGAGTTTCATTGGCTTACAATACCAGTTGAAAACCAAAAGAGTGAATAAACTCAGCCAAGGGTGACACGTGCAGGTTAAACAAGGTGGGGCTTAGAGCTGAACCCTGAAGCACTCTTTATGTTAGAGGCAGGTGGTGGAGCAGTAAGTGGACAGTTGATCATCTTGAACCCTATCTGTCAAAATTTAGGTCAGACATTGCAAGGCTTTTGCTTGAATGCCACGTAGACCTTAATCTGGAGTAGCCCAAATGATTTCAGAGACATAGGGGTCGATTCCGACTCGGGCCGGAAAAAGCACCGACCGAATCGGAGCCGGAATTAATTCCGACCGACACGTACCTGTGGCGCCCGACACGCCAAGTACGATGCAAAGCGTGCAAAATCCGACCGACACGTACTGAACCCAAGCCGAACGACCGAGCCGCACGGAAAACAGCAATCCGGCCGGAAAAACACGCGAATCGAACCGACCGACACGCACCCGGAACAAATCCAACCGAAACGTACCCGCGAACTCCAAACCTCAAAGTACGATGCAAGGCGCGAAAACCACGACCGAGTCGTACGGAGGACAAGCCGTACGACCGACACGCATACAAAACTGCGAGCCGAAGTAACACAAAACACCGCGACCGACGCGTACGCAGCATAGAAAACTGCACAAACACAGCGTGAACGCAACGGAGAAGACCGTACGAGACAACTGCAGGGTCCGACTCGGTCACAAGAACGTTTCCAACATGCACAGAAAGTACTAAGGAAAAATACACAAAAAAAGGCCAAACAAGCAATTACAAAGCCAATAAATACTGGGGGGTGGGGACAGAGAACAAAGACACACCCTCAACTCCACCCATATAAAGGACACAAATCCCAACCATGATCCTTTGCAAATGCTATTCTACTGCCAGCACTCAACAGACAGCAACCACACACCCACAGCTCATCCCTCACACAAGCCACACACCATCAGCACACCAACAAATAGCTACCTCACATACACCCAGCAAAACACACACTCACACACCCTCACCTGCACACCAACACACACATCACTCACCATCACCACCCATCACCATGCCCCCAAAGAAGAATCACAAGTTCCTAGATTGTGAATTGGAAGTCCTGGTAGACGAGATCCTCAGGGTAGAGCCACAGCTGTTTGGCACACTGGTCCAACAGACACCCATCTCCCAGAAAACCAAGATGTGGGAGAGGATCATCAACAGGGTGAACGCACAATCACCATGTCTGCGCACAAAGACTGACATCCAGAACAGGTGGTATGACGTGCGCAGGAGGGTACGGGAGCTGCTCAAGAAGGACTACCTCCTGAGCCAATACACCGGCAGTGGCCCTCCTGCCAAGCCAGTATACCTCAGGCCCTGGGAGGAGAAGGTGCGGGCCATCCTTCCGCCAGTGAGCGTCTATGGACTAGAGAACATCCCAGAGCCTGGGGAGTACACAACAAATGTACACAATATTCTGCCACAATACACACACACATCACTGTCAAGGGGAGAGTCAAACCATGCACTCATAGCAATTACACAGCAACCAGAACAGAATCATCCCAAAATGTGTATGTCAGTCAGATAAACACAACACATGCCATCTCAAAGTTACATTTAACCGTGTCATCACATGTACAAACACAACTACAACTACAGCTAGGCAGTGGCACAAATAGAACTAACAAACACATCCAGACATGTAGCCACCACTACAACACCAACACACAGTGAAGACCACTGAAAGAAAGGAATTCTGTGTATGCTGGGCAAGTCAGTGTAGCCAATAGCATCATGGGAGTCGTAGTCACAGATATTGCTCACCCCCACAACTGTCCCATCAACACCACCATGAACCATGCGCACATCACAGGGAGTGGAAAAGGACTCACAAGCTGGCTGACACTGGCTACTGCTGTGGGGAGCACAAGGCCCTGCTGGCAACTGTGCAACAACCAACAGCAGGACACCACTGACTGACATCCTGAGAGACAACTTCCACTCCCTGCAATGGAAGCACGTTCCATGGTGGGATATCTGGCTGGGTGGGAAGGAGGACTCGCAGCACTGACCATAGTCACAAGCACCTCCCCTCACACACCCCTCAACACAAACTCCACATAACCCACCTGGGAGAATGCAATGCCTCACATCCTAACTCAAGATCCCACAAAGAACCTCCACCCTGGGTTATGTTGTGTGAAGCACAGGGACACTCTTGGGACTTTTAGCCAAACAACTGCCAGGACAACACTCCCAGCCATCCTGTCAGCACAGGCAGCCCACCCCACAGGGAAGCAGAGTCAAAGGAAGGAAGCATGGGCATGCTGGGAAGGGGGTGGAGGCAATAGCATGATGGGAGTAGTAGGCACAGATATTGCTCAGCCTCACAACTGGCCCATCAACACCACCCTGAACCATGCTCACATCACAGGGAGTGGATAAGGACTGACAAGATGGCTGACACTGGCTACTGCTGTGGGGAGCACAAGGCCCTGCTGGGAACTGTGCACCAACAAACAGCACAACACCACTGCCTGACATCCTGAAAGCCAACTTGCACTCTCTGCAATGCAAGCACGTTCCATGGTGGGATATCTGGCTGGGTGGGAAGGAGGACTTGCAGCACTGACCATAGTCACAAGCACCTCCCCTCACACACCCCCTCAACACATACTCCACATAACCCACCTGGGAGAATGCAATGCCTCACATCCTAACTCAAGATCCCACAAAGAACCACCACCCTGGGTTATGTTGTGTGAAGCACAGGGACACTCTTGGGACTTTTAGCCAAACAACTGCCAGGACAACACTCCCAGCCATCCTGTCAACACAGGCAGCCCACCCCACAGGGAAGCAGAGTCAAAAGGAAGGAAGCATGGGCATGCTGGGAAGGGGGGTGGAGGCAATAGCATGATGGGAGTAGTAGGCACAGATATTGCTCAGCCTCACAACTGGCCCATCAACACCACCCTGAACCATGCTCACATCACAGGGAGTGGATAAGGACTGACAAGATGGCTGACACTGGCTACTGCTGTGGGGAGCACAAGGCCCTGCTGGCAACTGTGCACCAACAAACAGCAGGACACCACTGACTGACATCCTGAAAGACAACTTCCACTCCCTGCAATGCAAGCACGTTCCATGGTGGGATATCTGGCTGGGTGGGAAGGAGGACTTGCAGCACTGACCATAGTCACAAGCACCTCCCCTCACACACCCCCTCAACACATACTCCACATAACCCACCTGGGAGAATGCAATGCCTCACATCTTAACTCAAGATCCCACAAAGAACCTCCACCCTGGGTTATGTTGTGTGAAGCACAGGGACACTCTTTTGACTTTTAGCCAAACAACTGCCAGGACAACACTCCCAGCCATCCTGTCAGCACAGGCAGCCCACCCCACAGGGAAGCAGAGTCAAAAGGAAGGAAGGATGGGCATGCTGGGAAGGGGGTGGAGGCAATAGCATGATGGGAGTCGTAGTCACAGCTCTACATCCCCCACCACATGGCCCAGCAAGCTCACACTCATGCATGCACATCCCACAGAGAGTGGAAAGGCCCATCAAAGATGTCTGACACTGTTGCTGTGTCGTGGGGAGCACAAGGGCATGCTGGGAACTGCACACCAACCAACAGCAGGACACCACTGTCAGCCATCTTGCCATTGCTCTCACACCCACACACACTGAACTCCCCACAAAAGCAAGTAAGTATGGGAATGCTGGGAAGTGGGGTGGAGGCAATAGCATGATGGGAGTCATAGTCACAGACATAGCTCACCCCCACAACTGTCCCATCAACACCACCCTGAACCATGCTCACATCACAGGGAGTGGAAAACAACTGACAAGATGGCTGACACTGGCTACTGCTGTGGGGAGCACAAGGCCCTGCTGGCAACTGTGCACCAACAAACAGCAGGACACCACTGACTGACATCCTGAAAGACAACTTCCACTCCCTGCAATGCAAGCACGTTCCATGGTGGGATATCTGGCTGGGTGGGAAGGAGGACTCGCAGCACTGACCATAGTCACAAGCACCTCCCCTCACACACCCCCTCAACACAAACTCCACATAACCCACCTGGGAGAATGCAATGCCTCACATCCTAACTCAAGATCCCACAAAGAACCTCCACCCTGGGTTATGTTGTGTGAAGCACAGGGACACTCTTTTGACTTTTAGCCAAACAACTGCCAGGACAACACTCCCAGCCATCCTGTCAGCACAGGCAGCCCACCCCACAGGGAAGCAGAGTCAAAAGGAAGGAAGCATGGGCATGCTGGGAAGGGGGGTGGAGGCAATAGCATGATGGGAGTAGTAGGCACAGATATTGCTCAGCCTCACAACTGGCCCATCAACACCACCCTGAACCATGCTCACATCACAGGGAGTGGATAAGGACTGACAAGATGGCTGACACTGGCTACTGCTGTGGGGAGCACAAGGCCCTGCTGGCAACTGTGCACCAACAAACAGCAGGACACCACTGACTGACATCCTGAAAGACAACTTTCACTCCCTGCAATGCAAGCACAGTCCATGGTGGGATAACTGACTGGCTGGGTGGGAAGGAGGGCCGGCTGTCAACCAAATACAACCAATGCAGACCATGTTCACACCCCAACAAATACATAGAAACGCCCAAATAATGCAGGACAATGTGCTGCACCAATATCAACCCCTGACTGTGACAACTTAGGACAATGCAATGTACAGGCCCGCACCCAGAGGCACAGTCACAACTGTCAGGTGTGTCAACCATTGATGCCTGCAGAAACATAACATACATTGTGTGTGTCTCCCAAAAACAGGTGATGATGGGGACACAGCAGCAGACGCGGAGGAGTCCCAGTCCCAGGCTCAAGAGGATACGGAGCTCACTGGTGTCGTACAGCCTCTGCCCTCCTCGGACGAAGAAGACCAACCTGGCACCTCCGGTGCAAGTCAACATGCAGCACCAGCAGGACCACCAGCTGCAGCACCAGCAGGACCACCAGCTGCACCCCCTGCACCCACCCCTCCAACGACTGTCACCACAAATACTATCCCTGCCGACATGGACAGAACAAGGAGCACCACCAGCACAGGGACCCTGGACCAACGTGGGGCCATGGACACCACCACCAACCCCCAAGGGGGACCAGGGTCATCTGTGCGTGCCACTGCACGCACTGCACATGTCGGCAGGGGTGGTGGGAGGGGTGGGAGACAGAGGTCGCTGCTTGCAGAGGTTGCTGGTGTGCATGATGACCCACAACTGGTACGCATAGCCGATACGTACCAGTCCAGCACCGGAGATCTCAGCCAGGTAGTGGGGCTCCTCAGAGACATGAAACAGCAGCATCATGCCCGCTTGGACTCACACATGTCCCACGTGGAGTCCAAGTGGGACGCACTGCAAGAGATGACGGCGGTGCACAGGGACATATTACAATGCCTCCGCCAGATGAACAGCAACCAGTCTACACCTCCCTGTGTGCCAACAACATCTGGTGCTGAACAAACTGCAACTGCCACATGGAGGGAGGATGACTCTGGCGGAGAGTCCCCTGCACCGCAGCAGCCTGTACTTGAGGGGCCCCCCCAAAGAAGAGGGGTCGTCCGAGGAGGGGCAAGTGAGAGGCCGATGGCCAAGTGCAACCCCCAGGAAGCCTGAACCTGTTCTGGATGTTCACCTTTGTGCACAAACTGTTCACCCTGTTGACGGCAACACAACTCCCACACATGACATGGGGAGTACAAGTTGGACCAATGTCTCAGACAACTGTGGCCCCGATACTGGGGATTTTGTCTACCAGGACTTTCAATTCACCTAGGAACTTCTGATTGCAATATAAATGTACAGCACCAACCATCCTATGCACTATTCACACAAATGTATCACAATAAACACACTAATACACCATACTTGCCTCTGTTGTGATTCCAACGTGGGTGCTGTCATGGGGATGATGAACTGCAAAATTACACTGTGTATGCGAACTGCAACAGCAAGTACAACACAGGCATGTGAGTAAAGGCAACGTGACACATATGAGGGAGACACACCACCAGGGCTACACAACACATACACACCTAGGCCATCTGACTCATTGCCTACACTGATGTTG
The DNA here is from genome assembly GCA_963921515.1 of Calotriton arnoldi. Taxonomy (NCBI): domain Eukaryota; kingdom Metazoa; phylum Chordata; class Amphibia; order Caudata; family Salamandridae; genus Calotriton; species Calotriton arnoldi. The sequence continues at coordinate 1,892,666 of CAWUFW010002669.1, read as the reverse complement.
CCAGGAAAGACGGTGCAATGCACAGACACCACACCTATTCCCAGTTGGTAGTCAAGTAGCCCACAGGTGCAGTAAGCAAATGGCAGTCAAATGTGTGACCACAGACAACGCACATCACAAAGTGAAGCACAGGTTTATTACACAGTTGCAACATGTCGTAACCACTACAGATGCAAGGTAATCCCACCTGGCAGCGGGCACACAGTCAACAACTGTAGAAGGAAGGAAGTCCATGGGTGTGGCGCACATCACCTGTAGGGACACAACAGCTACCACCCTGGAAGTACAATCACGTCGTCGGTGGACACAGTTGACCAAACGAATCTGAAAGTACCCTGTGAAGGACAGAAATGACACACAGTCATAAGCAATGGAGAACAGGACAGAACAGCAAAACTCATGCACAATACATGTTACAAGATACCCACCCAGAACCAAGTTAGCATGTCAACACTGTTGGGGAGTACAGACCACCTGTAAGCACACATCGCTACACACATCCAGTCAAGTAGCCCATGGACACACTCCAACAGCACCAGAGCACCACCTACACATATCATGCCAACTCACATCATTGACATGACACCTCAGGATACTCACATTGAGCTAAAGAAGTTGGTGATGAGCTATGTGCGGACATCACCCTCATCATCATCATCATCATCACTGGCATCGTGGTCCAGGCCAGGATCCTCCACAGGTGGCGGATGTTGGTCATTGTCATCCTGGATGAGAGGCAACTCCTTCCGCACTGCCAGGTTGTGGAGCATGCAGCAGACGATGATAATCTTGCACACCTTCGCTGGGGCATATGGGAGGGACCCTCCTGTCTTGTCGAGGCAGCGGAAGCGGCTCTTCAGGAGACCAAATGTCCGCTCAATCACTCTCCTGGTCCGACCATGTGCCTCATTGTAGCGCATCTGGGCTGGTGTCACAGGGTTCCTGAGGGGTGTCAGCAACCACGGCATGTTGGGGTATCCCGAGTCACCTACGGACAGACAAGTACACATTAGCTGACTTAGAAAAGTGGGTGGAATACTACAGATCAGATCACACACAATGGCACAAAGTCAGTACACACCGACAAGCCAGGCACGCTGGTTCTGCATCTGTGCCATCATCCTGGGGATGCGACTACTCCTCATCACAAAGGCATTGTGTGCTGAACCAGGGAAACGGGCACACACGTGTGAGATGGTCATATCTGCAAGACACACCACCAGTGCATTGACCGAGTGGTAGTGCTTGCGGTTACGGTAGGCCTGCTCCTGGGCCTGTGGTGGTACCAAAGCCACATGTGTCCCATCAATGGAGCCAATGACATGCGGCATCCTCCCCAGGGCATAGAAGTCACTCTTCACGTCAGTGAGTCATTGCAGTCTAGGGAAATAGATGTACCGGTTCAGGTATAGCAACATTGCCTCCAAAACATCGCGGAGCACACAGCTCAACATGGTCTGTGACATCCCACCAGCAGTCGCCACAGTATGTTGGAAGGTACCGGTGGCAAAGAAGTGTAGGGCTGCCATCACCTTCACCTTGGGGGTCAGCGCTGTAGGATACGGCCGGCCAGGCTGCAAATGTGGGGCCAACTGCACTGCCAAATCCTCAATCAGCTGCCTGGTGAAGCGGTACCGTCGGATGCTGTCCCGTTCCACCATCGTTGCCAGGTCTGGGAATGGTCTATGGACAGCAGGAGCTCTGCAGTGCAGAGGAGAAGAAAGCAAGATTGTCAGTAACCCCACATATGCGGCATTGAACACACTCAATATCACATCATACATCATTATGAGGCACAACTACATGAAGTGTGCAGTTCCGTAAGGACATGTATGGTACATACATGGCCAACATCTGTCATCACGGTTCAACAAGTGGCATCAATAAGTCCCAGGTTGGCCCATTGGATATCATGAGGCCGTGTCACAGTTCCCATCTCCTGCTGCCATGTCACAATCACCCCCCACAGTGACATGTGAGGACAGATGTGCCCCAGGCATCACAGCTCAATGACAGGTACATTCCCAGGGACCCTGTATTGCCACATGGACACTGGCATTACATGGAGTATCCTGTATACACCACAGCAAAACAACCATGACCCCCACAGGTAGTGGTTCCACTTGCCACTGCAGGACAGACATGGACGTCTGTGACACACACACGCACAACATCAAAGTCCATGCACACACAACGTGGATGTGGAGACTGTCTCCCATTGTGCACATGAAATCAGAGACATTGTAAACACTACATGCACACAGACTGTGGAGGACCATCACTATTGTGCCACTGGGACACCCTGGCTCAAACATAACGTCCCACATGGGACTCACGGGGTATGTGACATGACATACACATACCCCACCGTGAAATGTGACCATGGCACTTGCACAGATATGAACAGTTGCACATCACAGTGGTCATGTACACGTAACACCCAGGATCCTGTCCCCATGAACACGTGCACAGCCTGGGGGTGGCTGCCCCCAGGTGACACCCACAGGACAACATGTACACCAACATACACACAATAGGAAATGCAGCCTTACATGCCTTATGATACAGTTTGGACAGGCTGTGGTGTTGTAGGTGTGCCCCTCACTCCCTGGGAGCTATCTGTGGCTGGCATATGTTCATCTGAGACAGGCATGGTGACATATGCCAGTCACTTGTACAGGGATGCGTTGAACAGCAATGGACCGATCGGTGCACCCGGCCGGCCCATTGCATTCAATGTGTGCGGGTACGCGTTGTACCCCTGTACGCGTTGAACAGCAATGGACCGATCGGTGCACCCGGCCGGCCCATTGCATTCAATGTGTGCGGGTACGCGTTGTACCCCTGTACGCGTTGTACCGCAATGGACCGATCGGTGCACCCGGCCGGCCCATTGCATTCAATGTGTGCGGGTACGCGTTGTACCCGTGTGCAGCGTTGAACAGCAATGGACCGATCGGTGCACCCGGCCGGCCCATTGCATTCAATGTGTGCGGGTACGCGTTGTACCCCTGTACGCGTTGAACAGCAATCGACCGATCGGTGCACCCGGCCGGCCCATTGCATTCAATGTGTGCGGGTATGCGTTGTACCCTGTACGCGTTGAACAGCAATGGACCGATCGGTGCACCCGGCCGGCCCATTGCATTCAAAGTGTGCGGGTGCAGCGTTGTACCCCTGTACGCGTTGTACCGCAATGGACCGATCGGTGCACCCGGCCGGCCCATTGCATTCAATGTGTGCGGGTACGCGTTGTACCCCTGTACGCGTTGAACAGCAATGGACCGATCGGTGCACCCGGCCGGCCCATTGCATTCAATGTGTCGGGTACGCGTTGTACCCTGTACGCGTTGTACCGCAATGGACCGATCGGTGCACCTGGCCGGCCCATTGCATTCAATGTGTGCGGGTACGCGTTGTACCCCTGTACGCGTCGAACCGCAATGGACCGATCGGTGCACCCGGCCGGCCCATTGCATTCAATGTGTGCGGGTACGCGTTGTACCCCTGTACGCGTTGAACCGCAATGGACCGATCGGTGCGCACCCATTGTCAATGGCCTAGCCTGGCAACGGACGCGTTTTTGAAATTCGAACGAGTCGGTTGCTGGAAATTCAGTTGGTCACCCACAACAATGTTGCAAAATCATGTATGTCATGAAGTTGAAGATTTGAAGGATGCTGTGGGCGTGTATTGGTGCTGCTATTCCATGGATTGGCCAGATTCAGAAGATGCAAACGACTTGGACCTATCACTTTGGACACATGGGACAGTATCTGCCTCTGCAGCACATATATATTGCTGGCTGTTCCCCTGAGAGCTCACTTGCCTGCACTACATGCTCCAGGACGACATCTGCCACTGCACTGCTGCTGTCTCTGCCCCCTCTGGACCCTGCAATGGCACGTACTGTGGAGAGAGCCCCAGCCTTCAGCCTTGAGGAGAACCAGGCCCTGCTGGACAGCCTACTTCCACAGTACAGCAAGCTGTATGGGACACCAGGGAAGCAGGTGAGTGTTCTGTGCACTGCCTTTCTGAATGTGCATTTTGTCTGACTAGCAAGGCTGAAAGTCTGCACGCCACTGGCTAGCAGGCTCACTGAGTAGTTGTCACCCCCCATAGTGTGTAGTGACATGCACTGGACAGGTATGGTGCAGTGACAGTGCATTTGAACAAGGTTTTACTTCCCATGCAATGATACCATGTAGTGACTTCTGGCAAACTGTCCATGGGCAGCGTTGCACTGCCTGTGTACATCATGTGCCCCTGTGATTGAGACATGTATTTACAACTGTGTCATGCACGGATATGTTGCATGTGTAGTAATGGCCTTTTCACTTTGTCATCCTGACAGGTTAATGCCCATCGGAAGCAGGAGATCTGGAAGGACATCGTCCGGGCTGTCCGGTCCTTGGGGGTCTACAAGCGCCGGATCCGCAACTGCCAGAAGAGGTGGCAGGACCTTCGGGGCTGGACCCGGAGGATTGCACGGGTCCAGCTGAAGCTGTCGCCTCCTCGCAGGAGGGGCGGAACACGAACCTTAACCCCACACATGCTCCAGATCCTGGCGTTGGTGTTTCCAGACCTGGATGGGCAGCTGAAGGCCAGACAGCAGCAAGGAGGGGGTGAGTCAAAGACTGCACTGTGAACTCTGTATTATATGCTATGTGCCCTCCTCTGGCCTGGTTAAACTGCCACAGTACAGCAGTCATGTTGTCCAGGAGCCATGTCCCTCTATTGTGCACTGCCCACTCCTCATCTGATACCCAGGTGTGGCCCTTACATTCAGGGAATTGTGTCACTTGGGACTGTGTCCTTGCAGTTTGCTTCACTCAAGGTGGGGGACAGCATCTGTTTCCCTAACTCTGTTGTGGGCATCATGGGTGGGTCCATTGTTCACACAACGCCTGTGTTCGGACATGTAATCTGTGTGTTGCTTTGATATGCGGTCCACTTGCTGAGCTGAGCCACCACATGTGCCTGGGGCATCTGGCACACACCCATGCAGCGGGTGGGAACAATGTTTGGGCCCCAGGAGTGTGCAGATTACGTGTGTCACACATACATAGCCAGCTATCCACTGTCCAGGGCTCATCCCTCATTCATGTGGGGCAGGACAGTCATGCCTACTCCAGCCCATCCAATACACCTGTACTCCCACTCCCGTGTATCAGCTGACACGTTGTGCGCAGTGATTTGACCCCTCAGGTGTCTGCCTCTGTGTCAGTGTGCTGTGGATTTGTTGCCAGGACTGCTGGGGTGTTTCTCGGTAGGGGCTCAGCATGCCACTGGAGATGTGACCATAGGAGACGATACTTGTGTGTCACATAGGTGTTTGATCAGCTGCCCGTGCAGACTGGGGTATGCGAATGTGAAGTTCAGGCAGCTGTTTCCCATTCACAGCAGATTGTGAGGGGCTCAGGTTCAGAGGGTAGTGTCACAGGTCTCCCATATGTCCAATCGGTATGACCTGGACAGATGAGGGTTAAGATGATGTGTTGTGTGGGGGATGTACATGTGCACTTGTGCAGCTCCAGGACTTGCATTCCCCATGACCTACTATTGTGACACAGTGCAGAGTGTTGTTGTCTGGCTGCCAAGTCATACATCACTGAGACAGTGATGTATGACTTAGCAGTCATGCCTCCGCCATGGCATGTGTCTACTTATTGGTGATCCTGCAGGGGAGTGACATGTGCTACATGCACACCATTGTGGCGATGGCTATCAGGACATGGGTGCATCATGGTGTCTGTCGCTGGTATGCATCACATGCATTTCCTATTTGACTCTGGGCATCCCTTTCATCCGGAAACCTGTACTGACTCAGTGGCAAGAGTTGTGATGTGTGCATGTCCACATGCTACACCGTGTCCTCTGCACTGTCCAACTACTGTGTAGGTGGTGCATGTGTCCACACTGGGGTGTTGCTATCCAACAGACACCAGACAGATGGGTGCAAGGCCATGTGGGATGAGAGTGCCATGGTTGGCATCAGACTGACAATTGGCTTCTCCTGTTCAGTTAGGGCACTTTTAGCAATGTTCAACTAATGATGCCAGGGCTTGCTCTGTAATGTGCTGTGCTCACAGTGGTGTGTGCATTTGGTGCAGGTGACTGATGTCTGTCTGTTTCCCCATTGTTTGCAGATACATCCACGGCCACGGAAGGGGACAGCTCCACGGACCAGGAGGAGCCGGAGAGCCAGACTGGGTCAGCAGCCGAGGAGTGGTCGGAGGGACCCAGTGGCACGGAGGGCGAGGGGAGCCACACCGAGGAGTCCTCAGCAGCATCCACCTCAGCTGAGGACCACAGCGGCTCGGAGGATGACTCCCTTATGGAGGCGGGTGTCAGCAGCCACCACACCCCAGCTAGTGTTGCTGTCCCCGCCACCACCAGCACCACCACCGCCCTCCCATCGGCTCCCATTCCCCAGGTCCGTGGAGGCTCCCATGTTCGGGAGCGTGTCTCCTTTGGGCCAGGCACCGCACCCCCTGCCCCTGTGTCCCCTGCTGCCCTGAGTGAGGAGTCTGTGTACCTCCTTCGCCAGCTCCATGTAGGGCAGACAGCCATGCTGAGTGTCCTCCATGCGCACACCGCTCTGTTGACTCAGCTGGTGTCGTTCATGGAGGGCATCTCATCTGGCATGTCTGACCTACAGAGGGGCAATAGGTCCATGGACTCCTCCCTGATGGCAGCAGTGTCCCTCCTCAGACAGTCCCTCACCCCTCCTGCCTCTGCTCCATCCACACTCCCCAGCACCTTACCCGTCCCAAGCACACACACACCGGCACAGGCACACACCAGCACACACACGTCCAGCACACAGACACACACGCCACAAACAAAACGCACACGCACGCACAGTCAGGGGACTGAAACCAGACTCACAGGGGATGGGGCCCTGGAACACACACACGCATCCACGAGCACTGCGCAGTCCTCAGTTGCCTCTCCCTCCAAAGCACCCTCCCTTGCCTCACCTGCAACCCCAAAGACCCAGCGGCTCTTCCTCAGTGACCTCGGCCTCTTCCCCTCCGATCCAGCTGATACAGCATTCAGGGGGAAGAGGAAGCCCACCCACACGGAGCAGAGTGCCCCTCGCCCCCGGACACCCTCCCCCAGGTGCAGACAGACTGAGGCCCCCACCCCCAAGTCCCCCGGAGTCGTAAGAGCAAGACCCCGCCGCCGCCCTGCAGCTCAGGCACCAGGTCTCCTTCCTCCATCCCTCAGGCCCCCACTCCACAGGTGCCCCCACCACACCCTGCCCCTGGTTCCCCCACCCACAGATATACCATCCCCAAGAGGATCCGGCCTTCTCCCCCTGCCACTTGCTCTCCCGGCACCACACCCCCGCTGCGCTTGTCTGTGCCACTGATGTGGTGAGGGTGTCCTCCCCCTCTGTCCAGCCCACCTTGCCTGTTCCCCATTCTCCTCCCCTGGTGGTAGGCACTGCAGTGGAGTCCACTACCACCCTGTCTGACTTGGGCACTGCAGTGGCGGACCTGTCCACTCCATCTGCAGGGTCCACTGCAGTCGTGCCGGCACCAACAACATCTGAGTCATGCCCCCCAGTTGTGCCGGCACACACCATGTCAGACACCTCCACTGCAGTTGTCAGTGGCTCTCCAGCACCCACCACCCCTTCCCTGCCTCCTCCTGGTGAACCCTGATCCTGTCCCTGCGGTGCCTGGCCTGCCCCCCCGGTTGCCCCTCCTAGTGGATTGTCCCTGGTTTTGTGCAGTGCAGGCATGCGTAGGGTGACATCTGCCACTGTCACCCTGTTTGGACTTTGACAATGGACTGGCCATTGGCCTTTGTGTTTTTTCTGGACTTTCACTTTTAAACACACATATGCTGAATAAAGCAACTTTCTGTTCTCTAGTGCTTATGCTTCTGATGTACATGTTGTTGATGATGCTAACCATGCCCTTGCTACAGTGATGGTGATATTTGGTCTCATGATAATGAAGTGTTACTGTGCAGGAACACATGTGGTCCAGGGGGAATGTGTCCTATCCTGTGGTGTATCCATGTCATCCATAGCAGCATCTGAGGGTGTCATGTGTTCAGTATTTGGCAATGGGATTTCCTACTTACATTAGCAATTTCACATCTGTGGCTTCCACCCCTGCACATCTGTTGTGCCTGCCATTGTTCAATTCGTCTACTTCCCTGACCGTGTGGCCATCTCCACTGGACATGCAGGTTTGGGCATCAATGGGGAAGGACTCATCTGTGTTGTCAGTGCTACATTGCTATACAAGTGTGTTGGATCTGTGCTGATGATTTCGTTGGCACTTCCATGACCAGGCTGATGTGACGGGAGCCTTCATTTGGTGCTAATTGTTGATTGTGTGACCAAGTGCTCAGCTGACATGATGGGGCCCTACTGAGGCAACATATGGCACAGCTTTCCTCACACAGGAGTGGAGTCCCCTCATGGCAGTGTGTACTCCTGTGACATTGCCTGCGCCCAAGGTGTGTGTTGTATGAGCATGTCTATGTGTTCACTTCCGTTTTGCTGTGCATGCTGTGATCCCTAGTGTTGTACCTGTTTGTGATGCTTGCTGAGTTGACCTATGTTCCCCCAAAGTCTTCTCCCTGGGTTCTCTGTGATGTGGGTGCATGGCACATTACTGGTCATCAGGGTGTCACCCATAGGTGTGTTTGCTGTCAGGGCTGAGTTTGTGTGCAGACGCAGATGGGTCACAGTCAGGTTTCCCTTGGCACTTGTTGTTTGCACCTGTCATGTGATTTCCAGTTTGTGTTATCTTTCAGTGATTGTGACACGTTGTGTGTGTGACTGCTGGCACTCCTCAGGGTCTGGGCTGCAATGTTGGTTGTTGTCTATGTGTGTTCTTTGTGGGTGACCTTGGCTTCTTCATTGGTGTGGGACTGTGGCTGGGATCCCATTGGTTGGTGTGGTATTGCCGTCATGTCCATGTACAGCGTAGTGTGCAGTGTGTCAGACATTCAGGAGTCTTGTTGAGTGGCCATGTGTGATGTGCTTCTGCACCTTGGTTCCCACCCACCACCCTGGAATTGTCATGGGTGCATGTGCAATGTCACAAGTGCATGTGTGCTTCACTGCTGCACATTGTTGGAGGTCGAGGTGTGTGGTGTTGAGTGTGTGCAGATGAGAGTTGTTGCCCGGCTAGACCCCTGCCTCCATGTTGGCCTTGGCTTACTGGCTGTGCTGATTGCTTTGTGCTTGTGTAGGTGTGATGGTAGTTTGTTGCTCAGGACACATGACTGTGGTTCACAGTGTGAACGACATTTAGCTTTGTCATCACAGTGGGATTGTAATGCAGCCCAGGGTCACCACATTGTGGGGGCCCTGGGGGTAGTGCTGTGGTGTGTCTGTGTCTTGCTGTGTCAGTTGCTGTTCCTACGTGCCTGTGTGACATGTGTGATTTGTGCTCCCTCTCATCTGACAATGCCTGATTGCCCACATAGGGGATTTGGATCCATGAGTTACCTTTGTGTGGCACTGTATGCACATCTGTATAATTGGTATTCAGGCCTCCTCATGTGTTGTGTGGTTGCCCGGGGACACTGGCACCCCCCCCCACCTGTTGTGTTTGATGTGCAGTGTGGGTCTGCCTGTTTGTGTTTGTGCATCTGCACCACTGCGTTGGCATATCTTAGGTGTGCCATTCGCTGTATGTAGTTTGGTGGGTTTCCCCTGCTGTCCCTGGGACTCCTAGGTCATCAGTCAGCACAATGATCATGGTTTGTGTGTCCCATTGCTGCCATGGTATGGTATCTGTTCACCTCACATCTACAGTCTCCACAGGGTATCTGCATTTGTGTGCCCATTGGTGCAAATATGTGGGTCTGCATTCTGATGGTCACTTCTGTCATTGTGTCATTGATGAATGTTGACAGTGTCAGCCCCCATGGGTGTTGTTTGTCTGCACATGCCAAAGGTATGTCTTATTTGCACTGCAGTATTTGCCTCCCCCAATCTATGTTGCAATGGGACACATGCACTACTTTGCCACTGATGTGTTTTATGTTCTGTGACCAGGAATCATCCATGCAGTTTGGCAGTTGCAGCTTTTTCTTTGTCAACACTTACCTTTTGGTCACTGTGATGATGGGGGTTTGGACCCCATTGCCACAATGTTCAAAATGTGCTTCAGCTATGGACCCCACACTTACCTTTTGGTCACTGTGATGATGGGGGTTTGGACCCCATTGCCACAATGTTCAAAATGTGCTTCAGCTATGGCCCCCACACTTACCTTTTGGTAAATGTGATGATGGGGGTTTGGACCCCATTGCCACAATGGTCATGGCCTGCTTGCATTGTGGGGGCCACACACATATATGTGTGGCACATGTGATAGGGGGTCACATTGTATGTTCAAAGTCATGTTCAGTGTTGTAGGCATTTGACACAGTCTACACACGCTTGTCATGGTGTTGGGGGATGTCTTTTTCTTGCATTCCATAGGTTGTGGTGTGCTGGTTGTGTCATGCATTGTCCATCCTATGAGTGGGGGTGCTGTTGGTGGTAGGCATCCAGCCCCCCATGGGTAGAGGTGGTAGTAGTGGTAGGCATCCAGCCCCCCCTGGGTAAGGGTGGTAGTAGTGGTAGGCATCCAGCCCCCCTGGGTAAGGGTGGTAGTGGTGGTGGGCATCTGGCACCCCCTGGCTAAGGGTGATAGTAGTGGTAGGCATCCAGCCCCCATGGGTAAGGGTGGTAGTTGTGGTAGGCATCCAGCCCCCTGGGTAAGGGTGGTAGTAGTGGTGGGCATCCAGCCCCCTGGCTTAGGGTGATAGTAGTGGTAGGCATCCAGCCCCCCTGGGTAAGGGTGGTAGTAGTGGTAGGCATCCAGCCCCCTGGCTAAGGGTGGTAGTGGTGGTAGGCATCCAGCCCCCTGGGTAAGGGTGGTAGTAGTGGTGGGCATCCAGCCCCCTGGCTTAGGGTGATAGTAGTGGTAGGCATCCAGCCCACCCTGGCTTAGGGTGATAGTAGTGGTAGGCATCCAGCCCCCCTGGGTAAGGGTGGTAGTAGTGGTAGGCATCCAGCCCCCTGGGTAAGGGTGGTAGTGGTGGTGGGCAACTGGCACCCCCTGGCTAAGGGTGGTAGTAGTGGTAGGCATCCAGCCCCCCTGGGTAAGGGTGGTAGTTGTGGTAGGCATCCAGCCCCCTGGGTAAGGGTGGTAGTAGTGGTGGGCATCCAGCCCCCTGGTTTAGGGTGATAGTAGTGGTAGGCATCCAGCCCCCTGGGTAAGGGTGGTAGTAGTGGTAGGCATCCAGCCCCCCTGGCTAAGGGTGGTAGTGGTGGTAGGCATCCAGCCCCCTGGGTAAGGGTGGTAGTAGTGGTGGGCATCCAGCCCCCTGGCTTAGGGTGATAGTAGTGGTAGGCATCCAGCCCCCTGGCTTAGGGTGATAGTGGTGGTAGGCATCCAGCCCCCTGGGTAAGGGTGGTAGTAGTGGTAGGCATCCAGCCCCCTGGGTAAGGGTGGTAGTGGTGGTGGGCATCTGGCACCCCCTGGCTAAGGGTGGTAGTAGTGGTAGGCATCCAGCCCCCTGGGTAAGGGTGGTAGTTGTGGTAGGCATCCAGCCCCCTGGGTAAGGGTGGTAGTAGTGGTGGGCATCCAGCCCCCTGGCTTAGGGTGATAGTAGTGGTAGGCATCCAGCCCCCTGGGTAAGGGTGGTAGTAGTGGTAGGCATCCAGCCCCCTGGCTAAGGGTGGTAGTGGTGGTAGGCATCCAGCCCCCTGGGTAAGGGTGGTAGTAGTGGTGGGCATCCAGCCCCCTGGCTTAGGGTGATAGTAGTGGTAGGCATCCAGCCCCCTGGCTTAGGGTGATAGTAGTGGTAGGCATCCAGCCCCCTGGGTAAGGGTGGTAGTAGTGGTAGGCATCCAGCCCCCTGGGTAAGGGTGGTAGTGGTGGTGGGCATCTGGCACCCCCTGGCTAAGGGTGGTAGTGGTGGTGGGCATCTGGCACCCCCTGGGTAAGGGTGGTAGTTGTGGTAGGCATCCAGCACCCCTGGGTAAGGGTGGTAGTGGTGGTGGGCATCTGGCACCCCCCTGGGTAAGGGTGGTAGTGGTGGTGGGCATCCAGCCCCCCTGGGTAAGGGTGGTAGTAGTGGTGGGACCCCATTGCCACAATGTTCAAAATGTGCTTCAGCTATGGCCCCCACACTTACCTTTTGGTAAATGTGATGATGGGGGTTTGGACCCCATTGCCACAATGGTCATGGCCTGCTTGCATTGTGGGGGCCACACACATATATGTGTGGCACATGTGATAGGGGGTCACATTGTATGTTCAAAGTCATGTTCAGTGTTGTAGGCATTTGACACAGTCTACACACGCTTGTCATGGTGTTGGGGGATGTCTTTTTCTTGCATTCCCTAGGTTGTGGTGTGCTGGTTGTGTCATGCATTGTCCATCCTATGAGTGGGGGTGCTGTTGGTGGTAGGCATCCAGCCCCCATGGGTAGAGGTGGTAGTAGTGGTAGGCATCCAGCCCCCTGGGTAAGGGTGGTAGTAGTGGTAGGCATCCAGCCCCCCTGGGTAAGGGTGGTAGTGGTGGTGGGCATCTGGCACCCCCCTGGCTAAGGGTGATAGTAGTGGTAGGCATCCAGCCCCCCATGGGTAAGGGTGGTAGTTGTGGTAGGCATCCAGCCCCCCTGGGTAAGGGTGGTAGTAGTGGTGGGCATCCAGCCCCCCTGGCTTAGGGTGATAGTAGTGGTAGGCATCCAGCCCCCCCTGGGTAAGGGTGGTAGTAGTGGTAGGCATCCAGCCCCCCCTGGCTAAGGGTGGTAGTGGTGGTAGGCATCCAGCCCCCTGGGTAAGGGTGGTAGTAGTGGTGGGCATCCAGCCCCCTGGCTTAGGGTGATAGTAGTGGTAGGCATCCAGCCCACCCTGGCTTAGGGTGATAGTAGTGGTAGGCATCCAGCCCCCCTGGGTAAGGGTGGTAGTAGTGGTAGGCATCCAGCCCCCTGGGTAAGGGTGGTAGTGGTGGTGGGCAACTGGCACCCCCTGGCTAAGGGTGGTAGTAGTGGTAGGCATCCAGCCCCCTGGGTAAGGGTGGTAGTTGTGGTAGGCATCCAGCCCCCTGGGTAAGGGTGGTAGTAGTGGTGGGCATCCAGCCCCCTGGTTTAGGGTGATAGTAGTGGTAGGCATCCAGCCCCCTGGGTAAGGGTGGTAGTAGTGGTAGGCATCCAGCCCCCCTGGCTAAGGGTGGTAGTGGTGGTAGGCATCCAGCCCCCCTGGGTAAGGGTGGTAGTAGTGGTGGGCATCCAGCCCCCCTGGCTTAGGGTGATAGTAGTGGTAGGCATCCAGCCCCCCCTGGCTTAGGGTGATAGTGGTGGTAGGCATCCAGCCCCCCCTGGGTAAGGGTGGTAGTAGTGGTAGGCATCCAGCCCCCTGGGTAAGGGTGGTAGTGGTGGTGGGCATCTGGCACCCCCTGGCTAAGGGTGGTAGTAGTGGTAGGCATCCAGCCCCCTGGGTAAGGGTGGTAGTTGTGGTAGGCATCCAGCCCCCTGGGTAAGGGTGGTAGTAGTGGTGGGCATCCAGCCCCCTGGCTTAGGGTGATAGTAGTGGTAGGCATCCAGCCCCCTGGGTAAGGGTGGTAGTAGTGGTAGGCATCCAGCCCCCTGGCTAAGGGTGGTAGTGGTGGTAGGCATCCAGCCCCCTGGGTAAGGGTGGTAGTAGTGGTGGGCATCCAGCCCCCTGGCTTAGGGTGATAGTAGTGGTAGGCATCCAGCCCCCTGGCTTAGGGTGATAGTAGTGGTAGGCATCCAGCCCCCCTGGGTAAGGGTGGTAGTAGTGGTAGGCATCCAGCCCCCTGGGTAAGGGTGGTAGTGGTGGTGGGCATCTGGCACCCCCTGGCTAAGGGTGGTAGTAGTGGTAGGCATCCAGCCCCCTGGGTAAGGGTGGTAGTTGTGGTAGGCATCCAGCCCCCTGGGTAAGGGTGGTAGTAGTGGTGGGCATCCAGCCCCCTGGCTTAGGATGATAGTAGTGGTAGGCATCCAGCCCCCTGGGTAAGGGTGGTAGTAGTGGTAGGCATCCAGCCCCCCTGGCTAAGGGTGGTGGTGTTGGTGGGCATCTGGCACCCCCATGGCTTAGGGTGGTAGTAGTGGTAGGCATCCAGCCCCCCTGGCTTAGGGTGATAGTAGTGGTAGGCATCCAGCCCCCCCTGGGTAAGGGTGGTAGTGGTGGTGGGCATCTGGCACCCCCCTGGGTAAGGGTGGTAGTGGTGGTGGGCATCTGGCACCCCCCTGGGTAAGGGTGGTAGTTGTGGTAGGCATCCAGCACCCCTGGGTAAGGGTGGTAGTGGTGGTGGGCATCTGGCACCCCCCTGGGTAAGGGTGGTAGTGGTGGTGGGCATCCAGCCCCCCTGGGTAAGGGTGGTAGTAGTGGTGGGCATCCAGCCCCCCTGGCTTAGGGTGATAGTAGTGGTAGGCATCCAGCCCACCCTGGCTTAGGGTGATAGTAGTGGTAGGCATCCAGCCCCCCCTGGGTAAGGGTGGTAGTAGTGGTAGGCATCCAGCCCCCTGGGTAAGGGTGGTAGTGGTGGTGGGCAACTGGCACCCCCTGGCTAAGGGTGGTAGTAGTGGTAGGCATCCAGCCCCCCTGGGTAAGGGTGGTAGTTGTGGTAGGCATCCAGCCCCCCTGGGTAAGGGTGGTAGTAGTGGTGGGCATCCAGCCCCCCTGGTTTAGGGTGATAGTAGTGGTAGGCATCCAGCCCCCCCTGGGTAAGGGTGGTAGTAGTGGTAGGCATCCAGCCCCCCTGGCTAAGGGTGGTAGTGGTGGTAGGCATCCAGCCCCCTGGGTAAGGGTGGTAGTAGTGGTGGGCATCCAGCCCCCTGGCTGAGGGTGATAGTAGTGGTAGGCATCCAGCCCCCTGGCTTAGGGTGATAGTAGTGGTAGGCATCCAGCCTCCCTGGGTAAGGGTGGTAGTGGTGGTGGGCATCTGGCACCCCCCAGGGTAAGGGTGGTAGTGGTGGTGGGCATCTGGCACCCCCCTGGGTAAGGGTGGTAGTTGTGGTAGGCATCCAGCACCCCTGGGTAAGGGTGGTAGTGGTGGTGGGCATCTGGCACCCCCCCTGGGTAAGGGTGGTAGTGGTGGTGGGCATCCAGCCCCCCTGGGTAAGGGTGGTAGTAGTGGTGGGCATCCAGCCCCCCTGGCTTAGGGTGATAGTAGTGGTAGGCATCCAGCCCACCCTGGCTTAGGGTGATAGTAGTGGTAGGCATCCAGCCCCCCTGGGTAAGGGTGGTAGTAGTGGTAGGCATCCAGCCCCCTGGGTAAGGGTGGTAGTGGTGGTGGGCAACTGGCACCCCCTGGCTAAGGGTGGTAGTAGTGGTAGGCATCCAGCCCCCCTGGGTAAGGGTGGTAGTTGTGGTAGGCATCCAGCCCCTGGGTAAGGGTGGTAGTAGTGGTGGGCATCCAGCCCCCTGGTTTAGGGTGATAGTAGTGGTAGGCATCCAGCCCCCCTGGGTAAGGGTGGTAGTGGTGGTGGGCATCTGGCACCCCCTGGGTAAGGGTGGTAGTTGTGGTAGGCATCCAGCACCCCTGGGTAAGGGTGGTAGTGGTGGTGGGCATCTGGCACCCCCTGGCTAAGGGTGGTAGTAGTGGTAGGCATCCAGCCCCCTGGGTAAGGGTGGTAGTGGTGGTGGGCATCTGGCACCCCCTGGCTAAGGGTGGTAGTAGTGGTTGGCATCCGGCCCCCCCTGGGTAGGGGTGGTGGTTGTGGTGCGCATCCAGGCCCCTGTGTGCATATGTGGCATTGGTGATGGGCATCCCGCCCCTATGGTGCTGCTGTTGCTGGTGTAAGTAAATTCTGCATCCCTCTGTGTGTGTGTGATGTGTCGTGTACGTGTTGCATGTGTTTTGTGGTTGGTGTCTGACTTACCTTCTGCGCCGTACGCGTCCGTGCCTGTTCCGGTAGTAGATGTAGAATATTGGTACGATCGGGACGAAGGGATTCATGGTTGGTTCGTGTCGTTCGTCTTTCTCGTTGCTTCGCGTCGTCCTCGTCGCTGGCGTGTTCGCCTCGTAGCCGTGGATCGTGTTGTGGCGCGAATCGGAGCTTATGTGCGCCTCTCCCGGATGCTTTGACGTGCCGTGCGTAGCGACGGGTTCGGGCGCGTACGAAGCGCGCATCGTACTTGTTCGGCCGGACGGGGCTGCATTTTCCCTTCCGTGCGACTCGATTCTGCGTTTCCGGATTCGCCTCAGTCGGAGAACAGGACCTGGATTGGGTGAGTACGACTCGGCCGGATTCTGTGCTGTTGTGCGCATCGTACTTACTCGTTCGGTATGATGTACGGATCGGTCGGGAAACAGGCATTCACATGGCTTTTTTCCCGACCGAATGGTATTGGGTGCGCCTCCGACCGAGATCGGAATCGGCCCCATAGTGTAGTGCAGAGCTCTTCACCCTGCTTGGGAAGCATCGAGGTTATTGGATTCCAGACACGAAGAAAGTTGCCTATTTATCTTCTTTTTAAATAATTTAACTGGCAAGGGTAACAAAAAATGGGTTTAAAATTGCTCAATGTGGACTGGTCTGCAGTAGGCTTCTTCAACAATGGAATAAGTTGTGCCTGAACGGCTGAAGTCAAGAAGGCATTACATATGTCCATAAGAAGCAGAGCAACTTCCCGTGAAGTTAAATGAAACACATGTGGAGGCAACAGATCCAAAGGTGATCTGGATTTGATTTGTAGAATCAGTTTCTCCTCAGACTGTACGAAGAGGAGTCAAATTGAGACAGAATTTCAGAAGTGGGTTTTTTAAATTGAGGATTTGAATACACACTGCTATAGCTGATCAAGGAAAGCCACATGCAATCAGTTTATTCCACAAAATACCTAAATACAATATTACCGAATAATTCCGATGGAGACATAGAGCCTGATTTAGATCTCGGCGGACGGGTTACTCCGTCACAACAGTGACGGATATCCTGTGCGCCGAAATATAAATCCCATTATATCCTATGGGATTTATATTTCGGCGGACAGGATATCTGTCACCGTTGTGACGGAGTAACCCATCCGACAAGATCTAAATCAGGCCCAAAGTTGTAGCAAGATGAGGAGGATTACAAAGATTTTTAAAAAAACAAGAAATCTTTGCGTTTAGAATGTTCAGCTGCATCTATTCTCTTGATGGAATAAGTAGTGCAAGCTTGTTTTACTTTACTCTTGCTCTGCTTCAATTCGTCTTAGCCACGTGGCAGTAATCTATTTGCCAGCTCTGTCCAGTGTCCTCACATTTGTGTTTGACGGTAACAAACTCTTCCAAGTACACGGGACTGAGATGTGTTGATGTTTGGTGTTCTTTTCTTAGTTGGCGCCAACACATCAAATGCTGAAGTGAGGCACACATTATATCTGTTAACCTCGGTATCTATATCCAGGTTAAAATTGCCAATAAGAAGGGGATTATGGTCTGCCAAGATATATATTTTAGTTGAGCCCTCCGGATTTTGCCCCAGGCCTTAGATGGAATGAGTTGACTTAGAAGCAAGGTCATATTAGCCCTAGAAAAAGTGTATACAAATTGAACTTCAAAATGATCAGACTATCTTGATATAATGGATGGTAAGACTTTAACAAGTTTTCAGAAGCAAAAAAAAATTTGCATTCATGTATGACCAGCCTTATGAGTGGCGGGATCAGTCTTCAAGGAGAGCCCGAGAATGGCCATATAGTCTATACATTCAGCACCCTCTTCGCAGGAAACTAGTTTCAGGTGTGCAAGTAAGTTTGTGAATTTTTCCCTGTGACCTGTTCTTCATCCCTCTCCAACTCCCTTCTCCTGTAATATCATTTACTACCACAATGTATATTTGTGAATTTAGAAGGTTTTCCGGCAGCACACCTAGAAACCTGTGACCGAGTACTCTTGGAAACCTTTGTGAATTCGCAAAATTCATGTCTGCACCCAAATATGGGGCAAAACTATAGGCAGAGATGTATGATTTTTTTTAAGAATACAGGAGTTTTCTAAGAGTACTCCTGGAAACCTGGGACTGAGTATTCGTGGTAGCCTGTGTAAATTCCCAAAGAATCATATATGCACGCAAATGTGGAAGCAAGCCTATTGGTGCAGGTTTATGTTTTTTCTAACAGTTGGACCCTGAGAATGCAACACACTTTCCAATACTATTTTAGTCTCTGACGTTCATCCCTTCTCAGAATAAATGATCACATTTGTATGTGGTATGAGAAACTCATTCTTTTCAGTGCTTCAATGTATTTTCTTAAAGGAAGAATCAAGACGCCTTAAAAGTGGCTAATATGCTCTGTCATTTGCACAGGGTAGGTACTGAGATTGTGGAAACCTTGCTTGCACCCAGCGGTAGAGGATTTGATCATGGATCTAAGAGCGCTGGTGAAGTATAAGAAAAGTAAACTGGTACAAGAAGACGATAGTGTATGGATTGAGATGCTTTTGGGGTGTGTGTTTGTAGTGTTTTTTGGGTATATTGAAATGAAAAAGAAATGGGGGTTTTCATAGGGCTTTCGGTAGAATATAATGGGTATGTCTTTTAGAGTATGTTGTATTATTATTTATGTCTTGTCATGAACGTACTTTAAAATTAGCAATACAACTATTTGAATTCTGTTTAAACACCAAGGGGGAGATTTACGAAGATTTTGCGCCGTGTTTGCGCAAATCAGCGCAAAAACATTTTTTACCAATTTACTTTCCAGTGCTTAACATGTTTAGCGCTGGAAATAACCGAAAAGTAATGCAAAGTAGCGCATAGCACTGCTTTACATTACATTGCGCCATGGCGGTGTACCAAGGGTGGAGCATGGGCGTTCCCATGCTACCACCCAAGGTTTCTCACACTAAACCCAATTTACTAAATAAAGTAGATTGGGTTTAGCGTGAGAAAACGGCGCCCTTTTAAAGTAGGCGGAAGGAAGGAGAAATGCTTTCATTTCTCCTTCCTTTTCCAACTTTGCATGCACGCTGCACTGTGCAGCACGCATGCAAAGTGGCAAAAGCCTTGCATCTTGTCTAGGCATGGTATTTTGTACAGGAAGGGTACCCTTCCTGTACAAAACCTATGCAAGACACACACACACAAGGTGTGTGCGTGGCACACGGCAGCTGTAATCAGCACGAGCGCAAGGGAAAGGGGAGGAGAGAGCCATAGATTTGAAGATATGGTGCTCTCCTGCTCCCTCCCTGTCGCGCAACACAGTGCAGCCTCACTGGGGGCTACACTGCGTTGAATGGAGCTTTTGTAAATCTCCTCCCAAGACTTCACATGCGCATTACCAGCTTGGCTATCTCACTGAGAAGAACAAAAAAGAGATATCTCAGGGTTGCATTCCGATCATTGTTTTTTTTATTCAAGGTGCCATTAGAGGTAGAAACTCACTATATTATTTTATTTTTTATTTGAGCACAGAGCCCGATTCACAAAAGTAAACTTAAACTTACCTGTTTGGGTAAATTTACTCGTTTTGGGGTATTCACAAACAAACGATTAAAAAATTACTTTACGACTGCGGAGAGTCATCAGTCAGGGCGGAGAATTCTGCACATGAAAAGATAAGCCTGTCCTTTCTTTTCCGCAGTCGTAAAGTTACTATTAAATTGTTTGTTTGTGAATACCCAAAAAGAGTAAACTTACACAAAAGTGTAAGTTTACCTTTGTGAATCGGGCCCAACGTGCTTTACATAGGTGCATGCCTTGAAATTTGTTATCTGAGTAGGTAGTAAAATCATAGGTAGAGATAACAATCTTGAAAAACGGAATGACAGTGGTTATTTAGAGATACATAGTGAGATAAACATACCTTGAGGGAAGAATGTTAAGCGTCCAAAACTTATCTAGGGTCTAGCCTTCAATAGATATTTTCCATCACCTGGAAGATGAATGGGCATGTGGCCTAGGAGATTGCTAGTTATAGAGAGCATTAACTACCATAGGGCTGTCAGAGGTGTATATCAGCAGCGGAGAAAGAGTAATTTCCATCGCTGACATACTGAAGGTCCATCCGGCTCTAAATGAGGCAGGTGGACCGTCAGTATGGCAGAAAGGGTTATTCCATACTCTGTTTCCGCCGCACTCTAAATTAAGTCCATAGGGCCTCATTTAGAGTGCGGTTACTCTGTCTGGGCAACTGAGTATTTTCCCGCACTCCAAATTTAAAGATGTCCGCTGCCCCACTGGATATCTCTTACATTGACAGGAACCACCATCACAGCGGATCAGTCAGTGCATTGAAAGTGTGCCATGCGATTCAGTCAACATGACATACAACACACCCAATTTCTTTTTTTTTTCCAAAACAAAAAATCTCAAACTGGGATTTTATTTTTTTAAATAAAAAGGAATTTTCTCCCATGACATGGGGGTCAATTCATTTTTTTCTTTCACTTATCACTATGTTTTGGATGGCAGTAAGTGAAGGTAGAGCTTTGCATTTGTTCCCTTGCTCTAATTAGGGTGGGCAGACAAATGGCAAAACCTGCAATGACCCTCACTCCATCAGAGGTGTATGTCAGTGGTGGAGACAGAGTAGTCTTCGCCACTGACATACTGAAGGTTCGCTTGACTTTAAATGAGGAGGGCGGACCTTCAATTTGCTGCACTCTAAATCAGTCCAATCGGGCCTTTCAATAAAAGAATGAAACCACAATGGTCATATTTATATTTGTAATTTCTACACTGTATGGATGAGAGTCTCGTCATCAATCCTGCAACATATAGTCAAGCACCGTCACATAAAATTCAACCATTTTTGTGGTCGGTTATATTAGTAATGGTGTTATATGATTAACTATCATTAATTATTTAGGCATACTCTAAAAGACTCTTTTTATTTTAGGGTGTACAATGGAGAAGAAGCCCAGGAAGATCTGCTATACAATAAAATATGGCCATTGTGATTTAATTATTGTTAATGAAAGCATGCAATACAAATACCATTGGCTACAACCCACTGGTCAGTGAGGAATGTTTTTTTTGCTGTATATATTGCCCCCAAAAGATCCATACATTTAAAATGAAAACGACCAATCTAACCCACAGCCCCTCCTTTTTACGTGTAATTCCTCAGTGCAGGAGCATTTTATTCCGTTAATCCTAAAACTCTCTATTTCTAAAGTCACTGATAGGGCTGGCTTATCCCTATCAGATCCTCCCAACTCACCTCAGTAGAGTATCTCCGCAGGAGACATAAGTCTTTCAAGTAATTTGGCACATCTGCTCTCTAAATTCTTTGGAAAGAATATGGATTAAAGTGTCCCAATAAGAGGCATCTTCTTTTAGTCTGTGCTTAATGATTAGCAAGTCTTCTCCATGGCCAGAATTTTCCACTTTCTGCAGAGCCTGTCCTCCAGAATGGGCACTAGCTGCTTGCTCCATAGGGCCACAGTCTCTTTATAGCTAAATTCAAGGCCATTGTTATTTCCTTTCCCCTTAGTGATTTATGGGATTTCCCACAGTATATTGGAAGCCCAATAGGACTACACCTGGGTCACTCAGGATATTTAAATTAAAGGACCGGTCAATCTCTCCTATGATGAATCCCCAGTATGTCTGCAACTTTGGTCATGCACAGAGCAAGTGTATTATTGTACCCATTGCCTTACACCCCTTTATCATAAGGCCGATTTTGATGTATCCCATTTTGCTAGTTTATTTAGTGAGTAGCACCAATGCATAATTATTTTGCATTGGGTTCCTGTAAATGTGGCGTTATGAGCTGCTATTCGGGCAAAAAGCCACTTCCTGTTTCTAGGCGATATTGATGTGCCTAAGTCCGCCTCCCATATTTTCTAGCATAGAGTCTTCCCCCAGATGGTTATAAATTGTAGATATCAGACTTTTTTCGTGGAAACCATCTTTGAGCCATTTTCCTAAAGGGGTGAGCAGTCTTGTGGCGCCCTATTTAATGTAGGGTTGTAGAACCCAGTGGCGAATTTGTGTGCATGTGAGTCTGTCAGCCTCTGCCAGATTGTATTAAATTTAGAATCTTCAAAAGGTTTGATCTGCCCATCCTTGAAAATTGAGCCTATTATAACACACTTGTTGCCCCTACAAATGCTTGCACCTCTAGATGCTTGTGAGGCATTTGGCCAGTGTAAAATCTGAGTTAAAGCAGAGGAGTGTGAAAGGCAAAGGATATGAAGACAGTCCACAACTTCCAGACACCCGCTCCTAGATGTACAAGGTAATCGTGGTAACAGGGAGGAGTGTAGGCCGTAGCACCTTTGTGCACATCTCAACCATGGTACCTCCCAAAGTGGTGTGGGATCAATATGATAATCTATGTAGAGCCATTGGTTTGCTATCTCCATGTTCACCCATTTGACCAGATATCTCAGATAGGATGCTATAAAATTGGAGAGGATCTGAGGAACCGCTAAGCCTCTTTGTTGTATTGGATGGTATAGGATCCTACTCGCTATCCTAGGGGTCTTTCCCTGCCATATGAAGTAGTTTGTCATTGTTTGCAACTGTTTTAAGACCTTGAAGGGCATCGCGAAGGCTATGGTCTGAAATATGTACAAAATCCAAGGCAGGATATTCATCTTCACTGCAACCATCCGGCCAAATTGTGACAAGTATGAATTGTGCCAAGACTGCAGATCTTTCTTTCCCTCTGTTAGCAAACTCGCATAATTCACTTTTTTACCATATGGGGTATGATGTGGCCCAAATGAATCCCCTAATATGTTACACACCGGGAATTCCAATTCAGAGGAATCAAATTGTGTAGACTCTAGTTGTTGTTGCTGTTGACACAGAAGCGAAACTTCAGACCTTGTTCTATTAATTTTAAATGTCGAATCTGCTCTGTATCTCGCAAGTTCCTCCAACAATGGGGGCAGCGATTGTTCCTATGTTCCGGGGTCACCATAATATAATCAGCGAACATTGTAAGTTTGTACATGTCTAACCTCCATTCCACTCCCTTGATATCCTGTCTACACTGCATTGCATTGGCCAAGGCCTCTAGATTGAGTGCGAATATAAATTGAGGTAGTGGGTAGCCGTGCCTGGTACCACTGTTAATCCTCAATGGCTGTGACTGTACACCACTGACATTGATGGAAGCTTGTGGCGGGCCATAGCTTGCTAATACCAAAGTTACAAAGTGTTGTCCCTAGCCTATTCTATGCAAAACCTGAAAGATGAATGACCATTCCACTCTATTGAATGTTTTTTCTGTGTTGAGTGATAGTAGTATGATATTGTTTCGCTTTCTCAGGGTGCGTTCTATAATATGAATGAGCTTTTTAGCATTGTCCTTGCATTGTCGTCCAGGTATAAAGCCCGACTGGTCTAGGCCAAACAGATCTGACAAAAGTTTGCTAAGGCATACAGACAGTTTATTGTAAAGATTTTGGAATCAAGGTTCAAAAGTAGAGGCGCGCGGCAGCGGCGATTCAAGATGGCCGCCACTTGAAGAGCTCCGCTAATTCGAGCTCCGCTCGAAAACGAAGGAACTGTTCCTGAGCAGCACCTGCATACCGGAATTGTGGTTTCCTGCATAGGAGCATCACAGGACCATGATGGCAAGTTTTTAGACCTTGGGAAGGTCTCTTCTCTTCGTTATAGGCCCCGTTTGTCTCCACTCGACATCGGCCGCCATTTTGTATTTTGCCTCATGCAGCACCTCAACTGACTATTAGGAGAATGTTCTCCGGATAATGTCTTTGCGTAGCATTATTCCCCGCATTTAATGCTGACTCTGTTGTGCCTCATATCAAAAGAGACAGACCAGCATGTACACTGGTCCTTGTGTCCTCCCCAAGAACTGCTCCGTTAGTCTCAGCTGGGCAGCGGCCGCCATTTTGTGCTTCTCTTCACGCAGCACTGCACTCGACCGGGCGGAGAGTGTCCTTCGGGCTGACCATGTTGTGCTTCACATAAAAGGGAAAAAAAGAGATAAACCAGCATATATACAGATGGCGTTCTGTTGGACATATGCCCCCTCCTTTTTATAGCGGATGTCATCAGCTGTAGTGTTCAATTCTGGCGGTATCTAGGGAAGTAAAAATCTTTTGGTTTATAGACTGCTTTTATCTGTGGACATTTCGCTGGTCATTTCTGCTTGGCTCTTCATATTAACGAAGTTGTCTCCTGCTGTGTTGCTTTCTAATACTAGACTGTTGGTGCTTTCTCTCCTTTTATATTATGGATTCCCATCATCCACACAAACCCCAGGGGGGTGCTGCGGGTGGACGAAAAGACACTGCGACTGGTCCTGGTAAACGTACAAAGAAGGACCCGCCCTCTCCGTCAAAATCACCGCTCCCTCTCACATTAGAGGATATAATGGAGGAACTGCGCCTCATTCGTCCTTTCATGTCAGACACAGCTGCTACTCTGCAAAGGTTAGATGACAAATGGACTGGATTAGATCTGAGGCTTTCGGATGTGGAGCAAAAAGTCAGTGATGCTCAGGATGTTATTGCCAAAGTTGACTGCCTTACTAAAGAAGTCAGTTTGCTAAAGAAATCTACAGAGGACTTAGAAAATCGTAATAGGCGTAACA
This sequence comes from Calotriton arnoldi, assembly GCA_963921515.1. Lineage (NCBI taxonomy): Eukaryota > Metazoa > Chordata > Amphibia > Caudata > Salamandridae > Calotriton > Calotriton arnoldi. The sequence continues at coordinate 1,868,161 of CAWUFW010002669.1, read as the reverse complement.
ACCTACGCATTTATGGTATTCCGGAAGGTTCTGAAGGATCAGATATGATTATATTTCTGAAATCTCAAGTCTTACAGATTACTGGTTGCGCAAAATCCACAGACTTCAACATCCAGAGAGCTCATCGACTGGGACCATAGAGTGCATCCTCCTCGTCTAAACCCAGAGGTATAATTGCCTATTTCCTTCTCTACTCTGATCTCATGGAAATTCTCAACGCAGCTAAACAGCACAAGCAGATGTTCTGGTCTGGCCACAGAGTTTTCTTTAGTCAAGATGTCTCCAAGCCAACTGCCACTCGACGTAAGGAATTCCTCGACCTAAGGCCTGCCTTGAGATCTATGAATGCCAGATATGGGTTAATACATCCTTGTTTCTTCAAAGTTACCTACAAAGACAGAACTTACAGTTTTGAAGATCCTGCCGACCTCCGGAAGTTCATCCACGCCCATAAAGGAGAATCCATGGAACTCAACAAGCCTTAATTACTTTTCGTTAATTTTTCTTTTGTGCTCTGTTTTGGTATGCTTCTGTAAGTAGTTTGTAACCTCTAATTATGTCCTTGTTTGTTATTTCTCTCATTTCCCAGGTTTCCCCAGCACGGAATTGCTGTAGTTGTTCTCCACCCTTGTTACCCCCTGTCTGTAATGTGTGACTCATGTGGCTGCAATATCTTCCCAATGTTTGGTAAGTTCCCTTCCCTTTGTTCCGTAATGTTTGCCTCATGTTCTTATACTTGCTTCCTTGCTTACTTTTTGAAGGCAATATTGACTTTTCTCGGAGTCTCTTTGCCTGTGTGGCTGTCTCTCGCCGCCCCCCCTCACTCGTCAATGTTCTTCTTCATCTTGTTCTTTATGACTAAAACCGCTCGGTTTTTTGTCATCTTCTCTTGGTTATCCTTCCTTGGGAGACTATGTTATCCTCCCTTGCTTTTTCGATTTCCCTCTTTCTTCTCCTTGCTTGTTATCTCTTTCTTTCCCTCTCTTAGCTGGCGATTATGCCTTTTTCCCCTTTTTCCAATCCCTTTTCTCTCTCCACTTTTTCTTCCCCTTCCTTCTGGATCTTTAACTTGCACAGAGTTTTTTGTTCCTTTTTTACTCCTTTATAACAAGGTTTGCACAATTACCTTTTCGCTCATTTCCTTCGCCATACCAAAAAATGTTGTGTACTCTTCTTCCTTTTTGCTACTCTCTTTAACCCATTCCCTCTTTTTTGCCACACTTGTATCCTCTTTGTCTCTTACACTTTCCCTTTTAATGAATTTCCATATTTCACTTATTAATTTTTCTGCATTTGTTAAGTTTAGAGATTGTTTATCCTCCTATGTACAGTACCTATGAAAAGTCTCCGCATCATTTCATGGAATGTAAAAGGTATGCGTAATCCTGTTAAGAAACAGAGAGTATTGTCCCACCTGGCTAAACTGAAATGTCATATTGCTCTGTTGCAAGAATCACACCTCAGATTACAAGATTTGCCTTCATTACGTAAACATTGGGTGGGTGACATCTTTTGCTCCCCAGCTGATAATAATAAGAACGGGGTTGTTATTTTGTTCCACAAGTCGTTGTCTGTTCACCTACAAACCGAATCTAAAGATACCAATGGTAGATGGCTTCTTCTAGACGTTACAGTTAACAACACTCCACTCTCTTTTTGCAATGTATATGGCCCGAATGGCACTGACTTATCCTTTTGGTCTGATTTTTCCACTCTTCTCTCCTCACATTCTGCCAACAATTTGATTGTGGGTGGTGACTGCAACCAGCTAATGGATCCCTTTCTAGATCGAAAATCCCAAGCCAGATACACTCCCAACAAGATGCAAAAAACTTTCCACAAGGCGATTACTACAAGAGGACTGGTTGATGCCTGGAGAACCTCACACCCGGATGCTCTTGAGTTTTCCTTTTTTCTCCTGCACACAAATCTCATTCCCGTATAGATTACATTTTTCTTACTCAACATACCCTACAATTCATGAACGACATCGAGATTGGCTCCATTCTTATATCCGATCATGCCCCCATCATTTTAGATTTAGATTACCCTTTACCCACACCCTCATCTCGGCGCTGGCGCTTTAACAATTCTCTTCTCTTGGACTCTCAATTTGTGGAACAGTTTTCGCTCTTTGCTCAAGAATTCTTTCTTCATAATCTCTCTTCTGTCTCTCAATTTCATTTAATATGGGATGCCTTTAAGGCTTCTGCCAGAGGTTTTATAATAGACTTTGTGTCCCGAAAAAGGAGGAAAACTCTCTCTGAGTCTGCATCTCTCCTCAAACAAATTAAAACGTTGGAACACCAGTATTTTTCGGCCAATTGCCCTGACACATTATCTAATCTGATTAAAGCGAAAATGCAATATAACAAACAGTCATGGGATTCGGCTTGTAATAACCTCCTTAAATTCAATGCAAAAATGTATGGTGGAAGGAACAAAGCCGGCAAAGCTCTAGCCAATTACCTAAAAATTAAAAAACAAAAATCTAAAATAGCTGCCATCAAGGATCCTTCCGGAGTTTTACATCTCTCAGATGCCAAGATTCTTGAGTGTTTCACTGACTACTATACCTCTCTGTACACCCCAGAACTTTCCCCTTCTATCGATCTTATCGATTCCTTTTTCAACGCATTCCTAAAAATCCTGAAAATCAGGTCGACCTTTCTTCTTTAAATATTCCTATCTCCGAACAAGAAATTATTGCCGCTATTTCCCTTTTACCTAAAGATAAGACACCGGGCCCAGATGGTTTTACTGTTCGATTCTTTCTCCAATTTAAATCACTTCTGATTCCTCACCTCCTTTCCTTAATTACGCACTTTCTTACTACGGGCGCAGCGCAAGGCACTTTCTCCCAGGCTATGCTCTGTCTGATACCTAAAAAGATAAAGATCCGTCCTTATGTAAAAACTATAGGCCCATTTCTTTGATCAACACAGATTGTAAAATTTTCGCAAAATTACTCGCCATACGAATTAATAAAGTTATCCCTGACCTTGTAAATATATACCAATCCGGATTTGTCAAAGGCCGCTCTATTACAGACAACTCACGCACTTTTCTTAATATTATCCATTGAGCTTCTAAGTTGGACTCTGCGTTAGCTGCCATAACATTAGATGCTGAAAAGGCGTTTGACAGGGTTGAATGGGAGTTTATTTTCAGTGCCCTCAAATGGCATGGTTTTGGCCCTCCTATCCTTCAATATATTCAACTACTTTATTCAGTCCCGACAACTTCTGTTTGGGTTAATGGTTGCCAGTCTAGTTATTTCCCCCTTCTCAGAGGGACTAGACAGGGATGTCCTCTTTCTCCCCTTCTCTTTATCCTTGCGCTGGAACCCTTCTTAGAAACAATCAGACGCTCCCCTCGCTATTCAGGTCTTCAACTCAAGTCACTTGACCTTAAATTCACCGCTTACGCTGACGATATTCTTTTATACATTTCCAACCCATCCACTTCTCTACCAGCCTTTTTTTCACTCCTGCAGGAGTACTCAAAAGTATCTGGCTATAAATTAAACGTTGATAAGTCTGAAATTTTACCTCTCAACAAATTCTGCCTCCCTTCTATGTTTGCAAATACAGGTTTTGAGTGGACCTCTAGACATATCAAATGCCTAGGTATCTTATATGCTAACACCATTAAGGAGACTATCAAAATCAACCTGGCGGATATTCTAAAGAAAATTTCTGCCCTGACTGAGGGATGGTCACCGCTATTCCTTTCATGGTGGGGTAGACTAGCCACCATTAAAATGATGCTTCTCCCTATCATAAATTTTTATTTATCCATGCTTCCCATTTCTCTCCCAAACCCCTTCTTTCGCGTTATTAATAGTTCTCTCTCCAAGTTCCTCTGGAATAACCGTAAACCTAGGATTTCATTGGTCCGCCTCCAATCTCCCAAAGATTTAGGTGGTGTCAACTTTCCCAATATTCGCCACTATCACTCTGCTTTCACTTTAAAGCAAGTATGGACTTCTCTGTCTGAGACCTCTGATCCGCCTCTAACTGCATGGAGATTGTTGGAGCAAGCTCAGTATTCTCCTTTCTCTTTTACCTCTGCTGTCTTAATGTCCCAACCTCCGAAACGTTTCTCCTCCGCTATTTTTATTCACTCCAAAGCAATTTCCATCTCTCTGATTCACTCACATTTACCGTCTGCTGACCCCTTTTACACACCCCAATTTGGTACAACAAATCCATTAAGATTAACAAACGTACTTTATTTTGGAAGGAATGGATTGATAAGGGAATTATTACACCACAACACTTAATAAGAGATGGTTCTTTTATGGATTTTTCAGATCTTCAAACCTCCTATAACGTCTCCTCCTCTCATGCCCTTCACTATCCCCTGCTTAAGGAATCTCTCACATCTCTCTTCCTTCAGGATCCCTGCACCACTACTTCTAATCAGACACTACCTACTTCCATTGACTTTTCTACTCAATCTAGTGCTTCTTCAATATATAAAATACTATCAAACTCTGCGAAGATCAGAACCAAATCCAAACTGGAACTCACATGGGAAAAGGATCTTTCCCTAGAAATCCCCTTACGCTCATGGAACTCCTTATGGAAAAAGATTCATACTGCTTCACGTTCTGCTAGCACTACACAGACTTCATACTATTTCTATAACAGAATCTTCTTTACCCCTTGCGACATGTACAAATTTAAGTTATTAGATTCCCCGAAGTGTTGGTCTTGCCCTAATAATAATAGTGATTTCATGCACATGTTTTTTCACTGCCCTCGGGTTAAATTTTTTTGGGCTCAGATTTGGTTAAAATTGAATGATATTTTAATGTCTAATGTCCCTTTTGAGATTTCACATGTTTTTCTAGGAAGTTGTTCTCCTGTTTGGGATACTCTTGGTCCTGTGGGTAAATTTATTGACCTGTTTTTTGCTATTACTCTCCAAATTATAACTACCAACTGGAAGGACACTTCAAAAATTTCACTACAAGCTTGGTGGAATTTACTTTGTCACCATCACAGACTTGATCGTGCCTTTGCTAATTCCACTGCTCTGTTGATCAAAAAAGATTTGTTATGGTTACCCTTGACCTCCTTTCTTTCCAGGTCGGGAAATTAGTATGCACATGATTCATTTTCCATTGTAGTTTAAATTATTACATATTCTGTGTTTTTTCTGATACTGTTTTCTTATCCTTTCCTCTCTCTTCTTTTTCTCTTCCCTCTTTCTTCTCTTTTCGTCTCTTCTCTTCCTCTACTTCTCTTTTTAATAAGTTTAAAAAATGCATTTGACTTTGTACAGTTCTTACAATTGAGGTGTGTTCTATTTTCTATTCTACTGCAAATGTTTATTCTCTATTGTCGCTCCTCATCAGATCAGCTGTATTAATGTTATACTTTGTTTAACACTTCAATAAAGCTTTCTAAACTTAAAAAAAAGGTTCAAAAGTAATATGGGCCTATATGAAGAGCGTGTCTGTGGATCTTTACTTTGTTTGGGAAGTACCACAACCACTGCATCCCTCATTGAGGAGGTTACAATGCCTGTACTCCTGAAGCTGTTAAAAAGTCTTGCGAAATAGGGAGCCAGTCCATGACAGCATTTCTTATAAAATGCAGCCGTGTACCCATCCGGCCTTGTCGTATTGTCCACTTTCAGCTTAGCTAATGCTGCTATGACTTCCTTTGTTGAGATGAGCTCTTCGAGTACCGCAATTTGATTCTCTGATAGGCTTGGTTTTAGATTAGTTTTCAAAATGAATCAAAAGGAGGGGAGAAAGAAGCAAAGAAAGAGGGGTTCACTTAGCTTCCTGAAGTAATACCAAAATATCAAGTGAAGAAAGAGGGGTTCACTCTGCTTCTAGTAGTAATACCAAAATATCAAAGGGGAGTGAAACCACACTTGCTCTAAAAACCAAAGTCTCTTAGAAATATTTTTTCATTCAGGAAATGGAGGACGCCGCAGGGACCACATGGGCCGTTCTACTGGCAATGTCCCACTGATAGAGCACTGCTTCATCCCTGCATCCTATGGGGCATTCCCAAACCCTAATTAAGGGAATGGCATACCAACCTCTCCAAGTATGTAAGCAAATGTGCATAGCATTAGCAACATTAGGTTCCAGAAGGGATTGTCCTAGCTGTGAACATTGGGATCTGACTAGTAGCCGTCTTGAGGAAAGCCTAACGACCTACTTAAGCGCAACATAGCTGAAACATGTAGACCACGTTGTGAGATGCGAAGGATTAACAATCTGTCCCTAGCACATTCACTTGTTTTTTAATCTTACCCCCATTCTAGTTTTATTAAAGCAGCACTCCCTTGGGATGGGAGATCATTTTAATTCACTCTTACAGATCCCACAACATTTCTATACACAGACACTCTTCTTCCTGGTGAAGGTAAGACCCGATGATGAAACGATCCACTAGCAGTACATCAGCGGATATCATATATCCAAACTAGTGGGTTTAGATTAGTTTTGACCTTACTTCCATCAATGAGGCATTTACCTCCTCTTTGGCATATAGATTTTGATAAAAGAGATTAAAAGCATTATTGATTTCCCTGTCTTCTGTTATCAGATCAACTGTATGAGAGCATAAGGCTTCTGTCCTGTCGCTCGTCATAAGAGGTCTAAGTTGTGAGGCTAATAGTCTGCCCGTCTTGTTGTTTATTAAATAGAATTTCTGACTCATTCAGAGAAACCTGTTGCTCTGCTTTATCTAAATTGAAGGGCCTGAGTTGGGCTTGCAGTGCTAGGACCCTAAGCCAATCTCCATTGGAAAGCATCCTTTTATGCTCTTATCTAGACTGGTTATTTCGTATTTGATGTTTACTCTCTTAGCAATACTTATCTTTTTGATGCAAGCTGTTTCTGATATGAATATCCCTCTTATGGCTGCATTTAAGGCATCCCATACCATATCTAAAGGGGTCTCTGGGCATTCATTCTCAGTTGTATAGTCCTTAATGGCAGATGCCAACTTCTCTTTTAAAGTACAGTCATGCAGGAGGAACTCATTAAGTCTCCAGCTATGGCCTCTGATTGAGCATTTTGAAAGTCGAAGAGTGAGTGTTAACAGGTCATGGTTGACAAATCCATAGGTCCTACCTCGACCTCACCAATCCCCCAAAGCAGAGTGACCGAGACCCAAAAATATACCAGGTGTGCATAGGTTTTATGTGCGTGGGAGTTGTAGGTATAGTCATATTCATCACTGTGTAGAGCCCTTCATGAGTCGACCAATACCAGTTCCTCCAACACCGCCCTAAATTCTCCACTGGATGTCCCACTCCCATCATATTTCGAGTATGAGATATCTAGGTGTTCAGATTCGCACTGTCCCCGTTGCACTCTCTTAAATGCAGACATTGTACATATACTCTGGGCCTGTCACAAGCTTTAGCAATTCTGGGATAAGGTGATTGAGCACCTGGTGGAATGCACAGATAGGCAACTCCCACACTCTTGGGAATCCTGTTTACTGGGACTGTTTCCTCGGGGCAGAGCGCATAGGGCCAAGAGTAGGTTCATAGATCTGGGCTTTGCAGTGGCAAAAAGACTCATTACAAGACGTTGGAAGTCGGGGGATCCTCCCGTTTTCCTAGCCTGGGCTCGCTCTATGCTAAACTGGGCGTCGGCCGAGGGTGTGTCCCTCAGGAGGGAGGACACACTGGGTTTGCGGAAGTTCCCGCTGTCGGATAGTAGGGGTACAATCCTCACAACACTGCGGCTCAAGTTACATTTCAAATTACACATATCATCCTCACAACAAGAAGAGCCGTAGGCTGGACAAACTTAGGGATGGGGGTACTCGATGTTTTGCTGGGATGGCTGCAGAGAAACCCGTGACAGCCCACTAGAATGTGATAAGGCCCTGACCAGGGAGGTATAATGTGCATGATATTTTGTGTTCACATAATATGTGTATATGGGGGGGTGCCCTTGAGCTCTGTTGTAACCTGAGAAAGTTTAAGTTGTTGATTAAATGCATATATTGATCTAAGAAATACATTTGAGGAAATGTAAAGACAGTGGTAAATTGCGAAAAGAGCAGAGGATATCACAGAATTGATGTAACGTGGAAGAATTGTGTATTCGTCCATTCCTTATTTTAATATACCAACTGCTGGACTGTATTATATAATTGTTCTTAACTGCTATTATCTTTGATAACTGTTCAATGTATATGGCAAAAATCACTGATGTATTACATAGTTCTGTTATAGAAAAAACAAAACGACAATAAACAGATCAAACAAAAAAAGGAGATATCTAGGTGTTTGTTCATTACAAATTATAATCACCCCTTATAATCACCTAATTTTCTGCTGCTTCAAAACTTGTCGAGAGGGTGGACTAAATGAAGAATTCTTGTCCAAAGTTGGGAGCATAGATTGACACTATATTGTAGGTGCAATCCTCCATTTGCGTTATCATCCCTATCATTGTCCCAGCCTTTTCCACAAAGGATCTCTTGATGGTTCCTCCCCAGGAGCCACTATATAGGCTGACAATTCCTATTGATTTGGAAGTGTGTGTGGAAAATAGTTGAGTTGTTGCTCGTATATAAATTTACCTTAAAAAATGAAAACACAAGAGGCGATTGGCAAAACAGGAACAAGTTGGTTTAATTAAATGTAGTGGCCGGGGAAATTTAGGCTGACCATTTATACAGTTCGTGAGGTACAATAAACAGATCTGGCATTCTTGGCCTAGTCATAAACAGTAAGTACAACCATCTGAAAAGGGGGACACAGGTATCTCTCGGCCTCGGGGAGAGCTAGTGTGGGCCAGTGTGTATGTGTCCAGATGTCCGTGTGGGAAGCGCGTGATCACTACATGTGGTGTGTATGCTGTGTCCTGATTGGCTGAGTGTTCTTAACTGTATGTGGCATCTATCTTTATGGTATATCGTGAACGTGTGCCTTTGACCAAACGTGCTTTATTGGGGCCAATTTCCTCTCACCTCTTTGTGGTGTAACTGCCTATCTGTGGGATCGATCTGGGTTTTACCTGGGTGCACGTTTTTATTTGGGCTAAGTGTAACTCCACCTGTGACCTGTCAATTGGTAGGCTCAGGTTTGGGTTGCAGGTCCTGTCTGACCATGCAACTCTGACTTGGGGTTGATGGGGAGGTCTCCTTGGGTGAATCCGACAGCAATGATATGAGTTCGTGCAAATGTGTACAATTAACATGGCGGTCATTGATATCATTTTTACCAACATCCTCAGTATTGTGCGTACAGTTGTCAGAGCGTACATTGATATTGTCTTTACCGATATTGACAATGTTATGCTTGAATAGATTATGGCATACACTGACATTATTTCTACTGGTAACGACATTGTTATGCACGCACATTTAATGGCATCATCAACATTGCATTTATTGGTATTGCCATTGTCGGGCCGACATATATCATGGTGTGTAATGACATTGTATTCACGGATATTAACAGGGTTGGAGAAGTAGAGTTCAGTCTGGTCAAATCCACTTTCACTCAGTGTGTCTCTTGAAGTAGGCAAACATACCCTTTATCATCTTACAGAAGGTTAATGCTGGCCCTTCTTTTCGCTGGTGAGTTAAGGCCCTTCACATTTAAACTAATTATTCTCACCATAAACATACATGTATCTGGCTTGATAACAGTTCTCTGCTTAGTATTCCTACTCCCCAGGCTACCCCTCTTGCACCGGTGGCTGTAAGCCTGTCTTCTGCTTGATGCATCACTGTCTGCCCTCCTCCGCTCCACCGAGACTTCTTATTTGGCTCTCTATGGATGTTCCCCTGATGACTATGAGACATCCCTCCCCCCCAACTAAACCGACCCACCTTACACCCTCCCCTTTATGAACATAACTTAAACTTGTCTCCCCAAGTCCATGATCTGCAGGTAACTCAAGAGACCATTGAAGCAAATCCCCCCCTTTCGGTTATGCCCCCTGTGCGGTCCTCCCGGGGTACACAACGCTTCATACCAGGATCGATCTCCAAGCTTCTTACTCCCTTGCCGCATCGCCATGTCCCCTTGCTGCTCTGCTTCTATAGTCTGCAATTTTCCCACTTCTTTGGCAGCATCTCTCTTTGCTTTGTCAGTCTCTATGTCTGATCTTTGTCAGTCTCTATGTCTGATGGCATATTTCCTTGCCTGGAACACCAGACAGTTTGCCAAGAAAGGAGAGGCGGCAAGTGATTGCTGTCTGTGGTTTTTCCGTCGAGGACTCCCTCGGCAGTCCAAGAATATGGCTAGCTTCTTCTACTGTCTTCACCAGGTGCTTGGAGCCTTGCATTATAAAAATGAGGCAGAAGGGGTGACCCCATTGCTACATGTCATTTTTCCATAGTTGATCTGTAATCTGGTGAAAGTCTCTACTCATTTTTAATGTTGCTGCTTCCAAGTCTTAGAAAAATCTCAGCTTATGGCTTTCAAAATCAACAAAGTCCATAGATCTGGTTTTCGCTATGATTTTCTCCTACAAAAAAGTGAGCCTTGGATAAAATATCTATTGGGGCCTTGTGGAGGGGGCCTAAAATTGCGGCCCTATGTGTGCAACCCAAGCAAATCGGGGGGGTTGGGGGCTGTCCGGAATGTTCCTTATGTGATACAGCAGGCTTTGGACATTACTTCTGAATATCTGTGCCTTCTGCCCTCCTTTGTAGACCCCTGATTCTTGGGCAATTTTCAAGGTCTTCACGTAAAAGTGTTTACATGTGATATCTGTGTATGAATCCTCAAGGCAAAGCATAGTGTTACCAATGTGGAGTATTTTCTCTGATCTTTCATCCAGCGTATTTCCCTTGTCATCGACCCTGTTGCCAAGCTTGCTAACATCTTCTTGGACTTTTTGCATGTAGTCCTTTAGGTCACCTGTGATCGAGCCAATTTCTTCTTTGATTTCTTTAAAGAAGTACTTAAGGCATGCCTGCGCTACTGTCACAGGAGACTCCTCTACCTGTGTCCTGTCCAGGGATGACGTGGCAAAGCCTAGGCCCTTTTCTCTTTTGACTTCCTTCCCCATCTTGACATTCAACAGATCTTTGATGTTATGATATCTGTAACCCCTTCCTGAAGCCATTTCAGCACCCTGTCATCACTGGGCAATACCTGGAGAGTTGGTGTTCCATTCTAGGCTATGTCAGAACACTCTAATACCTCTTTCCAAGCTGTAACAACCAGTAGCAGCTGCTACTGGACGCAGGTGGTGGGACATGGGTGGGAGGAATTTGAAAAAAAAAAAAAAGGACTTACCTTTAACGGCCGTCCGCCGCCTCTCCTCCGTCCTCTTCATCTTCCTTCTTCCTGCAGTCCCGGCCAGCAGCAGGAAGCACCCGGGCACACAAGCTCCCCATTGATCTGAGCACCGTGGTTCGGCGCTCAGACGGGGACAGGAAGCCTGTACATGTTCCTCACCAGGCTGTGTAATGCAGTCTGGTGGGGAACATGCAAAGTGCACATGAACTGTTTGGCCGGCGCAAGAGGGCCGGCCAAACAGTTCATGCGCACTTAGAGAGCACAAACCACTCCTCCCCTGCTCTGCCCCGCCCCGCCACTGACTGCAATAGGAAAAATAAAATGATAATAACAATACGTTATTATCATTTTTTTTTTCCTTTTGAGCAGTGGGGTAACGCTCCTCCACCTTAGTGGAGGAGCCGCCACTGGTAAAAACGCTTCACTGACTTTGCTCGCCGATCGATCTCTCTGTTCACCGTTTTGAGGCACAGTCAACCTGTCCTCATCTTAGGGTCTTGTCCCCAACTAGGGGATGCTTGTGAGTGTTTGTGGTCCTTTCCTGTTTGCTGCCTTCGGCCATAAAGTCAATTAAACTTTTTCACACCTCGTCTGGGTGATGCCCACCCCGGGCCCCTGAGGCCCAGCTCAAGGATAAGTCTTGCTATCTTGTCTCTGATAGTTCTATGATGGGACTGTGGTTTGTGGGATCCTTTGCCACTGTGGGTTAATACTATTGCTCAGGTCCCCGCCACTTTAGTCTCCCACACCCTAAGCTGTAGGTCATATCAATGTGGCCTATCTAAGGCAGCTTGTTGTGTCCATGTAAGTGTATTCTCCATTAAAAAAGTGCCCAGGGTTCCCCTTCTCACCTCGTGGCAAGTGGTGGGGGTGGTATGAACACCTTACCCAGGTGCCCCTCCTTCGTTGTTGATTTGCATCTCTTATGGGCCTTACACCAAGGTTCCGTGTTGGCCCCTCGGTCAATCTGGGGCCCGTGTCTGGAAACCGGTCATATCTTGAGGTGTCCCCAGTTCAAAGTCGGCTGTGCGGCCTGATATCTGACTCCTATACGTCTGGGGCACTCAATAGCTTATTACTAACCAGGCTGGGACCTCCACACCATATCCAGTACCTCTGCCTTGCTGTTGCTCACGCTCTTAAGTGAAATCCACACAGGGGTTCCGTCTACAATATTCCATCTAATTATTTGTCTCAGAGTGTGGCAACAGTATGCTCAAGTGCACACTTTTCACAACTGTGTGCGAAATCGAGAGCAGTGATGAGGCTCGTTGCTACGATTGTGGTTACTGATCTTCGACATCTGAGGGGTGCTGACAGGGGGAGATGTGCGGGTGTCATAGACGGGAGGCTGTGGGGATCCAGCCAAGATGATTATTATTTATAACTGCAGCAATATAAAACCTGCTTATTACCGGGATTGAGCTGTTCCTTTTGGACTCTCATTGTGGACAAAGGGGCTTTAGCTCATTGAGTTTGCAGCTGAGGCTTACACCTACTGTCTTCTAAATGTTCTATATATAAGGTGAATTATGGTTAAGCGTGACGGGTACACTTTACTCCACTTAAACTTGCTGCTTAAAAAGCACTGTAACAAAACCCTTTCAGGGCCGGCGCTAGGCATGGGCAGCCTGGGCAGCGACCCAGGGCCCCGCACTTAGCCCACCAACATGGGGCCTCGCACCAGTGTCCCCCTGACCTGGGCCTCGTACCTATGCTCCCGCACTGCGATCAGGGCCGGACTGGGAAAAGAATCCGGCCCGGGCAAACAGCTCGGCCGGACCCCCTGGGGGTGAGAAGGGGTGTGCGGTCGAGCTGTTTGATACCGTCGATTACGGCCGTTTTTGTTACAGGGGGCAGATATTGCCGGCCGCCGGTAACAAAAACGGCCCCCCAGGGCCTAAAACCGGCCCCCTCCCTGGCGGCCTACCAGGGAAACGTCCGGTGCCCGCAATGGCCAGTCCGGCCCTGAGTGCGATGCTCAGGGGATGGGGCACATCTCGCCGCGGCCTCGTGGGCATGTATAGCGATGCCAGGAATAGGGGAAGTCAGGGCCGGACTGGCTACCGGGCGTTTTGAAATGCAGCCGAGCTGGTGGCTGAAGTCACTGCGGTGGGGGCTAATATCGTTGATGGAGACCATCGTGTGCTTCGAAATAAACAAAGCAAAACGAATTTCGTTCAGCACACGCAGGTCCCCATCAACGAAATCAGCCCCCAGCTCGGCAGCACACCAAAACGCCCGGTAGCCAGTCCGGCCCTGGGGGAAGTCCCTTCGGAACGACAAGCAACTCTCCCTCTTTCAGCCCTTGATGAGCGTGAAAGAGATGCTTGACAGTGTCTGGGAGGGGGCATTACTACACAGGGGGGGGGGGAGGGGTCCGCGCCTTGCAGGTTCAGGATCACCTTCAACTATTGGGATGCAAATAGGGTTGCCACCTTTTCAAGAGAAAAATCCAGGCCATTTGTTGCTGTTTTAGGAGTCTGCAGAGGCCGGGACACAATACTAAATAGCACTTTAAAGAAAATCGTATGTATTCATTTGTAACAAGATGTTTCTGTCTTTGTTTACCTTAATTATTACTCAGGTATCAAACACAGCTCTAGAACATATGTAAATGTATTTTCTGGTCATATTTGCTATTTTGATTATGTACAGATAAGGGCTAAAAATAACGGCTTTAGGTAATTTGCTTATTTTTGCACCGCCGGGAAATGAAACAGAACAGAACAGAAAACCAGCCAGTTGGCAGCCCTAGATGCAAACAGCCTTGAATGAGGAATGAAATCCATTTTTTGCAGGTTTATATAGCGCAAACGTGACCCAAAGGTATTAAAGCACTTTACACAGTCGCGGCTCCTGGAGGGAGTGCTGCGGGGCGGTGGGGCGGGGGAGGGGCAGGGTGGGGGTTAGTAAACTTCGGCATACGGCCGAACGGAGTTAAGTACATAAATAAAGAAATAAAACGAATTACATTGCGCGCGCTGCAACGGCAAATGGCGATGCGGCGCGCTCAATGTAATTCGTTTTATTTATTTATTTATGTACTTAACTCCGTTCGGCCGTATGCCGGAGTTTACTACCCCCCACCCTGCCCCTCCCCCGCCCCGCCCCGCCCCACCGCCCCGCAGCACTCCCTCCAGGAGCCGCGACTGGCTTTACATGAGAACCAGTTACATTACACAAGGACACAGTCCTCTTTAAGGCATTAAGTGATTTGTCCAGAATCACAGGAACTTGAGCTGACGTCAAGACTGGAACCTGGTTCCCCAGTTGCAAAGTTGGCAGCTCTAGCCATCATCCACATCCTGGTTAGACGGAGGGTGGCAAGCAGAAGCCACATGAAACTAGGGTCTTTATGGATTTGTGGTTCAAACTGGACTTCAAGCTGAACTAGAGCCAGGGAGTAGGCCTTCAGTGTCTATTTCTCACATCAAGCCTGTTTCAAAGTACTGCCATATTGTCAGATCGTGGAAAAGACACAAAGAGAAGGTTATTTGCCCAGGGTCAAACAGTTTGTTAAATTAGTAGACCCAGGACTGTGGTACACTGCTACTTGGTGCAAAGGCTATATATTTACCGTTGCACTGCATTTAGGTGACTATTACATATGACTGGGCACCTCCCATCTCTCAGGAAGTATTCAGTACATTTTTAAAAATCTCGTGACTAGCAATTTTTCCATTGAGTCAAAATACTCCCAATCTTGCCAAAAAGGGAGCAGCAGAGCAATAAGTAGGGCCACTGGAATTAAGTTGCATGGGAGGGTCAAATTATGCGGCAGGGATGAGTAAATTAAGTCCCAAGAAAAGGCATGCTATGCGGCGTAATTTGGTACATTTTATAATAGTATTACTTCCCTATATTGTCATTTTTGCACTTATTAATACTGTCTGGGCATTGGTTGCACTTAATTAGCACCAGTTTAACATCCAACAGCAATAAGCAACAGAAAGGTAATCAGTCTAGCTTTGCAAAGAATCTTCGGCTGCGCTGCAACACGTGTCGTTGTGTTTTTAGGAACTTTTGAACCATTAGAGCTAGAAACAAAAATAGTTTTTGTTAAAACTTGCAGATTATACAGCAGATGATGAATTATGTGGCAAATCTATAACTATGCGAAAAATGCAGCGGCCGCCCAATCACATAATTCCAATGGCCCTGTCAATAAATTCAGAAAAGTGATTGCCCAAGAGCACACAATTTGGCCAAATGAGAGGCCAGGATAAAAAAAACGTGTGTACTTGTTCCATATTTCCAAATAATCCACTAGACCACAACTGGGGTGTCACTGATTCTGATGGCAAGATGAAGGGGCGGCCTCTTCTAGGGAATCGCCACTCTGTTATCGGCCCTGCTCAGCTTTAAAACATGGGGATTATTTACTTCATAAAATTGAGATTAGATGTCAAATATTTTGGTTCCATGGTTAAAACGTACCAGTTGGACCAGGTCCTGTGGCAGTGGGTACTTACGGACAGTATGCGTGGTAGATACTGATATTTACCACTGGTGTTCCAAAGTTTAAGACTGTTTCATTCTGTTTGAATACCAGAGTTCATTTTCTAAACTTGTCGCTCAAAATTTGCAATTGAGAGCAGTTAAGGCTTACTCCAGGATGTAGTAACAGGATTGGAACTCAAATATAGTTTGAAGAGTAATCACACTCGATAAACTCAATCTCCAGCTGAGGTATCTTTTATTATGACCTGTTTTAGAGGGGAGATTTAGAATGAAGCCCCAAAAAATATGCTATGTGACTCTTAATTCCCCTGCTCCCCAATAAACATATTCCACAGTCCCTGCACACAAAATGTGTCTCCACACGTGCAGTGTTTCTCCAAAGGCATAAATTGTCCTGTGAAGTGATAATAGAAAATTGGCTACCCTACTTGGCTCTTGCAGCGATGGCTGGGGACCATCGCTGAGGTTTTACAACACCAGACTATGGATCTAAAGCCCAGGGCAGTGGGGCCACATCCTATGGGCCTTGCAGCACTACGTCATAGCTGTGAGGCCAGAGGATGGTACAACATGCCCATGGGCCACACAGCTGTGGATCATGGTGGGGTGGTCCATGGGTGGGAACACCCTTCCCCTGGGCTTGCAGTGCCACACTATTGTTGTGAGGTCAATGGTAGAGGGTTCCCTTATTCTGGGTACCCTCTCCTGGGCCCTGCAATACTAGACCATGGTTGCAAGGCCTAGGAGAGTGGAGGCCCCTAACCTGGACATCATTGAAACTGTCTCACAGCTCTGTACCAAGGCTCTGTGCATAGGTCGATGTCAACTTCCATGTCTTGTGATGTAATTTCCTGTGAGTTCACGTTGCATGCAAATTAGAGGGGCCTAACGCATTCCCTTTTTGCCCGGGCATAGCCATCATTCAGGGGTATAGCCATCAGTAGTGCAGCAGGTGCAGTGGCACTGGGCCCTGGGGTATTAAGTGCCCAATGTTTTCAAATTATGCCTTCATTTTACTTTTACTTTGCACCAGCACTCATGGCACCACTGCTGTGCTGCTTGCCTCTCTGCCATGGGTATTGCAGCCATGTTCCAGAGCTGTGAGTCCTGGGAGAGCCCTCCCTGCTCTGGGCATTGCAGCTGGCCTTGTTTGGACACTCAGGGAGGAGGTGCCATCCCATAAGCTTAGCAGAGTAGGAGTATGGCTATGAGCCTCAGTGGGGGCCTCACTTAGGGGTGTATATATCAGTAGTGCAGCAGGTGCAGTGGCACCATGGCTCATGGATGTTCTGGACCCAATGCACCCAGATTATGGCTACAGTTTACTGACCAGCATCATTTTCTTGCATCACGGCCCATGACTACATTACTATACCACTGTTCCCTTATCTCATGCACAGCAAAGCCATGATCCAGAGCTGCGAAGGTCAGGAAATGTCCACCCCCCCAGGCTTAGCAGCCATGGTCCAGTCCTGAGATGCTCAAGGGAGGAAGCCTGCTCTTCTGGGCCTTGCAGTACTGGTCCATGGCTGCAAGGCCCAGGGCAAGAGGCCCCTCCAAAAGGCATAGCTATTAATAGTGCAGCAAGTGCAGTGGGACCGTGGACTCACGGGGTTATGGTTCCAATGAGCCGAATTTATGGCTGTATTTTACTGTCCACAAAACAAGCATACAAAAAGTGATTGATGGAATGCTTGAATTATTCACAGTAACTGGTAATTACTCAGGCTGCATCCCACTCCATTGTTATTTTGCACACCATGCCACCTCAGTTTGTACTCAGCCATATACAAGTCAGCCTTGACCCTGCTCCAATAGGAACAGTCCAGACCAAACTATCAGGCCAGGTCCTCCCTGACCCAGAACACAAGCAACCCAGGATAGTTGTCGCACTAGTTAGGGATTATTAGCCAGGTATAGCTTGGTTCCAGTGTCAATGTGCATGGGACCCATATTTGGGCATACCCATCCCACTTAGGGCGACTCACTAAAGTATACAAAAAAGTGAAGGATGGAATGCTTGAATTAATCTCAGCCACTGCTGAAGCTGATGTCCCCTATGATAAATTGAGGTCCACCAGGGGACCCTCGCCCCACTTTGAGGACCTCTTCTTAAACCATTTGTCTTTATATTTTGTGCACTTCAAATTTGAGAGATTTCACTTAGCTGATGAGGCACAGATATTTTGCTCCATATTGTTATATTCCTAGAAGTTCTATTGAGATTTTTTGCTTTTTTGTTCTGTGTTAGACTGAAAAATACTATCCATGATGGTAAAATACTGACCAGACACAACCCTAGAGGCCTGACCTCTCTCCCATGGGCCTTGCAGCCATAGTTCAGCACTGTGAGGCCCAAGGAAATGGACTGGTTAGTGGGTCTGGCTCGCAAAAACAAAGCTTTGAGAAGCTAAGAATGGAACAATCCCTAATCCAGCTAACACCAAATGTATACAAACTAAAGAAATGCAAAACATCATAGCTTACAAGGTAAGACTCTTTGCTGAAAACCAAGAGATACAATAGCTAGACTCAATATCAAGAACTCTACATACTAAACCGCAACACCATTTAACTTCACTAAAACATGAACGATTATAAATTATTTATGTGTGTTTCTAAATATTAGTAAAGCAAATTTAAAATGCCAATCTCGATAAAAGCATAATACAAAAGACAAATTTCAGATTTCTAATTAAAATTTACTATAATAAATATTGACATATAAATAAATATACAAAGCAAAATAACCAACATTTTGTTAAATAAACGTTTTTTTATCTCCTATAAAAATATGCTAGCAGCATAAAAAATCATATACGTACAGAATAAATAGACAAATATAACCTTGACTTTGCTGGGATTAGGTTTAATATTCACACTCCACACTTAACCACATTTGGGAGAGTACTGGACTATGGTGGAGTCAGATTTACTATTCCTACCCCCAAATTGAACCACATTTGGAAAAGTATTGGATTTTGAGGGAGGGAAGGGTCAGATTAACTATTTCCACTCCAAACCTAACCACATTGGGGAAAGTGTTGGAATTTGGAGGAGTCAAATTTTCTGTTCCCATTCCAAATGTAACCATATTCGGGAAAGTATTGGACTTTGGGGATTTCAAAGTTAATATTCCCTCTCCTACCTTAACCACATTAGAGTAAGTGTTGGACTTTGAGTGGTTGAGATGGACTAGTCCCACTCCAGACTTAACTACTTTGGGGAAAGTGTTGAACATTGAGGGAGTCAAATTTATTATTCCTACTTCAAACTAAGCCACATTGAGGAAAGAGTTGAACTTTGGGAGGTTCAAACTTTTTATTCCCACTCGAAACTTTACGACATTGAGGAAAGTGTTAGACTTTGGGGGGGATCAGATTTACTATTCCCATTCCAAACTTAACCACACTATGGAAAATGTTGGATTTTTAATGAGTCAGATTTACTATTCCTACTGCAACCAGAACCACATTGGGGAAAGTGTTGGACTTTGGGGAGGGGGGGTTTAAATGTATTATTCCCACTCCAAACTCAATCACACTGCAGAAAATGTTTAACTTTGACATGGTCAAATTTACTATTCCCAATCCAAACTTACCCACATTGAGAAACGTATTGGACTGTGGGGGTCGGTCGGGATTCAAATGTACTATTCATACTCCAAACTTTAGCACATTGAGGAAAGTGTTGGACTTTGGGGGAATCAGATTTACTGCTCCCACTCCCCCGCCATACCTGAGACAGAAACTAACAGGGGCTGCCATACATTGATTCCAGAGGCATCCTCTAGCCCTAACGGCAGCATAAGGCTATTTAATCTGGATCAATCAAGTATAATTCTGGAAACTAGTCCTGCTAAGAAAGACAACAAGTCAACACTGGTTCCCGGTAAAGTTATAGTTGAAAATGCGCTCACTTCAAATGAGCAAAGCAAACCAGTACAAGTAGACTCTCCGATTAATCCGCTTAGCTCAGCTGATCTATCATTACTAGCCAAATATGATGGAAACTTTCGGGATAGATCCTATGCCTCAGAAAATAAACTCAAAAGACCAGATTGTGGAATATGGGACAGTTTACTTAATACTATGGATAATATCACCAATGCTCTCAATTTTCATTCGGATAAACTGAACATTCAAGTGGACTTATTAAACACATTGGCTATTCACGTAGTTGGAATAGACGCTAAACTTCTTCATCTAGCAAATCTGATAACCAAAGTTCAATCAAATAAAGAGAACCAATTATTAACATGTACCTGTGCGCAACTGATTGATAAAATCTCAGACTTACCTTCCATTGTGAGATCTATGGTGCAAGAGGTAAAAGTGATGTCGGACAGAATTGTACAAAATAAATCATTCACGAATGATCATGACAATGGTTCAGCTTTGGCAACAAGTCTCCCAAGTGCCCCAAGTGTGATAACTACAGAAGAGATTGGGAACTTAACAAAAAAAATGTGAATAGAGGGAATTCAACTACAAAAGAAAAACATTTCACGTGTAAAAATCAGCAACAAAGCACAATTCCAACAAAAAGTAAGGCTGCAGATAAAAAAACAATTCCTAAATGATGATACCAAATCAAATATGATTCAGAAATCTCAGGATGTGATTGAAGGACATGAATCCATGGATGGCACATTCGTTGATGAAGTTAATTTCCTCCAATCTAATGCAAACCAGTCACCAATTCTTACTGCAAGTTCAGATGGTTTATCCAAAAGGGCAAGAAAAAGATTAAGGAAAGCCCATAATAAATCAAAAAAATTAAAAAAAGCCACAAGTAATGTTGCGCCCAATGAGCTTAATACGAAAGAACTTTATCCAATGTTTAGACCTTTGGAAGCCCGACAGGGCAAAACCATAGCTGACCCAACTGGTCAGGTCCCTGGACAATTACCTTCCGAATTGTCGAACAACAGCATATTGTTCAAAATTACCGCGACATCAAAGTCAAAAGTGAGTGGACAAGACCTGGTACTTAGAGGAACTGACCAACAGTGTGAAGAACAAAATACTGTTATTCAGAACACTATAAATAATGTCACCCTTCAAGAACTTAATGCAAATATCATCAAGCAGACAGTTTTCTCCGAACAAATCATAGCGGACGACACCGGAAAAGCAGCCATTCCAGATTTGCGGCTGGTGTCGGGGAAGAAGGAAATAAATAGTAATATAAATAAAGAGAAAACAAAGTCTATTGATTTCACCGACAAAGCTATGAAATTAGTATTTTGTCCACAGTATACTACAAGAGGTCCATATGATATCCTGAACCGTGGTAATATTTTAAAATTGCTGAATGCAATCCCTGAACTTAAGGACCTAACATCAGATGACTTAGATTCAGTTGAGTTCAAGCAAGACCACAATAACCCCAATAAAGAAATAACTCTAACAACCTGGCATCGAGAAGATACAATTAGTAACATCTTAGCTAATAATATCCAATTTGAGAAATGGGGCATTAAAGTTTGGAAAATCTGTGAAAACCAATATCCTACTCTGCTGATCCCGACGAAAACATCTAATAGTCCAGCTTTAAGGGATTCTTCAAGTAAGACAAGGTTTGGAGGTCAAGTGAGGGTTCTGAAAGGAGCCGTAGGACCATCAACAAACCTAGATTTGACATCTGGGATTAAGATTAGGAGCTGTAAATCAGGTACACGAATATGTGAGGAGTTAAAGAAAGATACAGCTCTTACTGATGACTGGAGTTGGCTCCCAAAAATACTGGCTAATGGGAGCTCTGTGATGCACGATTGATGCCCAAATGATTTTAACAAAGTTTTAAAATCCTTAAATATCTGTTCATGGAATACAAATGGTCTGAAAACACTAATAGAGGACCCAGATACAATAAGTTTCCTCAGGGATTTTGATATTTTAATGCTCCAGGAAACATGGAACATGGAAAGTGAACCCTTTATTGGCTATTATGAGTATATGAACGTTGCTCTCCATAAGGCTGCCTTTGGACGTGCAAGTGGTGGCCTTTCCACCTATGTTTCCTTAAGCTTGGATGTTAGACATTTTGAGATTGATTTTCAAGTGGCATGGCTTCTGTGTATTAAATTAGTTTTTAACCATCCCATCATATTTTTAAACGTTTATATAAGTCCAAAAACTCTGATAAGGCTACTCAACTTACGACCTTATGGGAAATAGTAAAGGTGCTGTATTACGACCATCCAGACTCAATGATAATCATTTCTGGAGACTTTAATATGCACTTTTGTAACCGAAACAGCCCCAACAAACCCACAAAAGTTTTGTCCCAGTTGAGTAGCTCTCAGCTCAAAAAATTTAACCTCGTGTTATTACAGGACGACGGTCAAACACCCACATTTAAAAAAACTGGTAATTTCTCCATTATTGATTACTCATTTATCTCGGAGAGGCTGGCAAATTCACTTCAAAGATATCAAGTAATACCGAGGATAGAAAGCGACCACAATCCTCAATCAATCTCTCTGGCACTTCCACTGGATCATCTACCGAAAGCAAGAACAATTAACATCGTTCCAACATCTTTTAACCTCAAAAGGCTAGTATGGAATCCGAGAAATCAAAAAGAAATATTGGATTTTTTATCCCTCTTAATTTCCAAAGCACAGGAGGAGATAAGAGAAGGGAAGTCCATGGTTAACATCTGGCCCTGTTTGTGTACTACACTTTTGGATAGTTTTCCCTCACCTAAAACATCAAAAGGCTCTGTTATGATAACAAAAAAGTCAGGATGGTATACCAACCGGTTGCTTCATCTCAAAAGAGAGCTTAACAGAGCTACTAGGGAAATCCACAGAAGACCAACTGGGGCACTAACATTTTGGAATCCCAACAATTGATAAAGTTAAGAAAACGATATAAGAACGAAATATGGGAAGCCAAACAAGCCTATTATGATGGATTATGGACCAAATTACATTTTTCATGTAAAACCCAAAATTCAAAGTCATTTTGGGGCATTATCAATAACCTTGAATATGGCAGTAAAAGAGGGAACAGTGCTAATATCAAAGAATCTAGTTGGGCGGCTTTTATTTATAATCTTTACGTTGCACCTACGGACCCTCAGCCTGACCTTAACATTGCTTGTCAAAATATAAATACAAAAGTATTAAATAAAAATGCCTACAAGGGATTTCACTTATTAAACATAGTCAAATTTAAATCAAAGAATAAATCGTGTGTAAGGTTCCAACTGGTAACCAAACAAGGAGTAAGTCTGACATGAATTGAGTTATTCTACATAGGTCAATCAAAACACAAAAGTGAAAAAATAAGAATAAACGGGCATCACTTTTCTTCAAAAAATACACATTTAATGTTTAACAATGAATGATAGGGGTATCATCACAAATACTATAACACCATGACGATGGAAAATTAACTCGACCTACAAATCATTAGTGTTTACATTCAGTCCAAGATGACATAAAATGAGAAAAGGGTCTAAACAATAGAGCACACTTCATCAGAAGAAGTTTATCATGTGTTGACGGAACAGAATGTGGCAGTCGACGTTTCGGTCTGTAGTGGTGAGAAATCCGTCAGACCATCTTCAGGACAAAAGGTAAGTATCTAAAACAACCCCTTAGATTATTGAGGTACTGTTGCATATGTCAATAGATCCACACAACACAAGAATACAGAATGAAGAACTTCATGAGTGAAAACTTCACAACTAGGAGCCTCAGAAGTAGGTTAATTGTAGAAAACGCTCGTGTTAGAAACAGAGTACCGTAGAGTATATTCAAAACCGATGACGTCGTCAGTTAAGTCAAAGGCTTGTTACTTGCCGTGCTTCTGAAACAGCGTATTCAGCTTCTCCAAATCCATATGCAACAGTACCTCAATAATCTAAGGGGTTGTTTTAGATACTTACCTTTTGTCCTGAAGATGGTCTGACGGATTTCTCACCACTACAGACCGAAACGTCGACTGCCACATTCTGTTCCGTCAACACATGATAAACTTCTTCTGATGAAGTGTGCTCTATTGTTTAGACCCTTTTCTCATTTTATGTCATCTTGGACTGAATGTAAACACTAATGATTTGTAGGTCGAGTTAATTTTCCTCGTCATGGTGTTATAGTATTTGTGATGATACCCCTATCATTCATTGTTAAACAATAAATGTGTATTTTTTAAGAAAAGTGATGCCCGTTTATTCTTATTTTTTCACTTTTGTGTTTTGATTGACCTATGTAGAATAACTCAATTCATGTCAGATTTACTCCTTGTTTGGTTACCAGTTGGAACCTTACACACGATTTATTCTTTGATTTAAATTTGACTATGTTTAATAAGTGAAATCCCTTGTAGGTATTCTTATTTAATACTTTTGTATTTGCCCAAGCCTCCAAGGGTATCTTGGGTTTCCCACTTTATTGTTATTATAAAATACAAATACAGCAAGCAGTGAAGAAAATAGGAAATACATTTCTGACCATCATGATAACAAAGAAAAGTTACAAGATGATGGGTTGGGTACTAGGGCACAAGTTCCGCATAAATTACAAGATGAACTACAAGTCAAGGAGTCATGGCCGGTAGAACAAGTCAAAAAGGCAATGAGCAGGATCAGATCGAATGGAGCGCCAGGACCTAACGGGATTCCAAACTCAATATTCAAAGCAAAACTTAAGTATTGGCCAGAGGTTTTAACAATTTTATTTAATGATGTTCTTAAATCTGGATCTGTTCCTGAGTCATGGCAAGGAAGTATAATACAGCCGATATATAAATGTGGCCCACAGGACAACCCTGCAAATTATCGATTAATCGCCCTAACAGATGTAGAAGCAAAAATCTTTGCGAGTTGCCTCCTTGAAGAACTGGAAGACTGGGCCTTAAAGAAAAAACGAATTCCAATTTTTCAAACTGGTTTCAGAAGAGGCGAATCGACCAGCACGAACTTGATTTTATTGTCTTTACTGGGCGAAAGGGCCAAAAATAGAAAACAAAAGTTATATATCTGCTTTATCGATCTTAAAGCTGCCTTTGACTCAGTGCCACAAAATTTATTATGGGCCAAACTTTTGAATTGGGGTATCCCAAATCATTTGCTTGATATGATTAAATTGTTATATACCAACACATGGGTCCAGATTAAAGTCGGAGATGGCAGAAATACAACCCGCCGACTTGAAACCAAGACTGGTTTGAAACAAGGCTGTGTCCTGGCTCCATGCCTTTTTAATCTTTTTATGGCTGATCTTCCCACACATTTTAAAGAAGTTAATGCTCACTCCCCAACCTTATTAGGCAAAGACATTAAATATTTACAATATGCTGATGACACTATTTTATTGAGTCATTCGGTCATAGGTCTAAGAAGATTAGTCGACTCTTTTAATCATTATATTATCCTTAACGGTCTAAAAATTAATGCTAAAAAGACAAAAATACTGACTATAGGCAGAACTAAATTAGGAATGAAAGAATGGAACATCAATGGATTACATATTGACACGGTAAAATCATATAAATACTTAGGAATTACATTTGACAACAACATGTCTTTCAGGCAGCATTTTAATAACCTCAAAGCAAAGGCAACAGCCTTGTCATTTGCTTTCAGAAAGTTGAGGGATAAGCTATCATGTCCAAACCATGAGCACCTGCTGAAGGTCATGAAAGCAAAGTTGATTCCATCTTTGGATTATGGCTCAATGATTTTCCGAGGTAAAGACGCAAAAATCCTTGATGATATACAAATAAACATTTACAAATCAGTTTTTAGGATTCCCAGGTATATAGGACAGGCCAATGTAAGATTAGAATTTGGCCTGAAAAGGCAAACTCTGGTACGGCAATCTGCCTATTTAAAAATGTTATCATTATATCGCTCAGAACAAGGTACCCTTGCGAATCAGTATTGGCACGAGATGATGAGGTCTGAGTATGCCAGTAGTTGGAGAATATTTTTAAGTGAGTGTTTACGTAATTTCGAGTGCCCAACTTTAGATGAAGAATTTAGGAGTAAAGTTGTTTTTAAACAAATAATAAACCAATCAGCCACTCTACTATCGTCACTCATAGACAAAGATGAGCTCAGGAAAAAACATCACTCCTGGTCAGTTGCCAATTCTTTTAACAAATTGGAACCTCAACTATATCTCGTGACCCATTTAAAACCGTTATTAAAAAATAAATGTATGCTATTGCGGTTTGGGAGATATCCAACTAAGGACGGAATTCCAAAATGGGAAAAAAAATGGCCCTCCAAACTTTGTAGGCTATGTGGCTTACATGATGAAACCTTAATTCATATTATAACCATATGTCCCCAATTGCTAGAAGAGCGGAAGTCCCTTTTAAGACCTATTTTTAATGAATTAGGGGTGCGAACTTGTAGAAATGCCACTATTATGTGTCTTACTGGGGCTACGCCCGCCTGATTTCCCGATTTGTAAAGTTCATTCTTATTGTTGAAAAAAGCTATTAACCCAATATGATTCTGATTGATAATACAGTAACATTCATTATTGACCTGAACGTAAATATGAAATAAGAATGAAGTATTTGCTTTAAAATACCATTTAAAAAAAGGCTTTATTGACTTGAATATAAATATGAAATGAGAACGTAATTTTTACTTTTAAATACCATTTTAAAAGGCTTCGAATATATATTGTCATTGGAGTTTTAAGGCTTGAAATTGTTATAGCATCAGTTAAACAAATTTAAGCTTAAAGAACAAATGTTTGATTGATAGCCTGGACATTGGCATTTAGCCATTAGCACAAACGCACTTTATTTCCTGTTGTTCTCTATTGCTGCTAAGTCTATTGCTGCTAAGTTTTCTAGTGTTATGTGCTATGCATATTATATGGATATAATGTTTTACCATATTATGTTATTATATAATTTTACTCCATAGCCGTTAAAGATTTGAATTTGCTATAGGGCGGGTCAATCATACTTAAGTCTAGAGATAATGTGTTTTAAAAAATTGCTGCTAAAATCTCCGATGTAATGTTTTTATCCTAATTTAAGAACAAAATGTTTTATTCTATCATGTGTATTTCTCCGATTGTAACGATTTTTATTAATCAACAAAAAAATAATATACCAGTACTGCTCCCACTCCAAAATTAACCACATTGCAGAAAGTGTTAGACTTGCGGGGGTGGGAGGGCAGTTCAAATTTACTATTCACACTCCAAAATTCACAACATTGGGATAAGTGTTAAACTTTTGGGGAGTCAGATTTACTTGACCAACTCCAAAATCAACTCCAATGGAAAAAATGTTGCACTTTTAGGGCAGGGGGTTCAGATATACTGTTCCCATTCCGAACTTAGGGCCTGATTGAAATATTGGCAGTAAGCATATTCCGACACATCAGAGACGGAGTATGCTTACCGCCAATATAATGGTCCGCCCCCCGAATTTATAAGCGAGTGGAACATAGTTTGGCAGCAGCCGAGACTACTCCGTCTCCACCGTTGCAAAACTTCTCCGATGGCCAGACGGATTAAGGGCCGTCGGAGAACTAGCTATATGCCCGCCCAATTCAGATGAGAGGACATATAGCTGTCCTTTATTGCCCGCCACCTCCAGGCAAATTCCCATGGTGAGCGGGGGCATTGCTTTTTTATTTTCAAATACAACAACCCACAAATATAAAAAGTATTGAAGCTTTACCGTCCTGCTCCTTCATGTTTGACTGAGCCTGTGATAATGGGGCTTCCGGGACCGAGGAATCCAAGATGGCCGCCACACTTCCCCAGTGTGAGAACAAAGACAGCAGTCTAGTCTACGGCGTTAATTTGTTGGAGTATGAGATAAATGGGGAGGCAAGCGAGGTGGAAAGAGGTAGGTGACAGAAGGAAGATGAAGATTGGGAGGCTGGCGCAGAAGTGAACCAAGCCAAGCGAGTACGAGAAGACGGAAAAAAAGACAGAAAAAAGGAGCAGGCGGAGGTTCGGAGCCACAGTGAGGAGGAAGCAAAAGACGGGTTAGCTGTTAGCTGTAACACCGTTGGTCACAGTGCTGCAGTCCACCAGTCCTGGGAAGGAGAAGGACGCTGTGACTCCTTTCGCCACAGTCCCAGAGGACTGTGGTCACAGGCAAGTACCAACCAATCATTTTGTTTTCTTAAAATCGTGGAGGGCTGGGGTAAAAGGTGACCACAGCAAAACCATGACTGAATAGACTGCAGGGACTTCAAACTGTGGGGCGCGACCCCCAGGGGGGGCGTGGAGACATACAAAAGGGGTCGCGCATTCCCAGTCGCACTCCTGTATTGCACTGCCTGGATCCGGAATCCAAAACATTTGCTCTTTGTTTTGGATTCCGAAGAGTGCATCTCAATCTGCTCTCTGATTGGAGGACATCGTAAAAGAATACAACGTCATCCACGACTGTCCTCCAATCAGACAGACTGCAGGATGCACACCAGGAAATGCCGGGAACTGGGGTCATAAACATGCACCTGTGGAAAGAACAAGAGTGCATCAATATTTTTTTTGTTGCTACCTTGCACCCTGTTGCCTTTCTTGGACTTCTTCGTTGTTGCTGCTGCTGTGTAGTTCCAGCTGGTGCCCTTTCCATGCCTCTTCCTCGTGGCTGCTCCTGGAATCTGATCGCCTT
This sequence comes from Calotriton arnoldi, assembly GCA_963921515.1. Taxonomy (NCBI): domain Eukaryota; kingdom Metazoa; phylum Chordata; class Amphibia; order Caudata; family Salamandridae; genus Calotriton; species Calotriton arnoldi. Next base: position 1,839,830 of record CAWUFW010002669.1, on the reverse strand, counting down.
GCTGTTTCCTGGTTCCCAAGGCAACGGAAGCTTCGAAGAACTGGTGAGTGAGCAGCCTCTTCCCCTCCTTCCTCCGCATCCACCATGCCCTGCTTTTCACCCCTCAGACATACACACACACACCCCTCACCTTTTTCTTTCAAACTATGCTATTTCCGAAACCTGGCTACATTACATACAAAAAGTTATATGTAATGCAAACACCACCAAAAAGTATTGGGCGGATTTACAGGAAAACCAGTAACATTCCAGAACAACACAATGCTTATTGAGAGGCGCAGTATGATAAACTAACTTGCTCAAAGACACAGGATGGTGCGCCAGTGTCGTGACTAACAGGGTTTTCCAGCTTCTCACTTGGCAGCTCTAGCCATTACGCCACATCTTCATAATTGTACTTTAAGGAAATTGCCTACTGTCGTGTTCTATGCCTATGCTCCATATTTTTACAATTCTATTGCGGAAAGGGCTACTGTGTTTCGAATGTTTTGTGTAGTGTGCCACAGTAATGCAGCGCATTAGGTATTCCTGTGTGAGGAGGGTTTTGGGAGCACAGTAAGGAGCAGCAGGTCATAAAGTCTACAGAAGTGTGCTTCAGGTGGTATTATCTCTCTCCTTCCTTAGTATGCAATAGGCTGTATATACTACGCAGGGTACGGCCTATAAATAATAAGGCACCCCATACATTCCTGAACTGTACCGACCTCAAACTGTCACGCAAAAAAAAAACAACCCAAAGAGTAAAGTTCCACTCTAAAAAAAAACATTTGAGGGCTTGTTATTTTATCAGTGGAAAGAGCTAAGACACAGATAAATACGATGTATATGCAGTATTCTTAAAGCCCAGCTAATATTAGCGTTTTTCCATTAAAAAAAATAGCTAGTACTAAAAAACAAGGAAGTAACACTTACAAGTCACATGTGCCTTATTGTTTTTAGTTGCTTATAACTAATACTCAATTTTATTCAGTAAAAAAGCTAAGGAACAGATAAATACGATTTATATGCAGTATTCTTAAAGCCCAGCTAATATTAGCGTTCCTCCATTAAAAAGAAATAGCTAGTATACTAAAAAACAAGGAAGTAACACCCATAAGTCACATGTGCCTTATTGTTTGCATTCACAAAGCAGTACGTAATTTTTAATGGATGCATCTTTAAGCATCCTCACTGCACTCCGTAATTTCAAATGCGCCAGCTGATAAACGTTTGCCTAACTACATACTTCCACATAGCAGACTCATGCCCTGCAGCACTGTTTACTGTCTAGGAGAAAAATTTCTTAACCTAATCTAAAAACCTAAAAAAGAAATCCTTCACTCTTCTATCCCTCCACTATCCTTTTCAATCAAAATAACAGACTAGCATGTTCACTTCTCTAATTCCATATTCCACTATACTAATTCACCACTAATCCTTATGGGTTCCAGAGTAACGTGCTACTCGCCAACAAAGCGTTTCAACACCTCATCAGGGTTACAAGCGCTATATAAATGCAAACCTTTTTTCCTTTTTTACCCCTCCCTAACCCTTCTCAATCCAAATAACTGACTAACATATCCACCACTCAAATTACTTCCTATTTCACTATACTAATTTTCAACACTATTCCTTTATGGGTTCCGGAGTAGCCTGCTACTCGCCAGAAAGCGCTTCAACACCCCATCAGGGGTAACAGGCGCTATATGAATGCAAACCTTTCTTTCCCTTCTATCCCTCCGCTATCCTTCTCACTCCAAATAACTGACTAATATCCACCACTCAAATTACTTTCATATTTCACCATACTAATTCACCACTAATCCTTTATGGGTTTCCGGAGTAGCGTGCTACTCGCCAAAAAAGCGATTCAACACCCCATCAGGGGTTAGAAGCGCTATATAAATACAAACCTTCTTTCCTCTTCTATCCTTCTGCTATCCTTCCGAATCCAAATAACTGACTAACATATCCACCACTTAAAATTTACTTGCATGTTTCACTATACTAATTCAACACTAATCCTCTATGGGTCCCGGAGTAGCGTGCTACTCGCCGAAAAAGCGCTTCGACGCCTCGTCAGGGGTAGTAAGCGCTATACAAATGCAATTACAATACAATACAATTACAAAAATAACATTTATTTATGTTCACTTTCACACTGACTGCATAAGCCTTTTCTCTCTTATTCTGCATGGTCCATAGATTACTTTTACATCTATTTTTAACAGCATCATTCCGCTGCTACTAGGTGACATCAAACTACAGCAAAGCACTGAAATGATGTATGGGCTAAGAATACATATGTGGGTCTATTTTCCAAAATCATGCATTAGGAATGGATTATGAGATCGTAGTGATCTGGGTCTGGTGGCTCAATGAACTTTTGCTCATGCTCCAGGAGTTTCTCTTTGACCACGTGGTCACAGGTTCGAATTCCGGTGAGTCCACTCTGCCTTCCATCCTTACGAGGTCGATAAAATAATTACTGTTGAGTTGGGTAAAAATCAACATCCATTATCTGTCAGTGGCACCAAGGGGCCTTCTTGCGGTGAGTTGGATACCAAGTGAATGAGCATTCAGGCATCAGAGGTAAAACTGAAGAAAGCGGCAGTGTGCCATTGTTTCTACTTTGCACTGAAATGTCTTGGCCTGAATAGTATTTATTGGCTTGAATGTATATCGTGGGGAAGGTATTTTAAGTTTTTAAATAAAAATCTGCCCAATGTTTTGTTCAAGTACTGTTAGCCAAAAGGTGGATGGAAGACACACTGATAAAGTTAACATGTTGATGGACCCTCCTGTGGCTCAGAACATACCTCCACTGCACTCATATTTTGATCTTCATTATTATCACAATATATTCTGGCTACATTATGAACAGTCTTTTACCAGTTATATTCTTTATTAGAGCACACCGCATCTTGCATCAGTGGTTCTTTATTGGCTTTCCAGAGACCCAAAAATTATTTTGATACTGTGATGTGAAAGTCTCTTAGACTCCATGATCACTCTTCCTATGGCACGGAAGCAACGCTCTTCCTTTCAACACGGATAGACCAGAGCAGGCAATGTCATTTGCTTCATGCAAACATAAATCAACACTCGAATTGGCCCATTATGGGAGATGAAAAAAAAATTGTTGTCCTCAGGTATTCAAATTATTTAAAAATGTGCAGTTACATTCCACACATCTTACCTGGCCATTATTAGTCGGTAAATACCCAAAAAACAGTTTGAAGATTACTGCTTCTTTATTCATAGACTTATTCATTTATCAAGTGAGTAAGGAGCCAAAGCTGATGAACACCAATTCTGAATATCAATTAAAGAGTGCAATAAAACATGCCAACAGTGAACGTTAGAGTTGCAGTGCAAGAAAGGCAACAAGGTATAGACTTCAACAAGCATATTTGTGAAACAGGAGACAATAGCTGCAAATATTTGCAATACTTTTAGAAGGAAAAAAGTGAGAGAAAAAAACAGAACGCCAGTCCACAAAGGAGAGAGTTCATGGTCAGGCTCCAGAGCCTAATCGACTTTACTATCACAGCTTCATGTGGGCTTATTTGAATTGTAACCATTTAAGGATCACAGTTTGTGGAGTTTTTTTTGGGTGGAGTTTTGTATGGTGCGAACTAGACCCGAAGGTATCAGAGCGATTTACATGAGCACCAGTTACGTTACAGACAGACACATTAAGTTTTGTTAGGCATGAGGAGATTAAGTGATTTGCCCAGAATCACAGAATGTTGAGCGTCCCTGCCGAGACTCGAACCCGGTTCTCCAGCTCCGAGGTCGACCGCCCTAGCCGTTAGGCCATATTCTCTCCCCAGTTTGGTGTGATAGCACTTGGCACAACACCAAGGAATGTTGTCTAAATGTTCAAGACACCAGGAAAATCTCAATAAAAGCATTCCTGCTCTTGTGCATGACCCGTAAATCATGAAAGATACCATATCTAGAATATCATGGATTGTCACATTGCTCTGTACTTTAAGTTGCCTCAAGGCTAAGACCTGTATCTTAGTACTGTAAAAAGGCAAGCAACATAGTGGTGATGTAATGAAAATAGTAAAAAAAACTATGGACGGCCTTCACACATGCCGGAATTGGGTACAAACTGCAGCAAATTTGTATTTTCTGTTACTTTGCAGCGTATAGGCTCACATAGAGTAACTAACTGATGGAGGACATTATGAGGTTGGTAATTCTGTCATTTAGGGTACATCGAAGCAGTTCATTTTGGGACATACATCTTTACACGATCAAGCCTGTAATCTTCTGGTCACAACTGTACAGGTCTGTTGAACAGACAGGGTTGTATAAACTCTCAATCGTTTGTGTAGGTTCTTCACAGAACTTGTGAGAATGCTGCCTCTTCCCCCACCTTTCTCCACATCCACCATGCCCTGGCTTTTCACCCCTCAGACACACAAACATAAATGCACGCACACACACACATTCTTATTTACAAGAATTTTCCTGAAGATGTTTCCCATAATACTTTATTCCCCCTGGAAGATTTGTTCATTTAAAACAATCCGCTTTCTACTGCTGATGGCACTGGTTACGTTTCCATCATCTCTCTGTTGCTACCCTCACTCCTTTATTTTCGCACTCACCCTTTCCCCACTGCTGTCTTTGGTATTCCTCTGCTCTGCCCCCGCTGTTGCCACTCTCCTGTTTCCGTTTTTGTCATGCTGGCTTGAGGAAAGCCCTCAAAGGCTATACTGGGATCCTGGGGGCGGGGCGCGGGGGTGAGGGGGTGCTGCGCCACCGAAAGGAACAATCTCTTCAAACAAAAAGGGTTTTTTGAAGACAAATCTAGCCATTTCCAACACAATTCAATTGTGTGTTATCATTGAGTATTAAACACATGAAATAAGGGGAATCCAGCCAGAGGCATCACGTGTTGTGTGCACTTGGACCCGAGCTCTCAGGGGCTAGGGTAGTGTCTTTTACTTTCTTTCAGAGGCAGGGTTGGGCCAGTGCAGCTGTGGTGCCGACTGCAGATGCTCTGCCCCCGTTAGAAATGGCACTGCCATCATGCAGCTGACAGAAAAGCAGTGCGCTTGGTGGGGGCCGGAGGGGGGGGGGGCTTGGAGGGGGCATAACACTGAAGGGATGAAGGGGAAGAGCCCAGTCTGTGTGTGATTATTAGGTATTGAGAGACTGGGCCAGACATACTTTAATTGACAGAGATGAGAGGGGTGGAAGGGAGGGGGTGGGAGAAAAGAGGCATCGGTGAACTGCTTAACTCTGCACAAGACCTCTAGGGTTTTAAGGGACCACTACTGCTCCCGGCCAGGCCCAGGTGAGCTTCTAATGTGGCGACATGTATTCCTGTGGAGTGGAAGGCCCTTCACAAAGGTTGACTAGACATCTTTCTGTTGTTCATTGCTGTATTTTGGTTATAAACTGGTACTGATGAGGTGAAATCTTGCCCAGTGTTACTGTGTGTAAAACATTTCAAAATATTGAAGCAATACTATCCCAAAATGTGCCTCATCACATAACATTATTTACATTTTCTTACCACACAATTTAGTCAGCCCTGCCGCATCATAATTTGGTCAACCCCTGCCTCATAATTCCAGTTTCCCTGCCTACAGGGCAGGCTGGCAGTGCCCAAAGGGGTAGCCAGTCAGGTCAGTGTGTGGGCTTTTTTTTGCTGCTTGCTGGCCTGGTTTATGGTCTGGTGGACTGTTTTTACTCTTGAATTCTCTGCTACTACCACAAATATTGTCTGCAGGAAACACAAATGCATGCACTCTACCATTACTTGCAAAACCCTATACAGCTCAATACATTACAAGTTTAAAACTGCCTGCTTTACAAACAAGGGACTCTTTTTTAGTTCTCATATACACTGCCCTCACACGCAGTAAACTTCATTGTCCACTCCGCGCTATATCCCTTATAGCTCAGTGAGCTCCAGTGATGAGTGAGAGGGGAGGCGACACATGGTGGTACTGGCGGAAGCCAGAGTGTCAAGCTGGGCGCCAGGTTCAGAAATCATGTCTATAGGTGACAAAAGTGGAGATAATTTTTGCCGGCTTTCATCTCAAGCTGTCACGAAGGAGAGGATGGTCAGGTTTGAACTGTGTAGTAAGCCTGTGACTCCAAACCACAGTCACCCACAAACCTTTGATTTGCTAAACACTGTTTAATAATATCTCCCCACCGTAAAAATGATTTGCCGTGGGAACTGGGGGGCGTTTATGCTTGTCAATGATGAGGAGTGCCAAGTTCTAGAAATTTGTCAGGAGGGGGGTCCTCAAGCCTGAAAATTTTGACAGGGGGGTCTCGGCATCAAAAAGTTTGAAGACCTCTGGAATAGAGGCACCTAACACGAGTTGGGGGGAAGACAAAGCTCTACTGTCCTCTGAACCACACAGTGACAAGTTTTCTTCCCCTCTCTAACTGAGTCGGTGATAGTAACCGTTATTTCTTTTTTTTTATATGGAGAGTCTTTTTGCTGACTCCCATCCCAGGATTGTCCTGAAGACTTCTGTGAAGGGAACCCTCTTGTCTGTGCAAGAACGGAACACTGACAACGGTCTAAAGAAAGAGAGAGAGAGAGAGAGACTGTACTCCCTTCATTAGGACGATATATTGTTTTTTAGAATAATCAAATGCAGTGTAATTTCAACAGCTTGTTACGTGAAGTAAAAAAAAGGAAAATAAAGACACCACGAAAACCCATAGGAGAGTGTAGCGTCCTGTGTATACTCAGGCAGTACGCCAGAGCCGTACTTCAAAGTTCCAATAGATTCACAATAACCGCCTCGATGGCGGTTCCTGTGTCTGGTAGAAATGTCAGTTGGGCTGACAAGCGATTCTAAATTTGGCAGGCAGGTCTTCGATCCACCAATTTATAAGCCAGCCCCTCAACCACATTGGTGAAAGTGCTGGACTTATGGGGTTCATAATTAACTACATCCACAATTTTAAAATATATATTGCACTAAAAATAATTGTTTGTAGGAAGCCATTTTAATTATCTCAAAAAAGTAATCCACATGAAATAAATATTAAATGTAACAAATATTTTTTAAATATGTTAAAGAAATACAAATAAAAATTTCACTTTGAAATAATTAAAAATAAAGATAAATGCAAATTTAAATGTATCCTTTGATTTAAAAAAAGTTACAAGTGTTTAAAATGTAAAAACAAATCACACAACAACAATATATGTATGTATGAATGTATACGCTATTTCTTTAGTGCAAACCTAGTCAAAAGGCAGTGGAGGGCTGTACATGTTCAAAGACAAACACTGTTAACGCAGCGTAGTGTGGTGTTCTTTATAGAGATGAGTCTTCAACTCTTTCCTAAATTGGAGCAGCCTCAGGGTGGTACTGATGACACAGGTATGTTGTTCTAGATCCTGGGTGCATAAAAGGAAAAAGCCTGCTGTCTTGACTTTTCCTTTTTTACACTTCTTACACGGCAGTCTGGTGCCCTGGCTGCAGGTATGCCGAAAATCACTGAAGATGGTGAGCTTGTATGCCAGATAAACAGGGGTGCTAGTTGTGATGGTTTCATAAATGATGCAGCTGGATTTGAAGAGGGCGTGGGGCCGGCAAGGTGACCCAGTAGAATTCCATCAGGAGGGGGTAATGTAATAATAGTTCTTCAGGCCCTGGATGGGATGTGCTATGGTTTGTAAGATGCAAAAACAACAGTTGATGGACAGAATGCAGAACAATGTCATACATTCACCCCAGTACAGAGATCTGGGCCTAAATCCATCGTTTTTGCTCACCACGCCATTCCAGTTTGAACCCAGCCATATGCAAATCAGTCTTGACCCTGTGCCTCATGGGAACAGTCCAGCCCGAACTGCCAAGCCAGGTCCTTCCTGGACTGGAAACAAGCATCCTAGGACCGGTTTCGGGGTTTCACCCTCTTCAGCCAGGATAGCTTGATTCCAGTGGCATGGAGAGAACGGGACCCACGTCTGGGCATACCCGTCCCACTCAGGGTGACAAATGCAAAAACAACAGTTGATGGACAGAATGCAGAACAATGTCATACATTCACCCCAGTACAGAGATCTGGGCCTAAATCCATCGTTTTTGCTCACCATGCCATTCCAGTTTGAACCCAGCCATATGCAAATCAGTCTTGACCCTGTGCCTCATGGGAACAGTCCAGCCCGAACTGCCAAGCCAGGTCCTCCCTGGACTGGAAACAAGCATCCTAGGACAGGTTTCTGGGTTTCACCCTCTTCAGCCAGGATAGCTTGATTCCAGTGGCATGGAGAGCACGGGACCCACGTCTGGGCATACCCGTCCCACTCAGGGTGACAAATGCAAAAACAACAGTTGATGGACAGAATGCAGAACAATGTCATACATTCACCCCAGTACAGAGATCTGGGCCTAAATCCATCGTTTATTTGCTCACCATGCCATTCCAGTTTGAACCCAGCCATATGCAAATCAGTCTTGACCCTGTGCCTCTTGGGAACAGGCCAACCCGAACTGCCAAGCCAGGTCCTCCCTGGACTGGAAACAAGCATCCTAGGACCGGTTTCGGGGGTTCACCCCTCTTCAGCCAGGATAGCTTGATTCCAGTGGCATGGAGAGCACGGGACCCACGTCTGGGCATACCCGTCCCACTCAGGGTGACAAATGCAAAAACAACAGTTGATGGACAGAATGCAGAACAATGTCATACATTCACCCCAGTACAGAGATCTGGGCCTAAATCCATCGTTTTTGCTCACCATGCCATTCCAGTTTGAACCCAGCCATATGCAAATCAGTCTTGACCCTGTGCCTCATGGGAACAGTCCAGCCCGAACTGCCAAGCCAGGTCCTCCTGGACTGGAAACAAGCATCCTAGGACCGGTTTCGGGGTTTCACCCCTCTTCAGCCAGGATAGCTTGATTCCAGTGGCATGGAGAGCACGGGACCCATGTCTGGGCATACCCGTCCCACTCGGGGTGACAAACGCAAAAAGAACAATTGATGGACAGAATGCAGAACAATGTCATACTCACTTTGCCACTGGATTCAAGCTAGCCTGGCTGATGAGGGCTGTTAGCCCGAAACCGGTCCCAGGATGCTAGTTTCCGGTCCAGGGAAGACCTGGCTTGGCATTTTGTATCGCTTTGTTCGCCCTTAGTTGGCAGGGTATGCCCAGACGTGGGTCCCTTGCTCACTTTGCCACTGGATTCAAGATAGCCTGGCTGATGAGGGTTATGAACCCGAAACCGGTCCCAGGATGCTTGTTTCCGGTCCAGGGAAGACATGGCTTGGCAGTTCGGGCTGGACTGTTCCCATGAGGCACAGGGTCAGACTGATTTGCATATGGCCATGTCTGAACTGGGGTGGTGGAGTGAGCTAAAGAATGATGATGGATTAAACCCAGATCAGTTGACTGGGGGTGAGTGTTTGATTTGCTCAAACGCTCCGTCCATCATCCCCTTTGGTATCGCTTTGTTCGCCCTTAGTTGGCAGGGTATGCCCAGACGTGGGTCCCTTGCTCACTTTGCCACTGGATTCAAGATAGCCTGGCTGATGAGGGTTATGAACCCGAAACCGGTCCCAGGATGCTTGTTTCCGGTCCAGGGAAGACATGGCTTGGCAGTTCGGGCTGGACTGTTCCCATGAGGCACAGGGTCAGACTGATTTGCATATGGCCATGTCTGAACTGGGGTGGTGGAGTGAGCTAAAGAATGATGATGGATTAAACCCAGATCAGTTGACTGGGGGTGAGTGTTTGATTTGCTCAAACGCTCCGTCCATCATCCCCTTTGGTATCGCTTTGTTCGCCCTTAGTTGGCAGGGTATGCCCAGACGTGGGTCCCTTGCTCACTTTGCCACTGGATTCAAGATAGCCTGGCTGATGAGGGTTATGAACCCGAAACCGGTCCCAGGATGCTTGTTTCCGGTCCAGGGAAGACATGGCTTGGCAGTTCGGGCTGGACTGTTCCCATGAGGCACAGGGTCAGACTGATTTGCATATGGCCATGTCTGAACTGGGGTGGTGGAGTGAGCTAAAGAATGATGATGGATTAAACCCAGATCAGTTGACTGGGGGTGAGTGTTTGATTTGCTCAAACGCTCCGTCCATCATCCCCTTTGGTATGGTTTGTAAGATGCCCATAAGGGGTGCCAGTGTGGAGTCTGGGAGGCCATGGAGTAGGGAATTACCACTGTCTAGATGCAAAAGAATGTGGGCTTGAACAGCTGTTCTGGAGTTGCTGTCTGGAAAAAAAGGGCTGGCTTTCCTTAGAAAGGGCAGCTGTTAACAGGATGTCTTAGTTTTTTATTGCAGTGTGTTCCTTGAGTGAGAGGTTGGTGTCCAGGGTGAATCTAAGTAACTCGGCATTCTGTGAAAGTTGGAGTTCGAAACCATCTAGGTGAGCCAGGTTTGTACTGTATCTTGTTTGTTGTTCTTGGCAAATAGCAAAAATTCTGTCCTGATTGGGATGAGCTTCAGTTAGGAGCTTGACATCCATGTCTGGATAATGTCCAAGCAGTGTTTGAAGCGCTGGATGTTTGAAGCATAGGAGACTTCCAATTAGAGCTTTGTATCATCAGCATATTGGTGACTCTTGATGTGGTTATCTGTGAGTAGAGGAGAATTCAGGGGAAGATGTGCCACAATGCAGCTAATAGTAATTTTTGTTGTGTTCTTCACATCCTTGCTTTAGATTTTTGAACCATTGTTTTTCTCAAGATTTTCCTTGGTTTTAAGAATCCCTCTAAGACTCTCCTGAGTCTGGATCCTTCAACACAGTCTCAGGTATTTGTGTCCTGCTACTAATCCTTGAACTTCCTCATTTGCTCTGCAAGGTTTTTTCCTTGAAGATTTTTTTCCTCACTTGTGAACTTTATTAGGGCACCTGCTTACCATGCATTGCTTGCTCTGAGTATGTGGTAAAATGGCTACAGGAAGGAGTTGTGCTAACATTAGGCAACACTGAAGTCAAGAGAGATGCCTCAGTCCAATCCAAAACCTGACAGTTTGTGGCACCAGAGTGTTTGGCTTCCAGCTCAGTATCTACGCTTGATCCCAATCTAAATAACACACAAGAAGAAGTCACTTGAGCACTCTTAATCATATGCATGCAATAATGCATCTCAGATCAGAGGATCCCCCCTGGGCATCACACAAAAGAAAGAGAAGGAACAAGAACAGAGCATGTAGAGAGTAAATGAAAAGTTCATTTATTTTACAATGTACAAGTCATTGAAAATTTGAACTAATCTTCAAACCTCATATACAAACACCCCACCCAGCAAAACCTATGAACGAACAACATACAAGACTTCAGACACTCAAGGAATAAAATGTAGAACATATGGAGAACAAATAATGAGTGAGCATGGGCAAAGCACCTAAAGGCACAACCCTCCTAGTGCTTTCCATAAAGCCCAATAGATTATCTACAGCACTTGATTTGTCTCTACGATGTAGTGAACTGTTGACGTTTCAGTCTGACTAAGATGATTCACAGGACCATCATCAGGACTAGGTAAGTGTTATATATTAGTCAAAAAACAAGGGTGCTGTTGAATGAGCAACCAATCTCCAATTTAAAAAAAGTACTTCTCAACATATCAATGGATCAGAAAATAAAAAATGTGGTGTTGCATCCATGCACCCTCTTTCAAGTAATGAAATATCTTTGAATTTGGCATACGCAAGGGAATGCTTCAACACAGTAAGTCCAATAGTATTACAAAAGGGCCAAAGTCTGCACCATTTACATGGCTGAATTGTCCTGCATCTATGCGGGAACAAACCCATCCGACGGTAATAACAGTCACCTCCTGTAGCAGCGGTGCAAGAATAAAAAAAAACAAAGGGGCGATTACGAAAAAAGCCTCGTCCCGACAGTCGGAATCTCCTCGACCGCGTCGGAGCCCTTCCGACCGACTCCGTCGGTTTACATTCTGACCGCCCGATTACGATGTTCGCGTCAGAATATAAACCACGCGGTCTTTCCGAATTGGTTCTGAGCGACTCGCGGAGTATTCCTGTCGGTCGGAACCGCATCGTACAACCCACTGGACAGCGTTTCGGCCCTCGGGATCATGATGTCAATTTCCAACAGCCTTTCCGCGTCGGCCTGTCCGACACGAAAAGGCTGTCTGAAAGTGACTTACGGGGCTCCGGGCAGGGCCCCCTAGGCCCGCGCCTACAGTTTATAGGCCAAGGGGGTACCTAAGGGACCCCCCTGTAAAACCGTGCACTGTGTGGCAAGCACCTTGGGGTGCTTGCAACAGGGTGCCCGGTTTTTGGCAAACACTTCATTTCCCCATAGGAGCCTGTGTTACGGCCGTTTGTCGGGCAGAACACGAGCTCCCATAGAGAGCAATAGGATTCCGACCAAATAGTGTTCGGTTGCATCGTAATCCGGCAGTCGGAACCGCCGACCGCAAGTCAGTCGGTTCCGATTCTGAGCCGGGCGGAGGCTTTCCACCTGACATCATAATGAGCCCTTAAGTGTCCCCTTCGACCCAAATCAAGGTTCACTCAAATCAATTAACAGCAAGTGCTTGTGATACAAGAGTTACAAAATTAAAGTTTCGCCCACTGGCAACTGTTATCTGCTAGGGAAATAAACCTTCCTGTAGGCACATCTGGTACCCGCACTTTTCAAGAGGCGTATTAAAATAGAAGAAATATTTGGATTCCTTGACTGTGTATTCACATTTCATCTGGATCAATTAGCTCAGGAACACTTAAAAGTTGGTTATTAATTAAATTCCTTTTCCAGAGCAGCACTCCCTGGGCTATTCCTCTTGTCACTTCTTCTGATTCTTGACTATCTAACTTTTCTTCTTATGTAAAAGCAATTAAAAATATGCTTCAATTAGCTAATTTGGAGTTTTCTGCTGAAGGAGTTTTGTGCGACATTCAGTAAGGTAATTCTGAAGAAACCACATGGCTAGAAACGACTCAGCTTACCTTTTTTTGAAGAGGATTGAAGGAAGAAATCAAGGAAGAGTTAGGCTGCTCTCCGAGACAAGTTACTATGGCAGACGATTAATATGGCACTTCTATTTGTATATCGCCTGAATGAGAGAGGAGCAGAGAAGAAGAAGAAGACTCAAGTGATGATACCAGGAATGACACAGAAAGTTTTACCTTCTCTGAAGACTGAAAGTGTTCCTTTGGAAGGCTCTCAAGAAGAGCCTATACAAATAGGGGCAACCAGATGCTCATCATCTCTGTCTGAGAAAGAGTGTTGTTAAAGAACTAGTGTCTGTATTTATTGTGGTGAGTCAGGACATTTAGGGGCATATGTGCAAGCCCCTATCGCCACCACAACGTCACTTTTATCGGCGTTGTGGTGGTGATAGGGGCTTAGCCTTATTTACAATGCAGCGTTAAGCCACTTAACGTGGCTTAACGCTGCCTTGTACATAAGGCTCCCTTTCACGCTATGGTTAACATGAAAGGGGTAGGCAGTGGGTGTTGCGATGGGCATTCCACCGCAACACCCATTGATTTTGATGCTGCCCCCTATGTACAAGGGCAGCGTACATAGGAGGCAGCGCCAAAATTAAAACCAGGTAAAACCTGGTCTTAAGTTGGCGAAACGAGGAGAAATGCATTATTTCTCCTCGTTTTTCCTTTTTCCATGTGTGCTGCCTTGTGCAGCACACATGGAAAAAGCAAAATGCCATGGATTGTTTATGTACAGGAAGGTCCCCCTTCCTGTACATGAACAATCTTTTTAAAAAAATGCCATTTTGTGACTTTCATGTGTGCTGCATTAAGCAGCACACATGAAAGTGACAAAATGGCATTTCAGGATTGTTTATGTGCAGGAAGGGACACCTTCCTACACACAAACAATCCTCCCCTGCACGCAGTCACCCTTGCACTATGGTGCAAGGGTGCCTGCGTTGGCGCTACACTGCTAAGTGTAGCGCCATCGCAGGGGGAAACACAAGGCTGCCCCATATCGTTGTAAATATGGTGCAGCCTTGCGTTTCAGAAGTGGCAGAGTGAGGCGTTAAGCCATGACGGCTAACGCCTCACTCCGCCACTTTCTTGTACATATCCCCCTTAGTTTGAGCTTGTCTGATGAGACCTTAGAGGGTTTCGGGAAAAACTGAAGCTGCCCCACTTAAAAGGAGAAGTGGTGGGTACACAAAAACCTCCCTTAGAAAGGTTTTCCTCAAACACTTCTAAATCTCATCTTTTCCTTCTGACAGTAATCATTTGCACTGAAGAAGGGATAGTTTTCCGTGTTCCAGCTCTGTTGGATTCAGGGACAAATGGAATGTCCCTCGAATGCGGCTTCCCTCGCTCCACATTCGCTTCGATTGCCGGTCTCGGACTGAAATTCTCCATCCTTCAAGTGGCATCTTCCACGGCTGCCTCAGACAGACCTTATCCTTCCCATAACCGCATGGTACATTGTGTCAGACAGCAGGCACATCAGCGTCTCTCCTCCTTATCCTTGTGACCAAAAAAAAACCCTTGCGCATCCACGTGATTCGAGGAGTCTATGTCCTTATGGGTCCTATTCCAGTGTCCTCTGATGGCCTCCATGACGGGTCCCATTGCCAGGACCGGGCTTCCTTGCCCTAAGCCCCGCATTTAATTCAGTCATAGGACCTTATTCGATAGGCAATCGTCTCAGGCATCTATTTTCTTGTCCTGGAGAAGATGCCGGCATTTATTAAGAGGGATCGAAACGTCGTCGACTTCTCGCACCCTGACATAGCTGTATATTTTGTATTAATATGTGCTAGGGTGCTCTAATGTATTCTTTAGTGGCCTGATTGTTGCAATTTGTTTGGCCACAGTTCTTTGTTTGCCTGAATTTCTTTGCTATGTTTATGTTCCCACTTGTATGTTCTCTTTTACTTTTTACATTAAATGATCATGTCTATTAAGACAGCAAAAAGTAGATATCATTGTATTTCTATTTTCATATGTTTTGTCTCAAAAGCTTTTCCGTTAGGGACCATTGTTTCTTAAAACAAGAAGTAACCTGAGCATGTCCAGGCTGTCGAAGGTATACCACTGTCTTCTGGACAAGTCAGGGAGATGGCAACTCCCTCTCATAAAGAAACTGGTCCTTCAATATAATAGCTACACCTATGTTGTAATTTTCAAATTACCTTGGCTGGAAAGGCATAATTCCCATATTAATTAGGAAACTGTATTCATATCACTTCTCTTCTAAGGTTTGTCACAATCATGACCTGGTAAATCCCTCCTCTTGCTCTACCTCCCCAGTCACCTCAGGCCTTGCTGCCACCTTCTCCATTCACTCAGTTCCCATCTATCTCATACGTTTACTCTTTCCTGACTAGGAAGGTATACATCGAATTCCTTGACTCCCTGTCCAGTTGCAACCTTTCATCTCAGGTTCCTGACAGATGCACAGAACAAGCTTTTTATAAACTCAAGGAAGCCTTTACTCAAGTCCCTGTTTACTCCATCCAAATCCTGCTAAGAAGTTTATTGAAGAGGCTACTGCCTTTGATACAGCTGTGGGAGCAGTTTTGCTGCATCTTAGGATGATGACGATTTTGAACATCTTATTTTCTATCTTTCTCTTGTGTTGAATGACTGTAAGGTAAATTATTTAGTCTTAGAAAGAAAACTTCTACCAATTAAATTGACTTTCACAGAATGGAGGTATCATTTTATTGGAACTCTAGAAACTTTAGAGAACTGAACTGCCAATAGAAATCTACAGTGCCTCTGTAACCTTCAATGCGACAGCTGCCAAGCTGTATCATGATGAAGTATTTGCTCCACAAGACTTCATCATGATACATATTCCTTGACTCAAGAATACTGTTGCAGATGCCCTGTCTCAGAGGTATCCTGAAATTCCAATTACCTTTGATCAAACAAATATTCAACCTCATAGAATAATTGGTACTGTTCAGATGTTCATACAGAGGGTACATCTTGCTCATTCCCAATTAGATCTTAAGGTCATTGAAGATCTAATAATGCCATTAACACAACATTACTCTCCATCGCCAGTCATAGACAGGTTAAGGTCACTCTTGAGTTAGTACTACGATCATTCTGTTGGCTGATATATACAAGGGTATTGAACAATATGTTCTGATTTGTCCAATGTGTGCTCAAGAGAAAACAGTTCATTTTAAAACATTTGGTTATCTTCAACCTCTACCACTTACACCTAAACCACCGCATAAGACATTAACTGATTTTATCATCCGATTACTACAGTCTGAAAAATATTGAAGTAATTGTTACCATAGATTTTGTTTCTAAAATGGCTATTCTTCTTCTTTTAAGACAATACCATCTGCCTACATCCTGGCCTAAAAATTCATCACACACATCTCCCAATTACACAGACTCCCTCACGCCATCATTTCTGATTGAAGCTCTATATATATATTCCCTTTCTGGAGAGAATTGAACAAGATGTTACACATCAATCTGGCTTAATCGCCTCGATTTGATCCTCAGACTAATGGTCAGACTGAGTGAACTAATTAATTAGAGTCTAGAACAGTTCCAACTGTGCTTATGTAATGCTACCAAAAGTAATTGTATTTTTTTTCCTCCAATTGCAGAATTCTCCTTAAACAATTCTATTGCACAGTGTTATCAAGGTCTCTTCATTCTTCTGTATGCAAGGATTTCCTCCCACAGTCTTTCCATCCACTCCTGATAGTTCTCCATCAGTCCCAACTGTAGCTGATCTTATTGATCATTTGCAGAATCAAAGATTCAATGTCATGGAAACTCTACTTCAATCCAAGGAGAATATGAAGGAATTTTCTGACACTAACTTATTCTTTTGGAGATACAATCTACTTGTCTTAACACACTTTACAATCTCAGTCCTCATCTAATAAGTTCAAAACTCTATGGTCAATTTTGTATTATCCAATGTATCAGTCCTTTAGCCTTCAAACTTTCCCAGCTGTTGAATTGGAAGATTTCTCCTGTTTGGAAAATACATCCTGTGTTTCATTTGTCCCAGTCCAAGTGGAACCCGAATATGACATAAATAGGATTTGTGATTCACAGATCTACAGTGTACAGTTTCTTGTTGACTGGAATGGATACTCTCCCAGCAACTGCTCTTGGAAGGATCCCTCTTCTGTACATGCTCCTGTGTTAATCCTTCACATTTTTAAATGATTTCCAGAGAAACCCAAAGATTTGGAAGAGGGGTATGCTCTTGTGCTTCAGGAATGCAGAGAATACCATAATGGTGTTCCGGGTTTGCAAATCCGTAGCATTTTTTCCCTTAGAAGCCTACACCTCTGCAAGCAATATTTTAGGAAGAAAAAGTGTTTGGGAAAGCTTATTTATTTCAGGAAGCCACTCACTTACATTCTGAAATCGTTAATGATGCGTTCGCTGCCCCAGGCTATATCATCATTCCCAAGCCTAGATGGTCGGCACAGTGTCTTTCTATGTCTTCTTCCCAATCCAGATTGACTCCTGTCTTCCTGTGCTGTCAGTTCCTATATTCTGGAATCCTCCATGTCTTACAGTTGACCAGGAGGAAGCTGAGGAGGACTATACCATCAATGCCAATCCAAAGTGGTGGGTGCAGTGGATTCCTATTCCTGCTTTCCATTCCAAGATGGGTTCTGTACTTCCTGTCTCTTCAGTGTAAAAGGCAGCTGGCTTCATGGGAAGGTGTGCCACAACTCAGCCAGAAGTATTTTTGCCATCTCCTTCTCCCCTTGCTTTAGATTTTTGTTCCATTGTTTTTCCTCCGGATTTTCCTTAGATTCAAGAATCTCTGCAAGTTTCTCCTGCAAGTCTCCTGATTCTGAGTCCTAATAGTCACCTTTAAATTTCTTCATCTGCCTTTGAAGATTTTTTTCCCTTTCAGGTTTTCCTCTCTTGCAACCTTTCTTAAGAGTGCCTGCTTAACATCCTGTGTTTTTTATTGCATAGGTGGTACTGTGGCTACTGAAAATAGTGCAATGTTAGGCAGCGCCAAAGTCAAGACAAATGTTTTAGTCCAGTCCCAAACCTGACAGGTCATTGTTGTGAAATTTCAAGACAGCACAAGCGGTTACATATACAGAGCAAAGAGAGTGAGAGACAGGATAGAGTCTTGGTGAACCCCTTGGACAAGAGGTAGTAGGTTGGAAGGAACCAGCTATTTTTAGATATGAGAGAACCATTTGAGGACTATCGCTTTTATTCCCATTTGGTCTCCTAGAGTTTTGGGGAGAGATTGATGAGTGACCATGTCAAAAACAGCTGACAGGTTGACAAGTATTAGGAGACAGGATTTATCTTAGTTCAGTATGTACAGTGCATCATCTACTATTTGAAGGATTGCCATTTCTATTTCACATGGTCTGTCTGAACTTGGGTTGGTAGTCACCCAGAAGGTCATTTTCTGCAAGTAACTAATTAATTGTGCATTCACACATCTCTCCTGTGCTTTGGCAAAGAAGGGAGGTTGAAGACTTGGCAGAAATTGGTCTGTTTCTCTCCTTTTTTTATTAAAGATGAGATTTGGCCACTTTTCGGCAGTCTGGTGCTTCTCCCAGAGTTAGGGGCGTATTGGTCCAGTGAGGGGACAAGAAGAACTAATATCTTCTAGGAGGTTAAATGGGAAGGGGTCAAGGAAGTGGGTGGGGGGTTTAAGATCCCCAAGTTCAGATTTGTACTTATTATGAAAGGTATCCAAGTGCTTGAAGGTTTAAGAGTTATCCTGGGATGTGTCATTTTTCGGTTGGGTAGGGGAGTTTTTTTTTTAAATATTCCTTGAAGAGTTTGGAGATTTTTTTTGGGATTTTCTGTTTGTAAGGTCTGGTGTAGGTGGGAGTGGGTGGGTTGTGTTTCATTTGACAATGTCGAATAGTTTCCTGGGATGGTTAGTCACTGTTAGAAATGGGATCTCTAGTTGGCAAGGGTTTGCACCTTCGTCCAAGTAGGGACCCTTCTTCCTAGTCAGGGTAAGGATGTTACACTCGTGAAGTAACCCCTGCTCACCCTCGTGGTAGCTTGGCACGAGCAGTCGGGCTTAATTCAGAGGCAGTGTGTAAAGCATTTGCACATAACCAACAGTAATACAGTGTAAGCACTACAAACGGACACCACACCAGTTTAGAAAAATAACCAATATTTTATATACTCAAGACAAGACCAATTACGACGAAAATCCACAATACTGTACTTTAAAAATGAATACTTCATAAGGTAACTTCTTCTTTGCAGGAATAGTCCAAAAACAAAGTTCGTACGAGTCGGTAGCTCCGTCTGAGCCTACCGCGATGCTGAAAACCACAGAGTCTAACAGTTCCAGCCGACCGCGTCGATACGGGCCAGCAGAGTCGTGAACAGACTCGGTTACAATACCTTTCTCGTTGTGGCTGGTACGGAGTGTACGAGCCGGTCGGCGTTCGTCGCGGTTGCGGTGCAAGACGGAGCGATGCAAGGTGCGGTGTCCCTCGATGCGGTGCAGGCAGCGGCTCGATGAGCGTCGTGCAGACGGGGTCGGTGAGTCCAAGGCGTGCGATGCAGGGTGAGACGATGCTCGATGCGGTGCTGACAGGTTGCGATGCAGGCGACCAAGTCGGAGTGCGGGAGCTGGCGTCGGACAGCGGTGCGAGTCGGAGCGGTGCGTCGCAGACGTGCGAGCGGTGCCCCAAATGCGGTGCGGTCACGACTCTTGAGCCAGTTGCAGCGACCGCGTCGGTCGGGTCCGGCTGGTTCAGTGAAGCGATGCGATGCGAACTGCGGTGCCCACAGGTCACGGTGCAAGCAGCGGCTCGATGTTGGCGGCGTCGGACGTCGCCCACGGTGAGACCAGGGTTGCGATGCGAAGCGGGGCGATGCGGTCTGCGGTGCAAACAGGTCACTGGCCAGGGATGGATTCGGTTGACGGAGTCGGTTGCGGTTCCCTTCCTCTGTGGCAACTGAAACAGCGTTCCAGAAGCGGTACCCAGAGGCTTGTGAAATCTTTGCAGTCCCTGAGACTTCTTAACAGGAGGCCAGCTCGGTTCCAGGCCCTTGGAGATACTCAGCACAAGTTTGTAGAAAGTTCAGTCCAGTCCTTTCACTGCCCAAGACAGAAGCAGCAACTGCAGGCCAACCCAACAAAGCAACAACACAGCAAAGGGGCAGTACTCCTCCTGGCAGCTCTTCCAGCTCTTCGTCTTGGCAGGTTCCTTGATTCCAGCGAGATCTAAATTCATGGGGTCAGGGCCCCAATATTTATATCCCAAATTCCTTTGTTCTCTGAAGGCAGAGAGGCCTTTGCCTAGTCCAAACCAGTTCTGGAGCACTTTGTTGACAAGTCTCCGTCCCTTCTTTCAGTGAGTAGGCCAGGGACATCAGACGCACCACAGGAGGTGGAGCCAGCATTGTGGAGGGAAGGCACTGTCCTATTCAGGGCCCAGGTGAGACCCCTCCCACCCATCTACATGTAGATCTTGCTATTCAGCCCTGCGCTGACTCACCCTGTCTCCTGGCATCCCCCAGCCCCTGTCACTCACACTCCAGACAAGGAATACACAGCCTCGCAGAGGCAGGCTTGGATGGTTAGACAAGAAAATACCCACTTTCTAAAAGTGGTATTTTCAAACACAGAATGTTAAAACCAACTTCACTAAAAGCTGCATTTTATCATTCTGAGTCCAGGCATACTAAACTCGACTTTCTACCATGTTCCCGGGGTCAGTTAGGATTATAAGCTGTAATAATCAAAACTGCCCGTTCTGGCCTAGGGGGAACAGGTAGCCTTGCAATAGTGAAAAACGAACTAGGCTGTAATTCACTATCAGGACATGCCACACACACCCGGGCATGTCCTACCTTTCGCATACAACGCACCCTGCCCACAGGGGTACCTTGGGCCTACCTTAGGGGTGACTAACATGTAGAAAAGGGAAGGTTTAGGGACTTGCAAGTGTGTGCACTTGCCAAGTCGATATGGCAGCCCCAGGCTGCGCACAGGCTCTGCAATGGCAGGCCCGAGTTACACTTTACGGGCTGTCTGCGTGGGTGGCACAATCCAGTGCTGCAGCCCACCAACAGCATTTGGTCTATAGGCCCTGGCACTCGCAGTGCACTTTACAAGGGACTGACACATAAACCAAATAGGCCAATCATGGAAACGCCAATCCATAACACATTTCATACAGGAGCACTTGCACTTTCCCACTGGACAGCAGTGAGGAAAGTGCGCAGAATCATTACACCAGCAAAAACAGAGTCAAAACCGGGAGGTCAGAAAGCAAAAAGTCAGGGGAAACACGCCAAAAGATGCCAAGTCTAACAGTCACAGGCCCAACTTATTACCTAAAAAATGCTGCTTTAACTTCAAATATGCGTGTTTTTGCAATTATTGCATTTTACCTGCAGCTTTTCCATGTTATGCTCAATGGGTTTTGTCTCTATCTACGTTTATAGTCTCTGAGGGACCTTCGTGCTTTGTCACAAATGAGTGTTGGTCCTACTCCAGTAGGAACATCCTTGCCAAATTACTAGCCCGCATTTCCTTAATGGGAAAATATACAACCACCATTCTTGTGTCATACTTTTTGGGAACACAAGCATCTTGGTTGGCCTCGTCAGTGAGGTTCAGTTTGAGCTATGGGATCTGCGTCTTGGAATACTCGTCTCACTTAACGTCATTTAACTGGGGAAAACAAAACTGTGGGGATATGTACAAGGAAGTGGCGGAGAGAGGCGGTGGCCTTCCTGGCTTAACGCCTCTCTCCGCCACTTCTGAAACGTAAGGCTGCACCATATTTACAAGAATGTGGTGCAACCTTGCGATTCCCCCAGCGATGTCGCTACGTTTACCAACTTAACGCCAACGCAGGCACCCTTGCACCATAGTACAAGGGTGTCTGCGTGCAGGGGAGGATTGTTTATGTGTAGGAAGGTGTCCCTTCCTGCACATAAACAATCCTGAAATGCCATTTTGTCACTTTCATGTGTGCTGCTCCATGCAGCACACATGAAAGTCACAGAATGGCATTTTTTTTTTTTAATTGTTTATATAAAGGAAGGGGGACTTTCCTGTACATAACCAATCCATGGCATTTTGCTTTTTCCATGTGTGCTGCACAAGGCAACACACATGGAAAAAGCAAAAACGAGGAGAAATATTGCATTTCTCCTCGTATCGCCAACTTAAGACCAGATTTTTCCTGGTCTTAATTTTGGCACTGCCTCCTATGTACGCCACCCTTGTACATAGGGGGCAGCGTCAAAAACAATGGGTGTTGCTGTGGAACACCCACCACAACACCCACTACCCACCCCTTTTACGCTAAGCATAGCGTGAAAGGGGGGCCTTATTTACAAGGCAGCGTTAAGCCACGTTAAGTGGCTTAACGCTGCCTCGTAAATAAGGTGCAGCCATTATCGCCACCGCAACGTCGATAAAAGTGACGTTGTGGTGGCGATAGGGCTTGTACATATGCCCCTGTGTTCAGTGAAATGCTTGAAATAATCTCAGTGTCTGATAATTACGATAGGTTACATTCCAATCCATCATTGTTTGCTCACTGTGTGATAGAGACCAACCATGTCCAAATGAGCCTTGATCCTAGGAACAGTTCAGCCCAAACTGCTACACCGTGTCTGAAATCATGCAACCTCATTCTGGTTTCAGCTGGACTGAGCCTTATGAATGAGCTACAGCTGAGGCCCAAGGCACAGTGAGATATGGGATATGTCTGGACAGGCCTGTCTCACTTATAGGGCACCTCACTGAGAAAAACAAAAAGTGGTGTCTGACAAGATTAAATTAATCTCAGCCACTGGTAACTTTTGGTTCACATTCTAGCTCTTGCTTTCTTGCTCAGAGTGCCAAGGGACAGGGGCCAGGCCACTCGAATGCAGGCTGCCCGGGGTCCACGAAGGAGACCCGCTAAGAGGGCGGCCGCCTTAGTGCCACAAGATGGCACAGGAGGGAACCTCCCAGTGGTTGGGACCCTCAGGGGTCCGGTGTCCCGCATCACTTCCGGGCAGAGGGGGCGGGGGGTGAGGTACATATACCTCTCACTGCCCACTGGACGCCCTCTTTGCCCACTGACCTGACGCCGTTTAGACGTGTCCAAGGAGCTGTACAGCACGCGGTGAGCGTTACCCCCCCTCCAACTCCCCCCGCCCGGGCTCCCTATCACCAGGGGTATTGTCTAGGGCAGGGCGGCCCGGCCATGTCTGCGGTCCGCCTTGGGGGGGGGGTTGTGCAACTCACGGTGGACACGGGCCAGCACCACGGGGCTAGCCAGGGCCCGGCCCCGAGTGGGCTTGGTGTGGGTCGGGGGTGGATGGGGGAGCGGAGTTGCGAGCACCATTCTTTGCAGTGTCTCCGGCTCGAGGCGGGGCCAACACGCTTCTATTTTGGAGGTGTGGTTCCTAGCCAAAGCTGCTCGGGGGGCCACGGCCCACGTGTAGAATGGTGGCCAAGGCCCGAGTGGGCCGTTTTGCTCAGGCGGAGGGCAGCATGCGCGAGAGGCTTCCTCCCGCGCGGCTCCTAGGTCCGGGTTTAACGGGGGTTTGGTGTGTGGCCCCTGCGGCCGAATCTGTCCGGAGGATCCGGGCCCAAATTTCAGCAGTCTGTGGGGTCAGTGCCCACGTGCAACCCTCGCTGCCCACAGTGTTCCCAACCCACTGTGTCCGCCATTGGGACACTTCTTCCTGCATTCGGCGCCCGGTAGCGCTTGAACCCCGCCTCACCTGCCTGCTACATCCAACTTGCCGCCCTGGGTTACCGTAGTGTGGCCATCCCAGGCGCTGGTTCACCCGCTTTTCCCAGCAGTAAAGGGGGCTCAACAGGCAGGCAGGCAGGCGCCGAGTTGGGAACGGGGGAGGGGGCTGCATGGGGGAGAGGATGTGGTCCGTCGGCTAGACTGCCGACTTTGGTGCTGAAAACCAGGGTTCGAGCCTCGGGGTCGCGTCCACATCCTGGGATTCTGGGCAAATCACTTAATCTCCCCGTGCCTGAATGTGTAATGTAAATACGGTGCTCGTGTAAGCGCTCCAATACCTTCGGGTCGAGTTCGCGCTATATAAATATGCAAATATGCAAAAAAAAAAAAAAAATCAATCAAAATAGGGAGTGCAAGCGGATGAACAGTGCTCGAAGCAGGCTGAAGTAAATTATGCCGCGGGCTTTCCTTGGCTTGGTATGGGCGGGTCCCCGGGCCACGTTGGGAGCAATGCATGTGGGGCCAGGGGCGCGGGTCCGATTGCTGGTGGGGCACGGACTTGCGTATGATGAGGGGGGCGAAAACCGTCAGGTGGTGGCCGGGTTTTTCACTGGGGAGCTGCGCATTACGCTAGCGCGGATATGCGCCGCCCTGGGGCAGCCTCCTGGCCCCAGCAGGGGGGCCTTTTAGTATGATGTGCAGCATGCGGTGCCGCTGCTGGCGCGTCACTCCACCCTTGTGGGCTTAGGGCTTGCGGGTGTCGGCACACTGTGAACCACGCGTATCTCGAGGTTAACTCACGGGTACACGGGCCAGCACCGCCGATACTGCCAGCTCCTGGCCACGGTGGGTGCCAGGGTTGGAGGGAGGGGGAGCCAGCTGAGAGCGAGCTCCTTCCATTCACTTGTTCAGGGTGGCGGCATTAGAGGCGCTTCCCCCTCCTCGCTCCTCTCGTTTCCGGCACAGGCAGCAGAAGGATTTTGTGCTGCTCGTTGCGGGTCGTGCCGGGTCCAGCAGCCTGAAGTCAGTTACGTCGCCTCGGGTTGTTGCGGGTCGAAATAGCGCCAAGCTGTTTCAGGGAGCAGTGACATCCCACCTCCTCTATCCAATTTGAATGCGGGTCCGGTGAGCAATCGATTCAGTGGGGGTGCTACGATCAAGACTTTGGGGTACATAGTCAATTTCGCCATGGCAATGCTTTCCTGCCCGGGATTGACCTCAAATCTCCAGGCGGCCGCCTCGCACGTATGTGTACTTAGTGGTATTAATCGCGGTGCTCGGTGGCGATTACAAGCTAACGATTATATGGCTTCGTGGCAGTGTATGGTTTAATGGGGAAGTTAAGTTTATTGTCTGAGCAACTTGCTCGTTGTCTTACCCGCAGCACCTTCGCACGTTGGGGGTTCACACGACTGTGCCGATCGGGGGCGGCCTGGCACCGGATGGCGGACCGCAGGCTTGTCCAGCAAAGACCCCGGGGTGGACAATGTTGATACAATAGGGAAGTATGTACGAAGGGTGGAACTACGCTCGCCCAAATGCCAACTAATAGTTGAGTCTCTTCCTATGTTGCTCGATAAATCAGGACGGCACAATGAATGTGTGCACGAAGATTTCAGTGTTGCGGCCTATACATGAGGGTAATGCAGGTGTTTTAGGATTACAGTTATTTACACCTCATTCGGCCATCTGCGAATGTACTACTCATCGTCGGGGCAATGCTGTGTGTTTTCTGATTGCTGTTTGATTTACGCAAGGAGTTGTGAAACGCTGGGACAAGGATGGAGGCCAGTCACGTGCAGGCTGGTCATGACAAACCGGTGAGCTGCTCGAACGTTACAGGTGGCACCCTCCACTGTTCTCGATATATTGACTGCACAAGGAATATTGCGTGTTGTTTTCAGGTTGCAGTCTACATATTCTGCATCATCAGGGCAATGCAATTTTGTTACGATGGAAAGGTATTTTATTTAACGGACGCTGACGGCCATTTAAACCAGTCTACATTGTTTGGTTTCGCGCACGAGTCCGGCAGGGCGCTTTCTGGGGACGGCACCGGCACTTAAATGGGGACACCGGCACTTAGGACAGCTGCTCAATTAAAAAATGAGCAGAAAATTAATTGTTTTATAATCCCACTCATGTTAAAAACAACTAATACCTGCCAGCCAAACAATTCTTAAAGCTTGGGGGGGGCTCGACCAGTCTGAATTGTCACTCTTGTGCAGTGTGATGGTTAGTTGGGAAAGGTCAGGCGCTGGCAGTGGCAAGGTGTGGCGCAAATTGGGGTGGCCTCATCTCAAGGACAAAGCCCCAGTCCTGACTTGTATCGCGAGAACTGCTTACTTACATTATGCAACTAGCGACCATTGTCAAAGCAATTAGTCATGGTTGCTGTGGGCATCTTACTTGTTATATCATATATCCGGATGCAATGAAGGAAACAGACACTGGCAAGTCGGGCGGCTCGCTAGTCTAGGCACAAATTCTTATGTACGTGTGTTATGGGTCTGTTGTGTCCCTGGTAGCGTCCCTTTCCAGCGAGGTCACTCCGTGGTCCCTAGACTCAGCGCGGGCGGATGGTTGTTCACTGGGGACTTGTATCCCTAGACAGACAGTGCGATCCTTTTCCTCGGCGTAGCGCACCAACACCTCTGGGTCCAGTTACATTATACTATGCTCCGGAAGGTATGGCTTGGGCGGACCTCCAAGTGGAAGGAAGGAGGTTTCTTGGACCATCTGGCCAACAAGTATTCTCCTGTATATCGAGGCGGGTGGGAAAAGTTTCCCTGTGCTAAATTGGACCGGGTGGTTCCCGGTGCTCGCACCGTCACTTAATTCGACGCCGGCGATGGTGACAGTTCTCCACTCTTGGCGCTGTCTCTCTATTTTACAGATGACCACAACAACGGGCAATTATTAATCCAATACATTATAATTCCATTGCCTGCTGACCATGCCATTCTCATAGCACTTGGGGCCTGGAATAGTCGGAAGTGTCACACTTGCACAAATGCTTGGTTAGTAGTTGTGATGTTACTAGGATTTGCAGCAGGGCAGGAGACATGTTTGTCGCAAACTGAAGTGACCTCCGACGTGAGGAGGGCCAACTTGTGCGGTGGGGGTGAATTTGCAGACATAGGACAAGGCATACATCCTTGGTGCCGTTTGACTAAGGGGACAACGCAGTAAGAGTAGGGTTTGTATTTAGTGCATTGAGCGGATCCTCGCGGCTCTGCCAACAAGGTCCTTGGGCCACTGGGAGTGAGGCATGGTGCCCTCTCTCTGTCTTAGTGGATGCATGCTGCTACTTCTGGCTGATGTAAAACGGGTCAGTTATGGCCGGGCCCCGGCGATTATGGGTTCATCTTTCTCACCTCTGGGTTGAGACATGTGGTCAGGACATGTGAATTAGGGGTTTGGACCTTTATTCCAAGTGCACGTAACATCATTGTCGGGGGGTGTCATGAGTGCCGTTAGTCTATGAACCCCTTGCCTCACACCTGTACTTCCTCCTCAACCTGCCAGTGTAGATAATTCTGATTCAGTAGCCTTGGGTGTTTGCTGCCAACATCTTTGGGCCAGCTACGGGCTTGGGAGCATGCTCCGGGCACAACATTCTTTTCCAACTGGACCACTGACAGACTAGTAGAGGCGGGCAGGAACCGGCTAGCCACTGATACCACTAGGGAACATGACTGACTTTTGTGGGCTGCTGTTGAATGTAAGGGATACCCAATTTCACGATATATGTGAGCTCACCTGGGGAATGATTTGGTTGGTCATTTAAGGTCAGCTTCTAGCAAGTTTGTAGGCCACAGATTCAATGGGACGTTGCACATTCCTTTTGCTTTCTAAATAGGTAAACCTACATTGGCAGGGCCCACTGTGTTGGCATGTGGCCTGCATGACTGGTCCTCTGAGGCGGAGTGGACGTGGTTCGTCCTTGTTTGGGGGGTTGAGCACCAGACTTGGCGGCTCGGCAGTTGGTGTCACGGGCCAGTGTACACGGTTTGAAGGATTGGTTAAGTCCCTCTTTTGGCGGCAATATACTGGCAGTAAGAAACACAAGCAGATGCTATTGAGCTAATCACAGGGGTGTTTTACCCACCAGGTGGCACTGTCTTGCTGTTTACATTCGGTTGATGGTGTGTTGGGCAGGTGGGAGCCTACAGTGAGGAAGGTGGGGCAAACTCGCAGCAGCAAACGCATTGATTTTGCCACCAAGGTTTGAATTTAGTTGTCTTTTAGTATAGAGGCAAGCATACTGCTGGTGGTCATGCATTGCGGATATCCTTACCATGCGCGGAATCGCAGCAAATGTAAATATACCTGGGGAAGCAAAGGTCTGCCCGAGTTTGCCCGGGCCTACCAGTGTTGACTACGGCTGCGCACTGTGGGTAAGGCAGAGGTGTAGTTGGAAGTCCACGGCCTCCTAATGCTAAACCCAGCATCAAGTTTACCTGGCTAAAACTACGTTATATAAATTGCAGGAACAAACGTTGATTGCTTGAGTTTCTTGTCCCTTACATGTCTGCGAGAGACGCACCGCGGCAGCATGGGCTCAAGACAGGTTAAGGACTGGTGCCAGCAGGCATGGTGGTGGCATTCTGTGACAATATGGTAACTAGGTGAGAGGTGTATGCAGTCTCCTCTTTGGTGTGCCTAGTTTGCTACTGAATTTAACTGTGACAGGTTTTCCCTAAGGCCTCCTGTTAGATGCACCAGTAGTTGGGCAGGCGCGTACTTGGGGGAGGATGGTTTCATGGTATATTAGCCTGAAGTGGCCAAGCTAGCAAGACAATTTTACACTCCGATCCTAACGGGACCCACTTTGGGGAAACAGTGGGTGGTGCTTGCTTTGGGCAGAGGACAGCAGGTTCAAAGAGCTTTCCATGGTTCCCCATTGGCTTAGCCAACAGATCAATACACAGGAGGATGGAGGGGGATTACAATGGCCTCGATGTTGGCATAATTGAAGATCTACAAGGTACTACGGATAGGGAGCATATCAGATACCCAGCGGAGGTAGCACAGAGGATCTGGTACACGAGATTGTAAGGCCTTATTGAGGCTTTTCTGAACAGTCCAGAGCACTACACAGGAGGTGTAGAATAGGCCAAGTCCCCGTCTATTTAGGCTCCCTTTTAGTCGCCCAGGAGTGGGGCTTGCAATATCTTCCTAATTTGGGATCCAGAATAGGGAAGGCAAAGAAACACCTGTGACTGTGCGAGGGGCACTCAGCAGCGAAGTAAGCTAAGATTCAGCACATTCCTGGTACACCTTCAGAAAAACGCAGGGTTTTGGGCTACACACGAATAGGCGCTATCCAGTCAGCAGGGCTTGAGGGCCAGTACCAATAGGGTGCTGTTACCTCAATAGGGCGAAATAGAGGGGTGGATCTCATATACGGACAACTACCAGAGCACATTTGGCTTAAATAGTTAGGAGGAGTCTGGACGATGTGGTACTCCCGGAAGGTATTCTGGTGCAACAACTGGAGGTTATGTTGTATGGCCCAGTGGGCCTGGTCGCCTCCTAGAGGGCCCTTCACCCTGCGGGTTGAACAAGTAATGCACATGGGAATAACAAGGGTTTCAAAGGTACAGCCGTCGGCAGCCACCCAGGGGAGTGGCCGGAAGACAGGTTAGGTGTATGATGTACAGGCGAACTTCTGAGTATCCCTAAGGCACCTGGGGAGGCATCAGAGGTTGATAGGACACTTATTGTTATTGTGCAAACAGGTGCAAGCAGCCACAACCAAAGGATTCTGGGCGGGCTTGGCAGCAGAGCGCATCAAGCAGGTGGGACAATAGGAATTCCAAGGTTTTAAAGGTACAGCCGTCCGTAGCCACCCAGGGAGTGGCCGGAAGACAGGTTAAGTGTATCATGTACAGGCGAACTTTGAGCTGTCCAAAGGCACCCGAGGTTTGATGGGGTGCAGTGTTATTGTGCAACTAAGTGCAAGATGGATTAGTTATAATAGGGGTGCAGTGCTCATTAAAGGATGTTAGTATCTGAGCATGTCTTTATTTGCCAGGATCAAAGGTCTGGATGAAGGGCCGTCCATGCGTCCTGTGAGTGGCACGATGGGAGGAATCCAATATATGGAGGCATGGGTTTCCATCACTGACTTACCTTGTTTGGGGGGCCCAGGCATGCGCTAGCACAGTTTGAGGTAGAAGCGCGGCACACTACTGAGATAATTTGGTTTGGGGCCCCAGGTTGCGCTGGAACAGCTTGTTTTAGAAGCTGCGGCACAAGTCTAGGGGGGGTGTCTCCCCTCCCATCAATTTGGTCATACACCGGGGAGGCAATGTTTTGACCCTCCGGGGTAGGAGGGCATTGCGGCCAGATATGAAATACTTCTGGTATAAGTTAAACAACCAGTTGTGGGCAGGGGTGTTATGATGGGCAGAGATATCCCCACTGTGAGTGTGGCGAGGGGCTCGGTCAGAGGATGCCGGGGATTCCTCACGCAGGAGAGTTTACAGTGCCAGGCGCAGATCCACTGAACAGGGGGGTTTGGTTCATCAGGCATGGCCTGCTGCATGCTAAGTCCACTGGGAGTTTGAAAGAGGATGGGTCGCGCATGCCAGAGTGGGCATGGACTTGTTTTGCTGGACCTGGGAGAGGCCCTGGAATTACAAAGATGGAGGTGAAGAAGCCTACCTTGGTGGGGGGCCCTGGCTGTGACGGTGGCCACACCCAGAGCTGTGGCGGAGTTACAGGGCAATCCAGAGGCTGTGAGGTACAGGCGGGTACCATCTGCAGAAGCACAACAAGGGTGCAAAGGCCAAATATCCCCAGGGAGGTCCTCGCGTTGGACCCTGGAGGAGCGACGGCGCACCGTTAGTCCTACGGGCGGTTGTGGACCTGAGCAACCGGGGGTTGCCTGGCAGGCTCCGCCCCCTTATGGGGCGTGAGCAGGGGCGTGGGCTGTTGGTCCACCGGTGGGAGGGGTCTTCCCTCCCCCAAAATATGGCAAACACCATTGGCAGGGCCACGGTGTAATTTGCTCATCAGGTGGCAGGCCGAGAGGGGCTGCCTGCCTTGGGATCGCCCGTAAGATAACCCACCATGTTGGCATATTTGTAATGCTAATAAACCTGCAGCAGTTTTCTCCACAAAGAAGGTGTCTTGTCTGGTTATTTCTCTAGGAGATTGCTGTATGGGGGGATGGCGAGTGTTGCCGATATTGGCACTAAGGGAAGAGTCCAGGCCGAACTGCTAGGCCGTGTTTTCCCTCAACAGGAACACAAACAACTCCAGACCAATTTTAGCCTTATTGCTCCGCATCAGTAAAATGCAGCTGTTTCCAGTGCACGGAGATCTAAAAGACCCACCCACACCTGGGCATTTCTGTTTCACTTAGGGGAGAGAAAAACAAAACGTTCAATGATTTGCCATTTGTGAATGTTTACTTCAGTGTTCACGTTAGTAATGGGCTGTGCACTTACTTTCTATCATGTAAACAATGTGTCCAGAGCTTCATTATTAAAGGTAATTTCGGGTTTCCCGCCAGAACCTGTTTTGGGACGTCGTGTTCAAGTTTTTCAAGCATAATGTTTTCGGGAGCGTGTCAGTTGTCACAAAGGATTTTCTGCCCGGCCGACATGTACATAACAGGGAAAGGAACTGGTAGCAAACAAGATAAAAGCCCAAATAGATAATTATCAAAGAGCAGATAGACAGACGCAGACATACCTTTATCAGTTGGTCCAGGGGTTGGTTTGCAAATGGAGCATTCGAACACAATATTCCTTGCCTGCCTCATTTCCCTCAATCAGGCAGAGACAATGGCGGTGATTAAATCACTTCCAAGGTCCGGGGCCCTTTGCACCAATCAGAGGTCGGCTCTAAATGCTTTTCATTGATCCCCAGCTCTGCTGCGGTGCTTTGTCCCCGCGCCAACCCGCCACACCTCCTATTGTACACAGGAAGCGGCCGCCCCATGCTCGCTTTGTGTCACGATGGCTCATTTCTAACCATTTTACTGCACAGAAAGACTTTAGAGATGCCTTGAATTAAATAATGTTTAGCCGACACTCTCACGCAAGGATGTATTAGCAAATACGATGTACGCCCTCTAAAATATAGACCACTTATTTGTGTTACCTCAATTCACTATATACAGATCATGGATCGAACTCCCGTGGAAAACTGTTGCCTCCACCCCCTACTGTAAAGCAGGCGTTGTCCTGAGCATATACAACGCCCCTGGCTGATAAGTGTCAGTAGTAAGAATAACACTTACATATTATCATCAGTGGCGGAGCGCAAAATTTTCAGCTCCTCCCCCCCGCCAGTTTGGTGAATGTGCCGAGACTCCCATATCTCACGCATATTCACAGGCCTTATGCTGAATTTGGGGTGGGGGGCTGTGCCGCCTGGGCTGCAGCGGCCTGTGATAAGTACCCACTGTATGGACTATTGACTATATTTCAGATGAAATGAAGGCAAACATCTTGTTCTTCTGAAGTACTTTAGAGAATATGTCAACCTGCAAAAGTGGCTGAGAGATAGTTCTATTAACCAAGTGCAAAAGCAGTACGTGCCCCCATCAGAATGCATTGAAAAACAGCTTTAGTAAAGTGTGATTTCGTCGAGTAAGCACAACTCTCCCGTAATAGATTCCTATGGAGCCGCATATGGTGTCCTGTACACCGGAAGTAAAATAGTAACTGCTCATTGATATACAAACCAAAATATTTAGAGAAATTGCATTTTGCATGAAAAACCGCACAAAAATCTAATTCCATCGAAGGCTTAAAAATGTGAACGTGGTTCCTGTTTTGACTGAAAACACCTTTGAGAAGCATTGTCAAAGCCAATAGGTTTGGCGTTTGCCTCCAGCCTTTTGACTCTAACAATGTTTGTTTTGGCCTTTCGCGGTTTGTGCAAAACCTTAATGGCTGTGAGGCAGCCAGGCCATCATAAATCTAAAAACAAAATTGGCGAAAGTCAAAAATATTTTTGGGGTTTCAAAAAGCATACATTACTGTAGTAGTCCCTGACGCTGAAATGGACTACCTCGTATGGATGTGCTCCCTGTGAAAGGGCGCATGCTGTTACTCAAACTGAAATCAACCAGTGGCTGAAGCGTGCAAACCCAGTGCTCCACCATACTGCTGCAGTGGCTAAAATAACAAGCATTGGCATAGCCAATAGGTCTCGCCTTTGGGACCTTATAAGTGTTTAACCAGAGCTATTGGCTTTGCCAATTTCTTTAAGCTATGGTGTAGAGCAGTGTGGCTGCTGTGCAGCATGTTGAAAAGTTATAATAAAAACGTATTATAAGCATTTTTGTTACTAAATATATAACCAAGAAGACATCTTCTAGTTTTTTTTTGCTCTTGCAATGCTGGCAACTTCCTCCTACCTATTCTAAGGCTGGAGGAGGTATCTCAGAATAAGCGGCCATAAACCTGAAACTGAAGAAAGAGGGGTAGTTTGGAGTAAATTGTGAATACACAGTGAGATATTAGAAGGGTTAAAGAGTAAGAGGTCATAAGATGAAACTGTAGGGAGAGGGGTGTATTATGCAGTGTAAGTTTGTGGCTTAGGGGTTGAAGGTCACGGTGTGAGACAGGAGGGAGAGGGCCTCTCAAGTGTTAAAAGGGACGATGCCAGACGAGTTGGGGCCCAGAGCAGCGCTTGCGCGCTGACTCAGGCTCGACCTAAAAACAGACCCTGTGCAGCGTCAACATCAATGTCAAAACAAAATCTAGAGCAGGGACTATCACGCATGTTTCTCACTCCTGTACCCATGTGCAGTATGTGGGGAGAGGTCGTGGTTTACCGTAAAAGGGCTTGTGCCCCTGACAAACAACCTGAGGAAACCCCACTAGCAGTGCTTTAAATGGAAAAAAATAAGTGCAGGTACTCACCAAATTGAGATGTGGACTAAGGGGCAGGGCTTGGGGCGGGGCTATGGGGGCGGAGCTATTTGCAGTGCTAAGGGATCCAACCAGGGGCACACATTTAATGTGATTGAGATTGAATTGGTGTGCAGATGTGCGTAATGATACTAAAGCATTTCTGGTATATTTTGAGTATTTCATTTCCCTTATACGTACAAAAGGGTACATTTATTATTAAAGTGGGCTTCTGATGGCGCTACACCTAGATCACATATGACTAGCACAAGATATTTTCCTTAACATTTTTTGGAAAGGTTTAACTATGGTTAACCCTCTTGTCTCATTGCCACTTAGCAGACATCACCCAGCCCCCCCTAGGGGGCACAGCTTTGCCTCAAAGCTCCTTACCTGCTGTAAAGTCTGATTGCCTCTTTCTGGAGGTGGGCAAGCTGCTGAAAGCTTGAACCAGGAAGCCTGACTCTGGCTCTGTTCCAGGTCCTCTTGCATCCTCAAGCCCAAAATGAACTGAACTTTGATTGTGCATCTGCCTGCCAACCGAACTCTAATCTCATGTGCAAAGAATAAAGACTAAATAGTGACCTTTATTGCAATACAGGAGAGAAAGAAAGATACAGCCATCTAGAGGCTGAATTGCACAATGTGAAAGAAGAAATTCTGGGATCAATCCCAGCTTCCCCACATGACCAAATTGTGTGATCGTAGACAAATATTTAATCTTACCAACCTCCTTTTTCTTCATTAGCACATATGATAGTATATTCAAATGCACAAGTTCAGGATGTGTGCTGTACAATCACATCTTGTGTTAGATTTAATACACTATGATGTTGCTTCATTCATGAAAACAAAATAAGCCAAATATAATGAACACCTGAAAAGTGACTTGCTTCCTAGATTACTAATGGCATTGTCGTCATTGTGGGAGCACAAACTCCTCTCAATGCTGTGATATAAGCTTGTGCACCAAGGTGGAATGCTTACAAATGAAAAAAAAGACACTTTTATTTCAATGGTAATGTTTTCAGGGCTCGACTTATGTACAAGCTTTTAAGGCCAAGCTAGACTACGTGGTTCGGCTCTAACTGGGCTCTCCTTGTTAATTTGTTGGTTCACCCACCTCTACCCTTCCCAGAGCCCCTCCATTAACCCAAGAGAAAACGGCCTCTAAAAAACAAAATACAATGGTGTTGAAACACTGCAGAGAAAGCAGATCCGCACTGGAGGGAGTGTGGCCTAGCACTTGCTACAAGCAAACCCTTTCACGTGTGCTTCATGGGCAGAGTGTGGTAATGCAGGGCTTGCAACTATATATCTGCTATGCTGGACAGTGCAGACACTCTCTCATTCAAGAACATGCACAGGGTCACAGAAGCATTCATGCAACCAGACAGAGCATTTAGTACATGTGCATAGCTGCCAAGGTTTCAGATTGCTTATGTGTGACATTTTCATATTTTCAGTGTAATTATGAGTGACATTCAATGACTATGAGTGACACTTTCTCACCAGCAAAATCAAGCAATGACGATGAGGGAAACATAAGCCCTCAGGATAGTGAGGATGAGGCACACATAGGTCACAGCCAGGCTATATTATTTCAAAAAGACTTCAGCTTGCTCTTCCCTATAAAAATCATCAGCTGAGCGGTCCACCCCAGTCCAGCTCGCCGCCCGCTACCTGCCCAGCCCCGCTGGTGGCACCAGATCACACCAGCGGCAGCCTGTCACAGAGCTATACTACACTCTGCTGACTTAGTGACCTGTGAACTCTGGTTTATGTACCATGCAGGAGAGACCTTGCTGAAACACTCTTCGCTCACCTCTCTCTAGTGACCCTTGCTTTAGGGCTAGCTATATTCCTATATTTTCATCCAGCCTGACAAAAGCATCTTAATTAAAAGTTCCAATTTGACCAGAGTTACATTATCAAACAGCATGACAATACAGCTCTCCATGCCTCACTTCGGGTGTTACTACGCGCTGTAAATATAGGATAGCATTATCCAATTTCATGATTCTCAGTTTACCAGCCTCGGAAAGATGTAAGGACAAGTGGGCCTCACAAGAATTCAGGCTCATGAACTGCAGGTCACTGAAGTACCATTGAGAAAGCTATTTTATAAGGAGATTTAATAACACTTTGTCAAAAAAACTCGATACTTTTGTAATATTTTTTAACTTTAAATCTTGAATATTACTTTGTTGTTTTTTACGTGGAATACATATTCAGTCATCATCTACTGTAGACGGCTGTATGTTCTTTTAATAAAAAGAAAAAAGCTTAAAACATGTTACAAGCCTTGGGAATATGACAAACAAAAGATTTTACTCTTCGTTTGCAAACTTTTTACATGTAGGCCTTGATTACTATTACATCGTTATGTTGCGATCCTGGCATGCAAGCTGTGTGCACAAGAGCAGACAGAGCAAAGTGTATTTACACAAGAGGCCCGTCATGCAAGCTGTGTGCAGAAACGCAGGCAGAGCAAAGTGTATTTGCAAAAGAGGCCCGTCCTGCAAGCTGTGTGCTCAAGAGCAGGCAGGCAGAGCAAAGTGTATCTACACAAGAGGCGCCCGTCGTGCAAGCTGTGTGCACAAGAGCAGGCAGAGCAAAGTGTATTTACACGAGAGGTCCGGCATGCAAGCTGTGCGTACAGAAACAGTCACACACCCCCAGCAAGCCTGGAGTACAAAAGTAGGCGCAGAATGACTGTGTGCACAAGAGCAGGCAGGGCATAGAGTGAGTATTCACACAAGAGGCCTTGTGGAAGCAGTGGCCACAGAAACAGGCAAACACGTGAAGAAGCTAGGAGTACACGCGCCAGGCGCAGAAAGACAGTGTGAGCACATAATCTGCATAAACGTCTACAGCAGTCCAGTCCGGGCTCACCCACAGACACCAAGAAAATTCACTCATAGCTCACTGAAGCCGACACATTCACCTAAAACAGAAAGTGGCACAGACCCATTCACCCTACTGATAGCGCGCCTTCACAAGCCGAACCAGACACCAGTCTGTGACAGGAAGCTAAGAACAGGTCGGAAAGTCACAGCAGGCCTACATACCAATGGAAGAACATGTCATATAAAATACACATAACATAAAATAACACACAACAGCACAAGCGGTGCAGACTGCAGGTACAGAAAGTTACTATAGTGTGCGAGTATAGAAGTTCGGTGCCAGGTACGAGTGAGTGTCTTGTGTGCAGTTTACAACCCGCATGGCTCGCATCCTGTGCATGCAGTACACTAGAGTCATCTGCCCCCAGAACATGCCAGGCCGTGCCCTAGGCTCTCCACTAAATGCTCTCCTTTCCCTGCCTGTACTCACAGGCTGCTGACAGCGCACCTCCCCCTGTTTGTGACTGTGTTCACAGGCTGCTGACACCTTTCCTTCTCGTCTGTGGCTGTATTCAGAGGCGCAACTAGAGCCAAATTTCGGGGGGGGGGGGGGAGGGCTCAGAAAACATTTTGGGGGGGGGGCTAATTCTTCCAGCAGTAGGCAGAGTGGAGATGCAGGGGCTCTAAGAAGGGGTGAAAAAACAACAAAGCCTCGTTAACAAGCAAATGGTCTTTTAAAGACCTGTGAAATACTCGGGTGCGGCTGTGTGTGTGCCCCGGAAGCTGTCTCAGCCCGGGCTGACACACACGACGGTGGGGGATAAAGCCCTTTGAGCACAATGGGCGTTGCGCGCCTGGCTGTACTCACAGGTTGCTGATAGCTCTCCTTCCCGGGATCATTTACAGCCGCCATTTCCAGCTCCAGCCAAAACTTTATTCACTCTCATGAACTGACGCCCGCTGGCGCTCGGGGGCAGGATGGGCCCGCCTATTAAACTGTGTCTGACTCCGATGTCAGTGAATGTAATGCCAAGTGGTGTAAGGTGTCCTATTATTATATTGCAATAGTGTAATGCCTGATGTGTGGTACTTGGGAGGACTGCATGTGCTTTAGAAACGTTTACTTTCGCCTCTGCCCACATTACTAAACCTTGATTCCCACCGGCTCTGCACAGCATCACTATCACTACCTTCCTCCTCAGTCTGGCTCCAAACAAGTGCTGCCCTACTCTGCTATGCCAGCAGGAAGCCTTCTCCGATTTCCCTAGAGTCAGGCGATATGCCCGTTAGCAGGCCCTGATCACACACCTAGAGTGCTATTGACTCCACAGAACCTGAGTGGACACTGTGTCAGTAATCACAGTGTGAGTCGGGCCCCTCCCAAACTTCCTGACAGCTCTGAAAGAATGCCTACGGGCTGCCGCTCAATTAGCACATTGTGGGGGGTAGATTAGCACTCGATCATCAGAGTGCTTCAGGAAAACGGACCGACTCTTTGTCAGCTGCGTTGCACTTCTTTTTGTGCATGCCAATTTCCCTGAGCTTGGCTTGCTGTCCCATGAGTACCGGTACTCTCTTTAGACAAAGAGAAGTTCCGATACTCAAGAGCAGAAAATTTAGAAGTGCCGGTACTTAGTACCGGTGAGTACCGGCCCATTTAAAGCACTGCCCACTAGTACTTCCCTGACGGCGTCACTGCCCAACCACAAACACACAACGCCCCCCCAAAAAACGTTTAATGACAGAAAGCTTCTGGCCTATTGCCACTGTTTGGGCACTCGAGTGAGGGGGCTTGGGGCAGGGGGGGCGAGCGGTGGATCCCTGAGAAAACACTCCGTCCCTCTGCTCTGGAGAGGCTATGTCCCCTGTTCGCTGGTCACGCCCCAAAACACTTCGAACACGCTGCCAAGTGCGTCGCGCCACACTTCCAAGTGCACAGCCTTGAGTGAACATCTACACGCCCACACCTGTTGGAGGGCGAGACTGGCGCTGGTCACTTGTAGTTACAACACGAGACAAGCCCACTGCTCACAATTCCCTCGTGTTTACAGAACGCAGGCATGAAGCAGCACGTTTACCTCTTGCCTGTTTCAGAGGCGCTGTGTGTACTCTACTGTGTTCTTATATCAGCCATAGTAATTACTGCACTCCCCTGCGTTTTCCAAACATAGGTTTTATCAGCCCTGCAATACAAATTAATTTATTTGTGCTACACTACGTTAACTTCTGTAGCAATGAATGCAGGCAACGATAGTCATTTAGAACTACGCTGCACAGAAACGCAACGGGCAAGGGTCCGTGTGTGTAAATGTGTTTTGGCTCCAATGAACAGTGAGTGCAACAAACAGCAATATCTTTAATTCTTCTTTGCGATGCTGAGGCGACAACCACCCATTTGGGAGCCACATGCCCTGCTGGGTGGCACAGACACTGCAGTTCATCTATCCACTATCGTATCACAGCTTGCATTTTACTAAGCACAGCAAGGTGTCACTGCGTGTAGCTATTGTTGGGACAGGAGTGTTTATTACAGCCCGTTTCCTGAGGACGCAATTACGCAAAATGCTCTTAAGTAACCCCGCAGAAATGGCGCAGGGGAGACAGAAAGACAAAAAACAACGAGGGTGATCTTACGCTTTCTGGACAGGCTTCCGCCTCTTTCGGCCTGCATAAATGGCATTGGTGTTCATCGTGAGCCCCTCCTGGGACGATGGCGCCCTCTCCGTGGTCAAGATGCACTGTCACAGTGCTTCCCTTCTTTTGTTTACACTTTTGGCTCGGCTGGCGACGCTGGCTCTATGCTGCTCCACTGGCGGAAATGGACGGTAGGGAGGGACCGGTGTCAACAGCCATGAAGGAGGCTGTGCTGCAGTGACAGCTGCTGCCTTCAACTTTGCAGGCCAAATAACTCAAGTGCCGACAGCTGAGAGCCGGAGAGACACAGAACGTGCTTCATTCCCGTCATCACATGTGCGCAGAACCGAGCCCAACTTGGAGACACCCAGCCCGCGAGAGCGCCGAGCTGGAATGCAGCATCAAGGGGTTATTTACAGGCTACAGTATGGGCGAAGCGCCGCCGAAGGGCGTTTTAGCACAGATACGGCAGATCTGTGTCCACGCAGGAACCTGTCGGCAGAAAGAGAAACTCAATGAAGAAAATAGTACACGTACTGTGTAGCAGCAAAGTAAAGGGGCCAGTAGCCATGGGAGGTTACAAATGATGACACAGCCATACTAAGGAGGGACTAATAAGCCTATTGATGAATCAGAAGCCAGCATTTAGGACGGACAATGACACAAGCCAATGAAAAATATGGGCGGGGGAGTGGGTGGGGCTTCTCTCCCGTACTGAACTACAACAGATCATCGCCAGAGCAGCGCTTGCTCAGGCTCGACCTAAAAATGTGAATGCCACAACAACAGACTAATGGATGAAGCCTAGCTGAAAACCCCATGTAAGTAACTGTTATACACATAATTGTAGTAAAAGCAAA